>OZ012738.1:43582567-44107567 GCA_963859935.3 Lathyrus sativus | reverse complement strand
CGGAACGCCTTGTGATTCACGTTTGGGCCCCAAACGGGGGTGTAATCAGCAAATGGCCTATGGCCCAAACGTGCAATACACGGGAAGGAAGGGGTGCCATGGAAGAAAGAGGGCTATGGTTAGCAAAGCAGCCACAATGGGCCTAGGGCCCGAATCCCATTCAACCCTATCAGTACAACAAAACCCTAAAAATCACAACCCTTCCCACTGTTCATCACCTTCCTAACGACGCTCTCACATTCCCCCTCTCCATCTTCTGAAACAAATCTAACACCATGACTCAAACCACAAACCTCCTTCTAAACCTGTCTACCAACCTCATTCACCATAAAAAAAACGCTAATACTAAACTAAACTACGCAACCTCAGCTCAAAACTATCTCCTCTACCTCAACTTCGTTCAACCCAAAACCTAGTTCGTATACTAAAACAACAAGCCAGAAAGTTCAGAAACATCAAGCCATAAAGTTCAGAGTAGAACCTGGAGGAGACTCAAACGGCGCGGAAGCTGGATTTTGGATGAACGACGATGAAGATCCATGGACGTCATGAAGCAAACGACTATGATCTTGACATTCGTGGAAGATCTGGAGCTTGAATGTTCTTGAGTATGGATTCGTGCGAAGGCGGTGGCCTCAGATCGTGATGTTGATGCGGAGAAGGTTTCAGCATGAAGATCCAGGGAGATTTTGGAAGGTTTCTGGGCGAAGATTGATACATGTTCTTGAAGGTAGTTGACGAACATCTGTACACAACTGAGGTTCTTGATGAAGATCTGGAAACTATCGAGTTTCTGATGAAGAACGCGATGAACCTTATGATAAGCACGGTGGAGATTCGAGAATTCCTGGAGACGTTCTTGGATGATTGATGGAGTACTTTGAGCTCGCGGATTTTGAAGATCGTTGTAGAATCATGAGGTTGATGATGTTCTTGCCAAGGATTTTCTGGGTGGAATTGATGAAGAGGATGAAGATCTTCTGGAAAAAGGATGAACAAGGTGGAGGAGATGATGAAGAAATGCAGTTTCCGGCGAGCTTGAAGATTCCGGCGAGGGGTTACGGTGGTCGGAGATGGTTAGGGTGGCCGGAGGTGAGCGGTTGGGGTGGCCGCCGGCAATTGCGTGTCGGCCGGTGAAGAGCTCCGGTGAGGGGATACGTGTTACAACGCATGCAGATGAGTGATGGGGAAGCAACACGTGGCGAGAGTGGAGTGTGGTGGAGTGAAACGTGGAATGCATGCTGAGGGAGTGAGCCGCGTGGATTCTGTGAGGTGAGTGGAAGATGATACGTGGCCAGCCAGCAGCGAGAGAGAGTGAGGTGGGGCTTTATACTGATGCCAAGTGGCGCATTGGATTGGGCCCCCAAAATCAGACACGTGGCCCAATAACACCTGGACTAAAGGGATTAAGGACTAATGAAGACTGATTAAATGGATTATTAAACATGCTTAAATGGGATTAATGAAGATTAATGGAAATTAGACCTAATGAAAACTAATAGACTAATCGGAAACTGATAGACTAATTAATGACTAATAGACTAATGAAAACTGATAGACTAATTAATCTAAAAGAATATTAAATCTAGGTCTTCAACCCTCACTGAGCCCACACACTTATACTTTGTACAAAACCCTAATCCAGGTCTTCAACCCTCACTGAGCCCACACACTTATACTGATAAACCTCAAATGAACCTCTATTCATCCCTGCAACAACATGGATTTGGACAACATATAAAATGAAAGCAAAATTATATTTTTGTTTTTTTTCAATGATGTCAAGTGGATGGAAATACAGATGGGAGTTATATACAGGTAGGATAAATTTGGTGTATGACACTCGACACTCAGTTCGTTAAAGATGCCATGATTGCAGTAGACGAAGATGCTCTTGATGCCCCAAGTTTGATCACTTGATGATAAGTCGTGGGTTCACTCTAAGAGAACCATAACTTAGTGCTTGATGGTCAGGATGACCAGAAAATCAGCATAACGATGTGATCGATTCGTGAAAAGTGATTTTCTGAACAGAGTCATTATTAAATAAGTTTATGTTAAATAACCTCCAGGATTTATTGATTTAAACCATCCAAATCATGTCTACAAGCTTAAAAAATCACTTTATGGTCTTAAACAAGCTCCAAGAGCTTGATATGAAAGATTGAGTAATTTTTTGCTTGAAAATGATTTTGTTAAAGGAAAGGTTGACACTACACTTTTTAGGAAAACTTTAAAGGAAGAAATCTTGATTGTTCAAATTTATGTTGATGACATAATTTTTGGTTCCACTAATGCATCTCTTTGTCAAGAGTTTTCCAAGATTATGTAGGCTGAATTTGAGATGAGCATGATGGGTGAATTAAAATACTTTCTTGGTATTTAGATCAATCAATAGTTTGAAAATATTTACATTCACCAGTCTAAGTATACAAAGGAGCTTTTGAAAAAATTCAATCTTGATGATTGCAAAGTCATGTCCACTCCTATTCATCCTACAAGTATCCTTGCTGCTAAAGAGTGCAGTTCCAAAGTGGAACCAACCAAATATCGAGGTATGATAGGTTCTTTACTCTATCTCACTGCTTCTAGACCTCATATCTTGTTCAGTGTATGTTTATGTGAAAGGTTCCAAGCAGATCCTAGGGAGACTCACTTAACTGTTGTTAAAAGAATCTTTAGGTATTTGAAGGGAACATTAAATCTTGGAATTCTTTATAAAAAGTCCTCAGATTATAAACTGGTTGGATTCTATGATGTTGACTCTACTAGAGATAGAATTGAAAGGAATTCCGCTAGTGGTTCTTGTCAATTTTTGGGTGAAAACCTTATCTCTTGGGGTATAAGAAGACATGCAATTGTTGCTTTGTCTACAACATAAGCAGAATACATCTAAGCTGCTAATTGCTGCACTACTCTGGATGAAATATTAACTTGAAGACTATCATATTTTTAGAAACAAAATCTCAATCTTTTATGATAATACTGCTAATATCTGTCTAACAAAGAATCCAATTCAACATTCTAGAACTGAGCATATTGAAATCAAATATCACATTATAAGGGATTATGTTCAGAAGGGTGTAATAGATATTCAATTCATTGATTCTGAACATCAATGGGTTGATATATTTATAAAATCCCTAGCCATTAATCAATTTGATTTCATTAAGAAAAATTTAAACATGGTTTATGTCTATAATAAATTCTTGCTCTTTAAATGATGTATTGGAATGTTCGTTTGAATCTGTTAGTAGTCAGTTGAATTAATTCTGATAGTTTCTTAAGTATGGTCTTTAAGTCTGAGTAGGGTGTCGCACCTTGAAAAATCACGTAGATAATTCGGAAACACGACCCTCGCGCAAAAGAGGCAGAAATGCGGTTCGACAGAGTCGTCATTGAACTTTATTTATCCCGAAGAGACGGAAAAGGAAAATATCGAGAAAACCTTTTAAAACGAAAGGACAGGAACAAGGTCGTCGCAAGCGATGTTGCGAATTCGGGAGTCGGTTATGCGAGGGGAAGGTATTAGCACCCCTCACGTCCGTTATACTCAACGGGAATCTCTTAGTGTGATTTGCGATGGGCGTTATCTAAGCTTGCTTGTTTTCTTCTCAACGATAGATGCGAACGGTACGATAAAAGGATAACGATGCTAAGGGGGAAATGGGTGGTTATAGGATATGGTGCTCACCAAAGATTAGGGCCCTTGTGCCTACGTATGCTCATTCAGAAGAGAATGAGAAATCAGAGCTCTCGTAGTTCGACTACGGGAAAGGATAGGGGAAACGAAAGATGGATAGAAGGTAGCGGAATAACGAAGAAAGATAGAAGTGTGCTTGCCAAGATCATTGCAATCTTGTGCCTACGTATCTTACATTCAAGAGTGAGTGAAGAATCAGAACGTCTATAGTTCGTGGAGACGACCACGAAAAGGTAAGGAGTTGAATTGAGTTAAAGTTTGGTTTAGGAATGAAATACTGAGTGACTAACAACCCATGGGGCGTGCCTCAAGAGCTGCCACTCAAGAATATAAGGAATGTGAGATTCCAGGAACGTAGTTCTTTCGGGAGTTGATTGAAAAGGTTTTGAGAGAAGTCGAATGTTTTGAATTCGAAAGAGTGAATGAATAACAACTCAAGCGATGTGCCTCGAGAGCTAATCGTTAGAAGATTCAAGGAATTCTAGACTCCATGAATATCCCTCTTTCGTCAGTCTGATTACGGAATTTTTTTTGAATAAATATTAGGTATTTTAAGACGAAAGGGTGAATGAATGACAACCCAAAGTGTGCGCCTCAAGTGCCATTCATTTGAAGATTCAAGGAATGCTAGACTCAAAGAATCTTCTTCTTTTGTCATTTGTTTAGGAAAAGCGTTTGAAAAAAATTGAATCGAATACGTTGCCAAAAGAGGTGGACTACGAGGCAAAAGGTACTCGGCTTACAACTTGGCTTAAAATACCCCTTGAAGTTGGATCAAGGGCTTGACTTATATTTGCATGCAACAACGTGTTGGAATGGAAGTTAGTTTGAAAATGGCTCATCAGCCTCCCTCAAAACATGCTAAACAATAGTTGATAGAGTGTGAAGTGAATAAATGTGTCGATGATTCATGATAAGTGAAAATAATGAGTGAATACGACATAACTAATTCAAAACATGCATAAACAATATATTAATGAAAATCAAATACGAATGATAATGTTCAAGGCATATAATATTTGAACAGACAAAGACAAAATATAAGAAAGCAAAAGATGAAAACATGAATGCCTTCTTCAAGAAGCTGAACTTGACTTGACTTGATTTGACTTAATCTGATGTTGGCACTAGCTTGATGGCGGCATCATATTGTTGATGAAGTTTGGAGTCTTCCCATTGAAGTTGATAGCATTCTTGTCGATCATGTCTTGAACCTTGTGCTTGAAAGTCCTGCAGTTCTCGATTGTATGACTTGGAGCACTATTATGAAACTCACAATGGGCATTTGCATCATAGTCAACAAGAATGACAGTTGGGGGAGCCAAATCTCTCGGAACGATAGCCTTTTTCTCCAGCAACTGAGCAAAGATATTAGCATATGACATTGGCAGACGATCAAAGACTCTACATGGTTTCCACGCCCTCTGCTGATTAGCCTGACACTATTGTCGAGTAGCTTGCTGTTGTTGAGCAGCTTGAAGTTGTTGATGTTGAGGAGGGTATTGGAACCCTTGTTGATTATATGATTGTTGCTGAGGAGCCTGTTGCTGTGGCATTTGAGCTTAAACATCTTGAATGGATGGCGGATAAGGCATTGAAGCATATTGCACAACAGCAACATACAAATACGGGTAGTAAGGGATTTGATAGGGCATATGAGGGGGAGCTTGTTGAGGAGCTTGCCCTTTCTGCACAGAGACGACATTTGTTTCGCCCTCTTTCTTCTTGTATCCGTTGAAAGGCTTCTTGGCACCGATCTGGCTGCTAGAACCTCCTTGGATCTTTCCACTCTTTAACCCTTCTTCAATTCTCTCACCAACAATCACCAAGTCAGAGAATCCAGCATAAACACTACCAATCAGCTTCTCGTAGTACTGGCCTTGTAAGGTACCCATGAAGATGTCAATCAGTTTATGATCAACCAAAGGTGGGTGCACCCTTGCAGCTAGCTCTCTCCATCATTGTGTGTATTCCTTGAAGGATTCGCTGTCCTTCTGAGCCATACTCTAGAGTTGAGTACGATTCAGAACAAGGTTGATGTTGTACTTGTATTGTTTGACAAAAGCATTGGCTAGCTCAGCCCAAGTGCACACACTATTACACTTCAGATGCATATACCATTCGAGTGATGCTCCAGACAAACTATCTTGGAAGCAATGAATCATTAGCTTTTCGTCTCTGGCATAGGCGGCCATCTTGCGACAGTACATCTTCAGATGAATGTTTGGGCAGCTGAGGCCTTTGTACTTTGAAAATTCTGGCACTTTAAACTTGGGAGGAATGACAACATCAGGCACCAATCACAATTCCAAAGCACTAAGAGAGTTTGAGTTGTGCCCCTCCATGACTCGGAGTTTTTCAGCTAGATCGCGACACATTTTGATAGCTTCTGAATCCTAGGCAGCAACAGGACTGGCAATGGGAATAGCAACATGATAGTTCTGAACATCATCATACTAGTCCAACAGATTATCTTCGGCATGAGGAACGGGGATCTGAATAATAGTAGGTTGGGCTTGTGGGATAGCTCCAACAGTAACTCCAGGCGCTGGGATTGGTTGAGAAGTGGCTCCCTCAGTGGCGGTAGCAAAGTTCATTGGCATCCCATAAGGGTTAGGGATGGGAACTGAGAGCCTTGAGGTAGACCTTGCACCTGACCATTGTTGTTGACGACAACAACTTTGTGTAGCTCTTCTTCCTTTCTGGCTATAAGGAGAGCTTCAAGAATCTGGTCAATCTTACCTTTGATGGAGTCCAACTCTTCTCTGAAGGAAACTTGTTCTTGCTGAATCTGCTCCATCATTCGTCTTGTATTGGCTCTAGTTGCGTACTGGTGTCGAGGAATCAGCTTGATTTACTAGAGATGAAGGAAGGAGAAATGAGATCCTGCTGAAGGAACGAAAATGCAAGGTACACAATAGAAGCAATGTAATGCAAATGATATGCGGAATGCAATGCAAGATGTAAGATCCAGGATCACAGGATCACATTTTCAAACAGATTTTGAAGATGGTAACTGTAATAGGTAAGTAACCATAATTTTTTATCAAAGAAACCTTACAGGTAAACCCTATACGGGAAGATCTAGATTCTTTACCCATAAACCCACTCACGAGATGGTTTCTACATTTGGCCATGGTTCTCGGGATCATGGATAATAATCACATTAACGTTATGCAACAAGCTAGTTGTATTACGATAATAATGACGACAAGGTCTCTCCTGAGCGGAGTCTTCATGTTAGGCACACAAGGAGCAAGTCCTCGGAGACTAACACTACATGACCACCAATATAGAACTAGTTCTAAAAGGGTTCCCAGAATCACGGACCCTTCATTAATCAAATCGTGCAACAGGCTAGCTATGTTACAACGAGATCTATGAATAGGTCTCATCTACGGAAGCTTTCATGCTAGGCACACAAGGAGCAAGTACTTGGGGACTAACACTACTCGACTACCAATTCTAAACTATATGTTCTCTCTGCTTTTACAAAAGCTCGGGCCCAGAGCTTTTACTCATGATATCATCCCACAATCCAATAAGCAGGATAACAAGCATATAAGAGAACAAAAATTGTAAACAAGAAAAAAAAAGAAAATAAAGACAACTCTGTCTCACAAAACCCTAAGATAGGCTAGACTCTCTCTTGCATGGAGAAAATCATGTCCTCAACAAAGTCGCCAGCTGTCGCACCTTGAAAAATCTCATAGATATATCGGAAACACGACTCTCACGCAAAAGGCGCAGAAATTCGGTTCGACAGAGCCGCCACCGAACTTTATTTATCCAGAAGAGACGGGAAAGGAAAATATCGAGAAAAACTTTTAAAACGAAAGGACAGGAACAAGGTCATCGCAAACGATGTTCCGGGTTCGGGAGTCGGTTACGCGATGGAAGGTATTAGCACCCCTCACGTCCGTTGTACTCAACGGGAATCTCTTAGGGTGATTTGCGATGGGCATTATCTAAGATTTCTTGTTTTCTTCTCAATGATAAATGCGAACGGTATGATAACAGGATAAAGATGCTAAGGGGGAAATGAGTGGTTATAGGATAGGGTGCTCTCCAAGGATTAGGACCCTTGTGCCTACGTATGCTCATTAGGATGAGAATGAGAAATCAGAGCTCTCGTAGTTCGACTACGGGAAAGGATAGGGGAAACGAAAGATGGATAGAAGGTAGCGGAATAACGAAGAAAGATAGAAGTGTGCTCGCCAAGATCATCGCAATCTTGTGCCTACGTATCTTACATTAAAGAGTGAGTGAAGAATCAGAGCGTCTGTAGTTCATGGAGACGACCACTAAAAGGTAAGGAGTTAAATTGAGTTAAAGTTTGGTTTGGGAATGAAAGACTGAGTGACTAACAACCCAAGGGGCATGCCTTGAGAGCTTTCACTCAAGAATTCAAGGAATGTGAGATTCCAGGAACTTAGTTCTCTCGGGAGTTGATCGAAAAGGTTTTGAGGGAAGTCGAACATTTTAAATTCGAAAGAGTGAATGGATAACAACTCAAGGGACATGCCTCGAGAGCTAATCATTCGAAGATTTAATGAATGCTAGACTCCAAGAATATCCCTCTTTCGTCAGTCTGATTACGAAAATGTTTGAATGAATATTAGGTATTTTAAGACGAAAGGGTGAATGGATGACAATCCAAAGCGTGCGCCTCAAGAGCTATTAGTTCGAAGATTCAATGAATGCTACACTCAAAGAATCTTCTTCTTTCGTCATTTGTTTAGGAAAAGCGTTTGAAAAAAGTTGAATCGAATACGTTGCCAAAAGAGGTGGACTGCGAGGCAAAAGGCACTCGACTTACAACTTGGCTTAAAATACCCCTTGACGTTGGATCAAGGGCTTGACTTATATTTGTGTGCAAAAATGTTTTGAAATGGAAGTTAGTTTGAAAATGTCTCGACGACGAGTCGAGGGTTTGATTGAAAATGGAACCTGCTTGATGACGAATCAAATGTTAAGTTATGAGAAACGATACTAGTCCCTGAGGGTGCCCCCAATATCAAAACCACGATGAAATATGAAAGTGTGTGCAATAGGTTGATGGCGAATGCATATGAGCACTCGACTTACAGAGGGTGTTTGAAAATGGCTCGATGATGAATCGAGAATTAGTTTGAAAACGGTTTAATCTACGCTAGTTCCTAAGGGTGCCCCTAGAAGATAAACCACAATCAAAGAAATACGAAAGTGTACATCGAAATGGGAGAGGGATACATGTGAGTTACACGAGATTGCACAAAATAAATGGTCTCGTTGTAAGGTAGCCCAAGAGATGCGAAGTTTCCTAAGCTATGCATTAAACAAAAGTCGGACAAAACTCCAAGCTAGTGTTTCTGACAAAGTCCAATAATCCGTTGCTCGGACAAGTGACCAACAGTCCACTAATTTAAGCTTTTATTGTTTTGATAGTTTATTATGTGTTTTCGAGGAGTATGAACAAGATATGAACAATATGAAGATGATATGAACAATGTGAATAATATGACAAGATATATAACAATATAATCAAGATAATATCCATAATGATATAATCGAGATAAATATTAACAAGTATATGAACAATTTAATATAAATCAAGATATAATTGACTAAAATTAAATCAAGGGTATATTTGACTGAAAATAAAACAATTGTATATTGACGGAAAGTAAAAGTTAGTCGTTAGTTTGATTTGTGAATTGAATTGGGACGAAATGTAGCGCTAAACCGTCGTAGCTCGATTTATGATGAAAATCGAACTATAGGAGGTCGTGCAAGTTGATATCCGTGCTAAAAACAAGATGGAGAAATGATATTAAGGATCATTCTCCAATTTAATCGTGTCGCACGGGCTAAAAAGCAAATGATCTTGTCTTAATCATAAACTCGTTTTGATTAATTGAAGGTAGCCTATCACGATCCCAAAGTATAAAAAATGACCCAAATGGTCATTTTCCACAGATTTGACATAATGAAGGTTATCAACTTCGATAAATCGACGTTTACAAATCTAAATACTTCATCGATCGAAAATGAAATGAAAAGACAAAGATAGGTCAAAATGAAATGAGAAATGTTAGAAAAGAAGGCGGTTTCATCCTAATCATGGAATTTGATTAACAAATCGACCATCCATGACTTTGGGTTTTCATTGACCAAAGGTGAAAAGAAAGTGAAATCCAAGACGAAATCAAAAATGAATAAAAACAAGTGATATCCGAAATAAAATCAAGAGTGATTTAATAAAATCAAAAGCAAATATCAAATAATTTAATAAAATATTTAACAAAAATCACTAACAAAATGAAAAAAAAGCTTCAAGTTGAAACCTTAAAAAAATCTAACAAAATTAAAACAAAAGAAGAGGCTGGGGGCGTCCGAAAATCTGGTGGTGTGAAAAATATGATACATGGGCTTCAAAGCCCATTTAATTCACAATCAGGGCAGGGTGTAAATAAGAAAAAGGGTGTGTTAGTTTAGAAAGCGAAATGGGATCACAAAGTTCACAACCCAACACCATTAAGCCATGTAATCAGAAAATAAATCAAAGCAATAGTGGCAACAAAAAAAATGAGATGGGCCTTAAAACCTGGTCCAAACATCTCAAGGGAAAGTAATAGAACTGATAGAAGCCAAAAATCCCTTCACGTGACATTCTCGGTGAAGGTCAAAAGCTACCACATAAGGGCGAACAACATCAGCCGTTTATAGATCCACACAAGGCAATGTTAAACACAAAACTAGAAAGGAAGTTCATAATCAAGGAAAGCAATGAAATCACGTCGTCAATGTCCCGACCTTCTTCGCAAATGAAAAAACACTTCTCCCTCAACCCGTTCGTCCGGTCGAATCCATCTTTCTCGCTTAACTCTTTTGTATTCATCTCAAACAGGTTAGCTATTTGTCCTTAGTTCACTCTCATTCTCTCTCCATTATGATTCTCGGTGCGATTATGTCCCTTCATTTCGCTTTTTTTTGATCTGGTTGATGTTTTGGGTTGATTTAATGAAAGATGAAAACTTCTGATTTGGTTTGTGATGAAGAGTTAAAGAAGGTTATAGTGGAAAGGGAAAAAGATTCAGACGGAAAATGTGCTGCTTTCAATAGTGAATGATTGGTATTTATCAGAGAGAGAGGAGGTTGATGAAGGTTTTTGTAAAGTTTCCAGATACCGAGAGAAATTTCCCTTTGAAGGAGACAATGAGCCTTTTTATATCAGTGGAGGTGAGGCTTTTATTTGAGTCATTTTTTGGGTGAGTTTGTCTGCGTTTTTGGTTATTGTATGATTTGTAATTGTGTATTGTGTGTCATACAGGTAGTACGTGAATTCGATGCAAATTTATTGTAGAGTGTGTGGGACCAATTTTTGTTGTGGAATCATGGTTGAAATGCCAAACCTGTTCGTTTGTGATGCGCAAAAGACGTCTTTTGAATATTGGTCTTGGCTTGAGGCAATTATGTTTTGTGTCGTTGCAGGTTTTGGCTATTTTGGAAAGTTGTGGAGTTTGGCATGGTTTTGGTGCGAGTGGTTACTGTGTGTAAACAAGACTCATCATGAAAAATGAATTTGGGCTCAATTTTTTTTTATGCCATATATTTTTACATTGTAATTGGACTTTGGTTGAATGGGCTTTTAATTTTTGTACATGCCTTTATTGAGCTAGAGTGGGCTTTGAAAAACAAATTGGGCTTTGAGCATTCCTTTGAGTTAATCTCATGTGAACTTAGAAAATGGACTTTGAATTCTTCGATTACAAATAAAAGTGACTAAAACTTAATTTTTCATATTAACTCCATATTTCACACTTGAAGCTACTCTTGAACTTTCCTCGTGAAATGAATAATGCCTTGAATCGATCCCTTGAAAAATAAAAAAAAAACATCACAAATCGATTTTGGAATATTGAATTTAAAACCTTGAACCAATTCTTGAATTATAACTTGAACTTTTTCCTCTTGCACCTATGGACCAATCCTTCACCATGAACCAGATCAACAGTCGATGAATGCATTACAATTGTATCAAAACCTCTAGCTGAAATTCCATATGATTTCCCGTCATGAGACACCAGCCTATAACTTTTTCCTACACACAAATGACTTGAATAATATCCTAAATGAAACCTCAGATTTTCCTTGCAACAACTTGGATTTGGACAACATGGAAGAACGACATGTTTTGGGGTTTTTTGAATAACGTTAGTGGAGAGATGCGTGAATGAAAGTAATATACAGGTAGGACAAATTTGGGGTATGACATAGGGGTTACAGGAAATCTCTCTTTCTTGACTGCTTTATTTAAAGCATACAATGATAAGTTAATTCTTTGGTATGTGCTTTGAGTTAACTATTGTACTATTTCTTAAGTTCTAATAAAATAAAATCCTTGTTTTAATTCTTTGAATTTCTGAATCTACTCTAAAAAGTTTGGTTCATTAAAAGAGGAGTGTTCTGACAAAGATTTTAACTTGTTTTAATTCAGGCTTAAGGCTGTCCAAACATTTGATTACATACTTGCTTAAATTCTAGCATTTTATGTGTCATGTTACTAAGTTGTTTTTCTTCTCATAGATTTTCTTCTAGATAAGATAATTCTATGAATTCAATTCTTCATCTTAATAATTCTTCTTCAAAATGTCTTCGTAGTTCATTTAAGAAGAATGTTTTTTTATCTAGACTTTCTAAAAAGAAATGTACAACTCTTTTTAACAAATTGATGTCGAATAATCCTTCACAATTTATTTTAAATTTTGTGAAAGAACTTTTGGTCCAATGCTCATATTCATCAGAATGAGCAAAACGATTGTTTGATTCTGTCTGTTATAACAGCTCAGAAAATGATTTACACACCATCTATGCTAACAAAGGCCTTTCTGAGAGTTCTTCTACTCTTTCTCCTATGCAAAAGTCCGGTACCATTTTATGGTGAACGTTCGAAGGCCTAGAGTACAGAGGACATAATGACTTTCTCTGATGAGAAAAAACCGTTATTCTTTCTAAGTCTTTTTCTTCTCTTCTATTTTTGATTGATGGCAACAGGAGAGAAAAGATTGATTATTTTAGGCTGATAATGGTTCCGAATGTGGTTAGCAATCCTATTTAGGGGGAGTTTGTGATAGTGTGTTGTATTACTTTGAACACCTCTAATATTTTATCAAGTATTTTTGTAAGTTATTCCTTCTCTAAACTATCTGTTTGGATTAAAGTCTCTTGCTGTAGGCTTGAGCAAGGTTAAAGTCTTAGACACGAGCTCTAAGCAAGGTAAAAGTCTTAGACACGAGCTCTAAGCAAGGGAAAGTCTTAATCATAGGTTGGTTAAGCAAGGTAAAGTCTTAGACATGAGCTCTAAGCAAGGTTAGTTCTTAGGCATGCGGTCTAAGCAAGATAAGTCTCGTTCAGAAGCTGATTTATGAGAGTGAAGTCTTAGACACGAGCTCTAAGCAAGGGAAGTCTTGGACAAGTGGTCTGAGCAAAAAGAAAAGTCTTATACAAGTGTGTATAAGCAAGTGTAATCCGGTTGATTTTAGTGGAAAATATCTTGCTTGTCAAGGGGACTAGAGTACTCTCAGTTGGGAGAGGAACCAAGATAACTATTGTGTGTTCTTTGCTATTTTTACTTTACTTCTTTCTCTATTTCCACTGCACGTTATCAGATTCTGATCTCAGTTTTTAAAATCTAAACTCTGGTTCAGAAGTAAATCTAACTTTTTAAACACACAGTTCAATCCCCCTTCTTGTGTATTTTTCTCACCTTCACAAGTCTCCCTGCGAACAAGCCAGCTACTTTCAAACCAACTGCTGACGCTCCTAGAGGTAGATGGGTGAGGCCTACTGAGAAAAGAGAGTGAGGCTAGAAGAAATGACAGAGTTTTGAAGTGGGCCGAGGCTCCTCGATAGCCTATTGAAAGAAGTTCCAGGTGTCAAAACAACAAGCCTACAGATATGAGAATTACAAGGGTAAGAACCCCATGTCGAGGTCTTAGAGGAGAAGGCAATAGAGGAGAAGGAAAGTGAAAAGAGAGGCCAACGAGAAGGCAATGGAGGTTTCTAGTACCAACTAGCCAACACGGAAGGACAAAGGCGGAGAAAAAAAGCCAGTAGGGAGGAATCTTTTCCCTGCTCGAAAGGAAGAATCTAAAATAAGTCAGAATTATCACCAGCAGGTGATGATATGATAACTGATAACTTCGACACAGATTCGAAGCCCTCTTTGGGCATAAACTGCAATGTGGTTTTTATGTTACCTAGGGAGTATGACCAAATTACGGAGGTCGAAGAATCTAAGGAAGTGATGGAGGTTGAAATGGCCAGACATTGGCCAATGTGTTACTACACAATGAATAACGTTGTGTCGAGGAGTAAAATGCTTTCTTCGAAAGGCCAGACGAAGCAATGAAAATTCATCTGAAACCTCTTTTTGTTAGAGGAAAGGTGGAAAATGTGGGAATTAATAAGATCTTGGTGGATGGTGGAGCGACAGTGAACCTGATGCCGCACTTTATGTTGCAGAAGATGGGAAAGTTTAACACAGACCTCAAGCCTCATAACATGGTTTTGTAAAATTACGAAGGAAAGGTTGGATGCACCTTAGGAGTGATCCAGGTGGATTTAATAGTTGGAAACATTCCTAGGCCAACCATGTTTATGGTTGTTGAATCGAAAGTCAATTACAACCTGTTGTTGGGCTGTGAGTGGATACACGACATCAGAACAGTGCCCTCTTCACTCCATCAGAGGATCTTGATATGGCAGAATGATGGAATAGTGGAGAACATTGAAGGGGATCATAGTTATTTTATGGCTGAAGTTAATCATGTGGATAGGCAGAATTTCGACAGAATTCTGGCGAACATTGTTCCATGCAGGCCTGCTGATTTTGCATTCAACCCTGCTGATGCAGCGTATTACTCCCTTCATCTACACCCAACTTGTGGGTTTTGATAGGATAGAGAGTTCGTAGAAGAAGACCTTGAATTTGAAGGAACGTCGAACATCCAACCGACTGGCTGGGGAGACGAGCTTGGTGACAATGTCTGATGAGTTTGATAAGAAGCTTTACCACATGATTGAGGTTTTTTTGACATAGGCGATGTTTTTTTGTCTTCAACATTGGTGAGTTGTTGTCTTTCTTGTTAGATACAAAGAGATAAAACCTTGTTGATTTAAGGTAAGTGTTTCATGAGCATAAAGTGCGAGATAACATATGCATATTGTTCATTCAAGTCTTTGAGAAATCTAATGACGTAGTCATTATGTCTATAAGTCTTGATAATGGAAATAAGAGTGCAACTACAAGTGCTGGTTCAAGTACATTGGAGAAGAGGCCTGGAGTTGTTGTATTCCGACCAAAGCTTCTTTAGAGTAGTAAAGTACCGAGTGATACTGGAATCACCATGTTTGAGTGAGTATATTTCTTTTTGAAGATCCGATATACAAAAAATGTTTCATTGGTGATATCTTTCACGCAGCTCTTCCCAAATTTCAAGAGTTGTGTCCATCCACAAAACACTTTAAGAGATATCACGTTCAAAAGAGTTAGTAATCCAGGACATTACTATTGTGTTGCAACGATCCCACGCAACTTGAGTATGATCAAAAACAGAAGGACGAATTAGGGTTCTATCTATAAATTCCAATTTACTTTTGGAGCTATGGACTACTTTAACAGATCTTGACCAGACTCTAATACTATATTAAGCTTCACACAACGGGAGGCGAGTTGAAAGAGAAAAACAAAATGCAAATATAAATAAAAATTAAGATTATTTTGCTTAACCAATACCGAATACAGTAGACTTATTTATAGCTTAATATTCAAAGTTGGTTAGAGATTAATTTTCTAACAACCTGTACAGTATAACCAGCATAATTAAAATATAAAACAGAACTTATATTTTAACAAAAACCTGCTTGCAACCAAGTGCTTTTCTATGAACTAATTCAGTTGTAAGAGTCTATGTTTAATTTGTTGTTTATGAGAGCATTGTAATCTTGTTGCATTGCTTCAAGCCATCAAATCTAAGCCCATGCATGTTTTTCCAAGGTAGGTTCTGCATGAGCTAGATGGGTCATAGGTTTGGAATCTCTTGTTTTGGCTCTAGTCAGCATAGAGCGAGTGTTTTCCAATAAATTGGTACTTTTCAGATAGTTAATTTAATGGAGACTCATCATGCACACTGACGAGGATTAGTCACTCAAAGGTGTTTGTAACTCATTGTTAGGAAACATAGATGGGCTAGAGACATGTGTTTGCAACTCATTATTTGGCGGACATATAAGATAATATCATAATTGTTGCCCTAATGCAAGTTAAGCTCATAATTAGGAGTCAAACAAGGTCTGTGACAATATATAGGTGCAACATTGTCCAAGTTAAGTACGCTAGGAATAGGGACTGAAGCATTAATTTGAGGAGTACCCTTTCATTAAGCTACCAATAAAGAAACAAGAAGAGGTTATGTGGACAAGTTAGGAGGACTTGTTGGAAACAAGGTAGGATAAGGAAATTTATATTAATTAAACAAGACATTTTTTGAAATAAATGTACATCTCTCTTCACTTTGAAATAAATTTATTGAGGAGAGACTCAAAGAGCAAACACATTCATTACTTCTAAATTGCAACTTATTCTTATTATATGGTCTTAATAAAAGAAATCATGTACAACCAAACACTTTTGAGAGACTTGTAATTAAACGCATATTATAAAGAATATAGTAGTGAAGGGAAATTGAGATAGAAAATTAAGTGGAAAATAAAAATAAAAATTAATTGATCCTTACGAATGACTCATAATTAATGATAGAACGATGTCTTTTTGTGGCAATTAGTACCTTTGATGCAGAATCGAAGGAATGACCATGAACGTTGAATGAAGAACAACGCTCCTATATTCAGTCCACACAAATAAAGAGCTTTTTGTCACACCCCAACATTTTTTCTACTTTTCTTTTTTTCATATGACTTGTGATATATGTTTCATCTGCATTATCCTAGGCATCTAGGTCATTCTTACAAGCATCATTGATTCAAAGATTTTTTATTTATGATACAAGTATTTGGATCATGACAAGTTCCTTTTTCAAGTTCCATAAGCTAGGGTTTCTTCTATGGCATATTTGGGAAACAAAACTTGTGAGATTATGTTACATTGGCTTGAGATGCTCATCTCTTGGATCATGCCCTTTTGCAATCCTAATTGCACTACCTCAAATAATACTTTTATGATGAAGGTTTCACCTCAAACATGCGAAAAATAGAGCTTATACGTCTTGAGAGCCACATGTTTGATTTTTTTTTTAAAACAATTTTTTCCATAAAACCAAGGTAATATATTAATAAGTGAGCCCAAAATCTTCTGGAAAAAAATAATATTAAACTTAATACCTCAGTGTTTTTTAAAAACCGAGGTAACATAGCTATTAGGGAACACGCTTCGAATTCCAATAATTACATTTAAGGTTTTTTTCTGTGATTTCTCACTTGTCATCTTTCAATCTTCCCTTTTTTTTCTTAATTTATTTTTTTTCTTATTAATCAGTAATTCTAAAAAAAATGTTATCAATAAAAACGAATAGAAAATAATATGAAAGGAAATATTTCATTAATTAAAAATGGGACAACAAATAACTATTTCATTAATTAAAAATGGGACAACAAATAACTATCACTATTAATATCCCTAATTTAGAGAAAAGTTCAAAAATAACTCTTACATGTGGTATGAGAAAAGTCATTTCATCCCTGGAGATGATTATCATTTCTTTTAAGAAATTAAAAATGATAAGAGGAAGATTAACTATGATGTTTTTGGTAAGGAATAATAATAGATGCTTGTCATTCCTAGTAAGCGTTTCTAATTCTTTCTCTCTTGGCGGAGATTTGACACTAGAAGTTAATACAAAACTTTTCCAACTGGTCATAGACTAGCAGGACTGCTAAGATTACCGTTGGTTGCATAAATTAGTTAAAGGTGATCTTTAAATACATTGTTGAATCTATAATGTTTAACACAAACACCTTTAAAGACATTGTGGAAAGCCATTGACACAGGACTAGATTGACTCAGCATCATGACCAGATGGCTCAACTGAGATATTTAACCAGAACTCTTTAACGATATTAATGTAGATGGGTCCATTAAGAATGTCAAAGTAATTGTTCAACTTTTTTTTTGCGAATAGTTGTCCTTAGATCAAAATCTTTGTCTTTAAAATCATTGAAATCGGCAAACTTTTCATTGATTACGAACAAAAGATTTTCATCTAAGGTTGTTGAAGACATTTTTGAAGAAAAGAAAAGACTTCGAAACTAGGTTTGAAGATACAAAGAGTTAGAAATGAGATGTTGAAACAATGAATAATGTTTAAATAAAGTGGAGAATAGGAAGTGAAAGAATCAGAGAAGCTCAAACGCTTTGAAAATCTAAAAGATACGTTACATTTTTGAATATGGATGATCATTGCTATTTTAGTGGATATGATTCCAATGCGCACCAGGATTTATTTATTTTTAGAAGTAGAAATCACATATTACCTCGATTTTTCAAAAACTCTGAGGGTAAAAGCAATTCAAGAAACTATTTTTATTTATTATAATTTTTTTGTAAACTAAATTATATATTCTGTCGGTTTCCTTAATAATCGAGGTATAAGATACATAACATTTTAATATAAAAATACTTGTTAGACACATTTTACCCTAATTCTAACTTATAAAAAGCTGCTTCAAACTCGTTAGAAGTAGAAATCACATCATTCTTTTGGGATCCATCTCACAAAATGGTGTTGATGTTGTTGTTGTATTTAGAAGCTTGTAAAATTTCTCTATGATGGATTGCAAGTGCAGAAAAATATTTTTTCAATAGAAGTTGGATGCATTCAATGGTTGGACCAAATAACTCTTTAGAAATTGGATGTGTGCAATATTTGGACCAGATAACTTCTTACACTAAACTTCTGGTTTTGCTGTATTATTATTTTTTTCAATACTTTGTGTAAACAATGTAATTAAAAAAATATTTTCACCTAGGTTTTTATAGAAATTGAGGAGGATAACTTAGCGTTCTTAAACAAATATTTGTCGTTCATTTCATGATTATCAATGCTCAAGAAACTACCATTAGTGATATGCGTGATACCTAAAATATTTCTAATATAAAGACTTTCTGATATCTAAAATTGATAAAGAAACACCATGAAGCGATTGAAACTATCTATATCCTCTACTTTGACTTTTGCCATTAGCGAGAGATTGGAAGTGCAGAAAATTATCCAGGTTTAAGGTTTGTGTTTTTGAATATTCATTTGAGCAGAAAATCATTATTTTTATATCTTTTTTCTAACCTTTTTATTGTTTTATATCCGAAACAAATACTTGCTATGTGAAACGTTTGACCTTACCCAAATATCAAGGAGTCGAAGATCCAATATATAATCTTCAGGGATAAATTAATTTTTGTTTTAATATTCTGTGTAAATAATGTAATATTCTGGGTAAACATTTAAGTATGTAAACAAACTATTTTTAATAACAAATTTCTTAAAAAAAATATATAACTTACCCCTCGGTTTCTAATAAAAACAATGTACCAGTTTATTTATAAATAATAAAAATGCAGATGTTGGAGTTCGAACCCACGTGAAAATTAGTTTTCCTTCGGTGTTTAAATAATTGAGGTTATAAGCTTTTACTTTTCATGACGACATTCGTTACCTCGCTACTGCAGCTGAGGCAAAATTCATATCACGTCCAACATTAAAAGCACTTTTCTAGTAGTGTTGTGACCTATGATGATTGTAGATCACTAGGGGAGGTTGCCCTTTTATTGATCATCATCTGTTGGATGTCCTACATGACTTGTAGCTTGTTTTTTCTGGGTTTTTTTTATTGTGGTTCAAGGCATTGCAGTTTAAAGCTTATTCAAGAGTCAAGGTTCATGATCAAAGTCAATTAAGATTCAAGAAAGGTTTTTCGCATCTTAAAAAATGCGATCCCTCGCGAGGAGTTTGCGCGCTCGTGGAAAAGATGTTCGAACATAGCTGCCACCAAATGTTTATTTATTCCAAAGTATGAAAGGAAAAATATCGATGAAACCCTTAAAATAAAAACAAAATGGTCGTCCCATCAAATTCGAGTTTGGGAGTCGTTTATGCAAGAGAAATGTATTAGCATCTCTCGCATTTGTTGTACCCAATAGAAACCTCTTAGTTAGATTTTCAATAAAATATTAGCTTAGTTAATTGTTTTTTTTCTACTTATCGATTGAGAGAAAGAAAGAAATGGTGGTTTTAAAATAAAGGGATGGAAATTTTATTAAAGGTGCGTTCGCCAAGATATCAGAATCTTGTGCCTACGTATTCTCATGGTGAAACGAGAAATCAGAGCTTCGTAGTTCTGCTTGCTAAGAACTACTGGGTTAATTGCTTTTAAAGAGTAATCCTTTAGACATATCGAGTGTTTTAAACATTTTCTTGTTGCTCGCTCTTGGATACTAAAGCCTTTGTTTCTTTCACATCAATATGGATAAAGCATACTTGTTTCTAAAAATATTTTCGGAGGTGCACAAGGGCAGAAAAAAAGTTTGATTGGCTTGAGTATTTTGTTGGATGACAATTACTCGAATGACCGAGTAAGCCTACTCATATCCACATAATCGAGTAGAGGAATAGGAGGTTCTAGACCATCTCCTTCTTCATACTTAGTTTCAAAAGGAGTTAAATAACGTTATGTATTTTGTACGAACGACAAATATTTGAATGGTCGAGTAAGGCTACTCATATCCAAGTATTCGGGGAATGGAATAAAAGGCTCTAAACCACCTCCTTTTTCATCCAACCCTATATGAGGCCGGCTAACAAGACTTTATGCATTCAAACAATTTTTAAAATTAAATTGAAACTTAATTCTAAAACTGCAGTGCATCTATGAAAAACTGATGCTTTCAAAAAATATTTTACATATAAATAAAATAAAAAATAAATTAAAGAATTTAGTGCTACGTTAAACAATCGTAAGACGATTCATGTAGAAATCAACCCTATTTGAGATCCGTCCACAAAATTTTATACTTTTAAGCAATTTCTATAGTTAAATTGAATCTTAACTTTAAAATTGCAATGCGTCTTGTGAAAACAATGAACTTTTTCTTAAGCAGTTTAAAACAAACAATATAATCAATAACTAAATATGACAATAATAGAAGATAAATAATAAAAAATTATAACAAAAACAATAATTATGATAAATAAAATAAAAAATAAAAATAATAATTATAAATAATTGTACCAACAATAATAACTATAAATAACACTAATAAATAATGATAACAATAATAATCAATAATCATACTAAACAATAATAATTAAAATAATAATAATAATAATAATAATAATAATAATAATAATAATAATAATAATAATAATAAATACTTAATCAATAATTAATAATTAATAATAATAATAATAATAATAATAATAATAATAATAATAATAATAATAATTCTATAATCTATAATCTATAACATATATAAAGGCAAAATATGGTATTTTGGTGTAGTCTATTTTTATTCTAATTATACCCTTTTATTTTTTATTTTAAAATTCAACTTCTCTTTTACTACCTTCTCTTTTATTAACTGTTATAGGGTGGTTTGCACAACTATTTCATTCAAATTTTTTTATATAAAATTTAAATTAAAATAAAAAATAAGCACACAAAAAATACCGTTTATATTTTTAAACGTCTGAATATTAAAAAATCGGACAGATGGACACGGAGTGTTCGCCTAGACGCTAGTATATATAAAGAGAAAACTTAGATTTGGTGTAGCCTATTTTTATTTCAAATATTTTTTTTGATTTTTATTTTAAAATATATCTTCTCTTTTACTAACTTCTTTTTTATTAACTGTTATATGATAGTTTATACAACTATTTAATTTAACTTTTTTATATAAAATTTAAATTAAAAAAAATAAATATACAAAAAATACATTCATATTTTTAAATGTCTAAACATTAAAAAAAAGGGACTGGCATCATACTCGTCTAATAATAATAATAATAATAAAAATAAAATAAAATATATAAAAAGTAGTGCCAGGGGCGTGCACTGTTCGTTGGAAAGGGATTGAAGATTGTATCCCGATGGTGGCCGAGAGGATGAGGCGACGATGGTGGTGATGTGAGCGTGTTGTTCTGCGAAGGGAGGGAGGCCGCGAGTTTGTTGAAGAGTGGTGAGGTCGGATTGTTTGAAATGAGACGATGAAGATGATATTGTGTTTATGTGAGTTTTGTGTGAAGTTCATGATGATGGTGTTTGTAGATGGTGGTGGTGAAAGGTGTTGTCATGATGAAAAATTGGAAGATGAATGAAGAGGTTATGTTAAGTTTTTGATGATGATGGAAGATGAAGAGAAGGTGATATTGTTGTGGTTGGTGTGTGTTTATATGTTTGATTGAAGTTGCTTGATGATGATGATGCTTCTTGTATGAAGAGTGAGAGAGCTTGGTCATGTGTTCATGGTGGTTCGTTGGTGTTGTTGTTGTTCATCTTGTTTTTGTTTTGTTTCTTTGTGCTTGTGAGGTGGTTGTTTTAGCTTGTTATGGAGTTGAAAGATGTTGTGGTTTTGTGAAGGTGAGGGAAAAATGAGGAACCAGAGTGGTTATGTTATTATGAATGGTTGTAAGAAGTGGTATATGTATTTTCGTTTTGACATTTTTCAATTTTAATTATCTTACCTTATTTGGTTAGTTGCTATTTGCTTACCATTTAGTCATATACCAAAAGGTTGAATGTAATGGGTTAACATCATATTATAAAAATAAATAATTAAATTATCAAATAAATGGCTTGCGGCCAAATCGAATTCATAATAGTTTTACTATGGGTGGTGATTCAATAAAGGAAAATGGACTATTTTAATAGCGGATTCTTATTTGGCGAATAGTAAATAATTTGAAATTTTAAAGCATTACATTTAAATTAATTTATTATCATATTAATTCTTTTTAAGTTAATAGTTTTTGATTTATTTATGACTAAAATGTTATAAATTAAAAGTGAATAAGGAGAGTATTGTAGATTCAAAGTCACATCACAACTCTATAATTAGATATTTTTGTAACTATCAATTGAGTTGTATTTGAATAATTGTATCTTACTATAAAGATCAAGATAAGGTTTAAATGCACTTTTGTTTCTTTAGTTTGGGTGTTTTAAATAATTAATCATCCTATTATAAAATCAACTATTTTGATTGTATTTGGATTTGTATAGTCCACTATCTAATTTTATTTATGTGTCAACTTCATTAATGAGGTGGCGAATATTATATAGAACCATGTCAGCAATTCATAATATTTTAAATTTCGTATATATATATATTTTAATTTAGAAAATATTAAAAATATTTTTTAAATTAAAAAACAATTTATAATTGATATAAAATGTTGAAAATAGAAATAAAACGTCAAAAGCCTAATCCCTCAATTCACACCCTCCGTTCTTCAGAAGTGAAAAAAAAACCTTAATCCCCCATTGATACCATCCTTTAAAAGAAGTGAAAAATCCCTAATCCCACAATCACATACATCATTACCCTATTCATTTACCGTAGTCCAAATCATTCAAGTATGCGTATCGTCCAAATCTAAGTTGTGAAGTTGTGTTTCTAAGTTTTGTGGTTTGATGAAGATGACGAAATTAGGAAGTCAAAAGGAGAGAATGAAGGGGTCAAATATTGTGTAAGGTATGTATCTTTGTCTTTGTGGTCCCGTTAGTTTAGTTTTGTTAATTTATTCTTGTGGTCCATAGTGTCAGTTTATGTTTGTTTGATTTCGTTTTTGTTAAGTTTTCTCAGGGCAGCTAAGAATAATAAGATTAGGTTGAGAATACATCATAGGAGAAAATTAGTTGAGACACCTGTTAAGAGGTATGTAAATGGGGAGCTACTAAGATAAACTGGAGTTGGGATGTCGATTATATATCGTACATGGAGTTAGATAATATGATTAAGAATGAGGGTTTCACAAATATAAAGTGATTGTGGTATTAGAACCCTTCATATAGATTTTCTCGTGGTCTTAGACCCTTGAACAATGATTAGGATGTACTGCATTTTTCAAAAGATGTTGTAGGTTATGATGTAATAGATGTGTATGTGGATCATAGTGTGAGAATTTCTGAGATTGTTGATGATAGTGAATTAGATGCTAACATTGAGGATGATGGTGAAGATGATGTATAATGCACTGGGTTTAAAAGTGAAGATGTTACTGAGGATTAGATGTTAACATTGAGGATGATGGTGATGATGACCTTAATGGTGTTTTTGAAGATGTTACTACTGATCCTAATGTTATTGCTGAAGATGTGATTAATGATCCTAATGTTGATGTTAACAATGAAACTGGGCAAAAAGGTATTGATGAGGATTATGTTGAGAGTCAGGGTAGTTTTGAGGATAGTGAGCTTCAATTTAGTAAAGAACCTGAGGAAAGTGAGATGGATTGGACTAAGCTATTTCCACAAGAGACTTTAGATGAGGTTTCTGTATGGAAAAACAAGAAAGGCCAGACTGAAATGGTTCAAGATGAGAGTGAATATGCAGACCATTTATATACACCTCCAGGGAGTGATGATGATGAAGGAATGAAGTACCCGACCTATAAGTCTGGTTAAGAAATGAAGTACCCGACCTATAAGTCTGGTTAGGGAATAAAGTACCCGACCTATAAGTTTGGTCAGGGAATGAAGTTTCAACTAGGGATGATGTTTACTTAAAAAGAAGTGAGAAGGGATGATGTCAAGAACTATGGCATGAAAAATCATAAGAATGCATTTATTAAGAAGAATGATTCCAAAAGGATTGTGGTTAAATGCACTGATGGTTGTAAGTTTTACATGAGATTTAGCAAAAGAATTGGTCACCAATTTTGGCAAGTAGTGAGTTTAATTGAAGATCATATATGCCATAGGATTGCTGAAAACAGAAGTGCAAAGACAAAATGGCTTGCCAACATGTTTGCAAACACCCTTAGACATAGTTCTAATATGAAACTATCAGGCCTCATAGCTGAAGCTGTTGAGAGATGGGGAATGATTCTATCATATAATCAGGCATATAGGGCCAAAAGAAAAGCAATAAAGTTGGTTTTAAGGGGCTGGTATTGAGCAATTCATTCATTTGAGAAGTTATGGACATGAGTTATTGAAATCAAATCCAAATAGTATTGTTGAAATAGAATTTGCTATCATGTAATTTCCTTTATATGGTATAACTGAGGATTATGTTGCTGCATGTTATAGGTATGACTGAGTTGCATGTAAACTTACTCTATTTTATTTATGGAAACTTGCTCTATTTTGTTTATGGACACTTGCTCTATTTTGTTTAAGAAATCTACATTTATGGACACTTACTCAAACATTTTGATCCAACTAATGAACCATAATTATGACCTATAAATCATCTGAGTATAGTGGCATCACCAGTGATGAACGTTGAAATGTACTCATCTTGATCTCTGTAACTAACTTGAATATTAAAGTGTTAATTTAGCAGGTCCAACCCGCATCACCGTACTAGAGATTATCATCACCAATTTTAAAGCATGACATCATTAATTAATATCAATATGGATTTCAATTATATATATATATATATATATATATATATATATATATATATATATATATATATATATATATATATATATATATATATATATATATATATATATATATATATATATATATTATGTCACAATATAGAAACGTATAATGTCAGACTAACGTATTTTGATAAAATACTATATAATTTATGATAAAATAAAATAAATTAAAAGATATAATTATAAATAAAAAAGTAATAAATATTTCATTGACAAATAGATAATATAAATTATTTTATAAATAAATCAATTTTTTTGTATAATAAATAAATCAATTATTAAAACAGACAAAATTTTTTTTTTTTAAGTCTTACCTCGCTTGATAAGTAAAAACTAGTCATACCACAAAAGAAAATTAAACATATATAGAAAATTTGAAATAACATATTTTACTTTAAAAAAAGGGTAATAAAGGGAATCTCAAATAATTGAAGTTTTTTTTTTTCTTTTCAAATTTAATAAATTGTCATCTCAAACAATTGGCAATCATACAAACAACCTTTATGTGGTTGAAAAACTGAATTGACTCTTTGTTGCCACGTATACATAACCTCGAACAAAGCCCAATGTTTTTTTCTTAAAACTTTTCATTTCATGCAGATCAAAAATTTTCTTCTATTTTCATCATTAAATCACAACCGTTCATTTTTTAGGCTCTAAATGATGGGATGCAATCATCTTTTTGGCAATCGTTCATTTTTGTTGCCAAATGATGGTCCATCCATTTTTTAACGTGGGCGATCCTTGTTGGCAGCTCTCATAGCACACAAGAATTTTTTTTACCCCATACCCCCAACTTATTCTCATATCCCTACAATTATTTAAATATTTCAAAATTATCCTTTTTAATTTTTATTGTGCAATCAAATTAGTAAAAAAATGGTTTTTTGGAAGTATACGACACCAATTGGATAACATTAGGTAAAGAAATCTAGAATGTATTATTTGCAACCTAGAAAACACACGTAGAAGAAATTCGGTTGTATAATTTAACAAACCTGATAACTTGTACGTGAGTTATCCAGTTCATATAAAATGTTTCGGAGAACACATTCATAAGTTCTCCGATTTGTATTTTAAACGTTCCGGATAACTTATGTACAAGTGTTTCGGTTTTGATTTTTTGACTTCTGGATAACTTTACTCCAAGTTATCTAGAATGCTTTTTTTGTCACATTTATCTTAGGCATGCACAATCCTTTGATGATATGCGATAAAAAAATTTGCCACGTGAGATAAGGCGACTAGGTGAATTAGGGAGGTTGGAATCAGGAATAGAGTTACTGTTATAATAACTCGTTCGGACACAAAAACTGCCAAGAGAGGAAGAAGTGACAAAGTTATATTTGATCATGATAGATGTGGAAAATACAAAGAAGTAGATAGTGAAACCCAAAGTGTTACCAAGAAATATGGTTTTCCATTCAAAGTTAGGTTAACACCTTAAAAAGATGGTTCTAGTTGGAATATTAACGTAAAATTTGGACTTCGCAACCATGATTTACCGGACAAATTTGAAGGTCATGCGTTTGTAGGTCGACTTAATGCTGATGAACAACAACATATTATTGGTTTAACAAAGCGTCATGTTCCACTAAGACACATATTGTTGTCATTATAAGAACGGGATCCAGAGAATGTGACTCGAATCACCCATTATATAAACATAAGACTAAGATTCAGAAAGACATTAGGGGTCCTAAAACGGAAATGTAACAGTTGTTTAAGCTGCTAGATGAATCTGATTATGTTTATTGGAGTAGGAAAAAATATGAGCCGGAAGTTGTGAGAGATATCTTCTGGGCTCATCCAGGAAAAGTGAAGTTGTTGAATATGTTTCCTAATATGTTAATTATGGACAGTACTTACAAAAAAATAAGTACATGCAACCTTTGTTTGAATTTATTGGTATGACATCAACCGAGTTAACGTTTGGTGTTCCATTTACCTATATGGAATCTAAGCAAACAGAGAATTTGTGTTGGGTACTGGATAAGTTGAAACATTTGTTCACTAAGCAAGGGTCATGGCCACAAGTTATTTTAATGGGCAAAGATCTTACTTTGATGAAAGCAATTGAAACAGTATTTCCAACGACAATTAATATGCTTTGTCGATTTCACATCAACAAGAATGTGAAAGCAAAGTGCAAGGAGTATGTTGTGAATGATATGAGAGAGCCGATAGAGAATATATGAAATTAACTTGTAAGGGCTAATAATGAGGTGGAGTACCATCAAAATTTGAAACAACTTGAGCATGCTTGTGTGTATTTTAGACCATTTTTTGGTTATGTGATAGACACATGGTTGACGCCTCACATGCATAGATTTGTTGAAGCTTGGATCAATAAAGTGTTTCACCATATCATACGGCATATCTGCAAACTCGGTTGGACGGATCACTTCTATCATGCTCACATGATATACAACCCATTCAATATCCACATCAAGTGTGTCAACATCAAGAGGCGGAGGTGGTATGTACTGCCTGTATCGAAATTGACGCATACATCTGTCAGAGAAATATAGAACAACTATATCGTACCATTTCAGGCTACCACTATACAAGCATATATCATCAAATGGCAGATGCTGTCTGTGATCCTCAAAAGATCGCCAAATGACATCAGCAAGTGTCAATCCATCCAATATAGGCCTGAGCTCATCAACCTTTTGTGTGCCTTGCTTGTACATCCATTTCATCGCCCTATGAAGTGGATTACCTATACCTACAATCTTAGAAAATCCTCTCTTGCCAACAGTAGTAAAATACTCATAAATCCAACATTGTAATACAAAATGAATATTATCAATTAAAAGTATTATAAATAAACTAATATACGTCTAAATGAAATTAAAACAAATCATTTGTACATGTAACAAAGAGGCATATCCCCCGAGCTGTTTGCAACTGTAAAAGAAAGCATCTCCTAGATTTCTATAAAGTGTGACAAGTGCAGCTCCTCTAACAGTATCTACCACATATAGACAAGTCCTCAAATAGTGGTAAATACTTTGCCTCTACAAGTGTAAAGGTCTTAGAAGCAAAAATGGTGCAACCAACTTACAATAACATGTATGCTCTAGATGCACAGTCAAATCTGTTCGCAGCTCGTTGATGGACAAACAACTGCTTCAACCAATCCAGGATATAATAAGGATCTTTGGCACCACGAACCTCTTCAGCAGCATCCTCCAACAAAACTCCTAGAAGATCAATAGCCTGAGTAATGGCATCGAACCATTGAACCCTTATGTAGGGTTACACAACTCCCCTTACACGGTATATGAAGTAGGCAAGAAACATTGTCTAAGGTAATAGTCATCTCGCCAAATGACATATGAAATGACGATGTTTTTGGATGCCATCTCTCTACAAATGTAGATACCAAATTCTGATCTATCCTTGATAAATTGGTTCTCTATAGAAAGGATAGACCAGAATAAGATAACCATCGCGTAATCGTTGGTGGGAGACTATGTGGAACCCATCCAATCAACTTATTGAAGGTGAGAAAATACTTAGAAGGGGGGTTGAATAAGTATATTGAAAATAATATGGCAATAGAAACTCAAAGATTTTTATCCTGGTTCGTTGAACTCAACTACTCCAGTCCACCTTATCAAGAGTGATTTGTCTTTCTCAACAAGGACTTAATCCACTATTAATCAAACTGATTACAATAGCAAGCACTAAGAGCAATTGTTCTTAGTCTTCTCAAGAACTACTGACCATAACTGGGTCTTCTCAAGGATCTTTTGCAATAAAATGTAAAACTAAACAAGTGTTTGAATGCTTCAAAGTAAGTTGTATCACAACTGTGATTTACACTTAAGTTAAGAACATATCAAATAAATTCAACAAAGAGAATAAATTGTATGAGAGCTTTTCAATGAATTTCTTTCAATAATATCGTCAACTGAAGAAGGATGTTGGATATTTGCTTTTATAGCCTTGGAATTTCAAGACGTTGTATGCTTTGAAGACCGTGTCTGCAAAGTAGCTGTAACCTTTTTGTCTTCACATCACTTGACCTTTCCTAGAAGAAGAACGTTCAGAGAAATCCTTTTTGTCTGAGTTCTTGTGTCTAGCATAAATGAGGAAAGAGACGTTTGGCTAAACCAACGGATATTACTTCAAATAATCTTCTTCAACAAGTTTCTAATTCACAACAATTATCATCAGAGTCTTGAGTGATCAGAGCCATTGATGATCTCAGAATGTGTTGTATCAGAGTGTTGCAGCATGTGTGCTTTAGTGTGAGAATACTCAGAGCAGAGTTTATGGATCAGATCCTCAGTACTTGCAGTGTATAGTACTATCAGAGTCTTCTGAAAAACTGTGCTTGAAACGCTTCATACAAAGTCTTCAGACTATGCTCAAGATGCTTCTGTAGCTTCTGCTTCAGATCCTTCTGTAGGCAGCGCTCAGAGTCTTCTGTAGGAAGCGCTCAGAGTCTTCTAAGAGATGCTTCTGATGCTTCAGAGTCTTGCATAGTTCCATGTTCAGATGCATTTTTGCTTTCAGAAGAATATTAACATTAATATCTGTAGCAAAAATGCTTGAACAAATTTAGAGTATATAATTTCTTAATACAAAATTTTGTAAGTGTTATCATCAAAACATAGAGATATAACTAAGAACCAATATGTGTTCTAACAATCTCCCCCTTTTTGATGATGACAAAAACATAAGAAATTTTGTTCAATAAAGAGATAATTATAACTCCCCCTGAGATTATGAATCTCCCCCTGAATAGAATACTTAGAAAGAATAGAAACTTCCCTTTTTGCATGAGTATTCTTTTCAGAATCAGAGCCCGATTGTTTTAAAAAAAAAGCTTGACTTGGGTGAACGTTTCAGAATCAGAGCCTGATTGGTTAAAACTTGATATGGGGATCTCAGAGTTACTTTAAAGAATTTGTCAGATATTTCATAAGTTTTGAAATACTAAAAAATCTTGTTAATTTTAATTGTTATGTCTGAATTTCATTCAGGTAAAATTTATTTGAACAGTTAAAATTTCATCTTCTCCCCCTTTTTGTCATAATAAAAAAGAAAACATTAAAGAAAAATAAAGGAAATAGACAGAAAAGATATATACATGTAGAGAAAACATCAGAGTCAGTCATTCATTCAAATAAGTACTCAGACAGAACATACAAGACATCAGATACGAAATTCAAGTACATGTGCATAAACATCAGATACAGAAAACATAAAACTAGGTTTGTTTGGAAAGAATCATCTTCAGAAGTTGAGTGATCTCAAATGAGGATTCTTCTTGCTTTGACATCCATTTCTCCAATGTCTCATTCTTTTGATCTTGCTTAGCCATCCATGACTTGATCTCAGATTGACCAGCTTCTAACACAACAATCTTATCTTCTAAATCTGGGTTCTCTTTCTTAATCTCAGAAGAAGTAGATGGAGCAGATTCTGATGCAAGAGCAGAGTCAATAACCATTGGAGTTGCAGAGTCTGGAGCCACAAATTCAGAGGGTTTGTCCATAATTGTTAGAGCCAAAGCATTTTCTTCAAAAATGACTTCAGAAGCAGGTCCTTCAAGAGTTTCAGAAGTAACAAACACTCAAGAAGTTGAAGGTACATCTTCAAGAAGCATAGTTAGAGATCTTTTCATATTCCAAAGCATGGTTTTGGTAGTTTCAACAAATCTGATCTTCGCCTCATCAGAGCAGACACTCTTTAGATTAGAAGCAACATTATTGAATCTTAAAATGAAACTATTCCAAATAGCATCAGATTCATTTGAGTTCATGGTTGACAAACATCTTTTCTTTACAGAGCCTAAATTCATCTTTATTTCTTTCATAAAACTAGCAAATAGATTATCAACGTTTAGCCTGGGTTTTAGTTTAAGAAAGTCTTCCAGAGTTAATGGTTTAGGTTGTTCTGGTGGTGGTATGGTGAATTCTGGGATGATGATCAGAGGGCTAGGATAAGGTGGTGGCGACTGAGCAGGCATTAGATGAAAGAATGGTTTAAGTTTGCGTATGCGTGGAACAATACATGTTTTATCAAAGAAGTATGGGACAAAAGCAGATTGTCTTGGCTTATCAAGGTATGGAACAAAAGCTGATTGAGTTGGTTGATCAAAGAAGTGTTCTATTTGGAGTCCAGATGGAAGAGGGTCAGATGGAAAAGGTTTAGAAGATGCAAGTGAAACAAATTCAGATGTTCTTGGTGTAGGTTCAGGAATGAGAGCATCAGAAATAGATGTATCAGGTTGTTTTGGTTCAAATCCTCTGAGAGAGGGGGGTGATCTAACATCTAGATGAACATCAGATTTAGATGAATCAGATGAAGGAGATGAGGGACAGGATGTTGAAGATACGTCAAACATCATTTTGAGGGGTTGGATGTCTAAAACCTCAGAATCAGGTATGTTTGATTCAGTAGGTGTGATTTGTTCTGGTTGAGAATTAGGTTGAGGAATGGAAGGTACAGATTTTAGGGGTTCAGATGCAACTGGTTCAGATTGTATTGGTTCAGGTACAGAGGTTTGTTAAATTTCAGGTTGTTAAAGTGTTGGAGTTGGTTCTGCTGGTTTTGTTATTTGTGGTTCTGATTGAGATATTGGTTGTTGTTCTGGTTGTTGTGGAATAGATTCTTCTGGTGGTGTTTGTATTGGTTCTGCTGTTTGGGAAGGTTGTGGTTCAGATGAAGGAATGTCAGATGATTGTTGTGGTGCAAATGTTGTTTGAGTGGATTCTGGGGGTGTAGGAGAAATTGGTTTAATAGGAACATAATCAGTTGAAGTTTGTGATTCAGAAACCTTTTGTTGTTCAGGTTGATCAGAAGAAATTTGTTTGGTTGGTTGTTCAGAAGATTGAGATGAAATAGAAGGGGTTTTAGTTTGAGAAGGAGGGGGTTCAGGTATAGAACTATCCGTTGATAAATCTACTGCAATTTCAGAAATAGAAGGTAAAGATGTTTTAGTACCTCTTATCTTGATGCATTTGGCAGGAACAGAAGAAACTTCTCCAGAAGTTTTTCTCTTTATCTGCTTCTTTGGTTTTTCAGCAACTTTCTGTTTCTTCTGAGCAGCAGCTTCTTCTGCCTCTAACTGTCTTCTTTTCCTCATGTTTTCCTCATAAACATCTGGAATAGGTTCTCTTGCACGTATCAGAATATCAGCAGGAATAGGTGTTCCATCTTCCTTGCACAGTTCAATGTACCTTAGAATAATGTCTCTTGGTTCCTCAACACCAAAGATAGGAAAATCTTTAATTGGAATCCTCCTCTGTCTGACTTCATCAATATTCAACTTTTTAGGAGCAGTTGTGAGATCATACACAATTCTTAGCCTTTGGAGACTCTTTCCATTCAAAGGTTTTCCAACTATTGAATCAAGTTCTTCTGTTACTTCAGCTTCATGTTGAGCAGCTACCAGACCATTCTCTGTCAGAATGTCTAAGATTAATCTTCCATAAGGTATCCATGTTCTAATCTTCTGACCTTTAGTCTTAACAGATTCTCTGGATGCATTAATGTGATTCCACAGATGCATGAAGAGAATGTGTGGCAGATCCACTTTAGTACTCTGACTTAATCAGTACATAAAGTAAAGTTGTACATTGTTCACATAATCTGGAGAGTTTGTGGACTTTCTGTGGTTGATGCAGCCCAGAAAAATCTTTGCCCAGATTTTGTAATCAGGTTTCAGATCCTTGAACTTATTTGAAGCTTGTCCAGAAGAAATGACTTTAGCATACACTTCTTCCATTTCTACACGCCCAGCTGGCAGATGAGAAACTCCATCAGTTTCCTCATACCCAATGAGTTTCTTGATAAGATCTTCAGTCATGATTATCTCTTTTCCCAGAACAGAAGAGAGGATGAACTTTGGGTAAACAGATGTGTGAATCCAAAATTCCTTCACTAAGTATGGATAAACAGGACCAAATAATCTATCAAAATACTTAACCCAGCCTTAAGCATCAATAATAGGACGTAAATCAAAGCCATTGACAGCTAAAGAGTCAAATTCCATCATTGATTCACATAAAACTTCTAGCTGATCAACTGGTGTTAACAGAGTTCTCTCAGGTTCCTTAAAAGGAGTAGCACCCATGTTTGATGATGAGACTGCAGCCATTGATGATTGAAACTGAGTTGATGTTGAAGATGATGTTGCCATTGTTGAGGATGAAGAGGGTTTAGATGAAGGTTTAGGGTTTTGATGAAGACCAAAAAGCAAACAGAAATGCATATACGTGTTTGTGAAGTGAAAAGTGTGAAATGGTGTGATTTGTGGTATTTATAAAGAGAAATTAGGGCACACAAACAGACACATTCAACACGTTCTCAATTAGAAATTAATAGCATTTAATGAAAAGAATAATAATCATTTCAAAGCATTAATTGATTCTGACAATTTGGGGGGAAAACCAAGAAATTAACTATTCAAACACTACCTCAAACGTCTCTTCAGTGTTGTGCACGCCATCTTTTCAGATTCAGAGTGAAACGTGTTTGCTTGCATGTGCTTCTGAATTCTCTTGAGAAATGAAATGTTAGCTAACGTTCAGATCCTCTGAGATTGGTTAGGTCAGATACACACAAATAATAATAAATCAAGAAAACATATAACTGACAAAAGAAATACTTCAGAGTTTTAAACATTTGCATCTGAGAGGTTTGCTTCTGATAAATATTATTCTGGACAAAGATCCATACCAATATTTTTCAGAATAAACTTGAACCTATCTTCAGCAAGGGGTTTTATGAAAATATCTGCCCATTGATGATCTGTATCAACAAAGGCTAAGTTTATAATACCCTTCTGAACATAGTCTCTGATGAAGTGATGTTTAATTTCTATGTGTTTTGCCTTAGAGTGTAAAATGGGGTTTTTAGACAAACATATAGCAGAAGTATTATCACAGAATATAGAAACATTACTCTCAAAAATCTGATAGTCTTCTAGCTGACTTTTTATCCAGAGCATCTGTGTGCTACATCCTGCAGCAGCAATATATTCTGCTTCTGTAGTTGATAGAGCAATAGTAGGTTGTTTCTTGTTGTACCAGGAGATTAGATTTCTTCCCAGAAATTGACAACTTCCAGAAGTACTTTTTCTTTCCACTCTGTCTCCAGCGTAATCAGCATCACAGAATCCAACTAATTTGATATCATTAGATTTTCTGTAACACAAACCCACATTAGAAGTACCTTTCAGATACCTTAGAATCCTCTTAACAGCTGTTAAGTGTGATTCTCTAGGATCTGATTGGAATCTTGCACACAATCATACACTGAATAAAATGTCAGGTCTAGAAGCAGTTAAATAGAGAAGAGATCCTATCATACCTCCGTAGAGTTTCTGATCTACTTTCTTACTTACCTCTTCCTTACCAAGAGTACTTGTTGGATGCATATGAGTCTTTGCCATCTTACTATCAGCCATGTTGAACTTCTTCAGAAGCTCTTTAACATATTTGGTCTGATGAATGTAAGTTCAATCTGGAGTCTGGTTGACTTGAATTCCCAGAAAGAATCTCAATTCTCTCATCATGCACATCTCAAATTCAGCATGCATACATTGAGCAAACTCCTTTCCCAACATAACATTGGTAGATCCAAATATAATATCATCCACATATATTTGACAAATTAACAGATCTTTCTTAAAAGTTTTACAGAAGAGTGTTGTGTCCACTTTGCCTCTGATAAAATTTTTCTCCAGAAGAAAATTGTTTAATCTCTCATACCAAGCTCTGGGAGCTTGTTTTAAACCATAAAGAGATTTCTTTAATTTAAAAACATGTTCTGGAAAATTTTCACTTTCAAAACCAGGAGGTTGGTGAACATAAACTTCTTCTTCTATAATTCCATTTAAGAAGGCACTCTTAACATCCATCTGATAAAGAGTGATGTTATTTTGTGCAGTAAAAGAAATGAGTAAACGAATAGACTCTAACCTGGCTACAGGAGCATAAGTCTCTGTATAATCAATTCCTTCTTGCTGGCTATAACCTTGAGCAACAAGCCTTGCTTTGTTTCTCTCAACATCTCCTTTTTGATTCAACTTATTTCTGAAGACCCATTTAGTTCCAATTATGTTGAATCCTTTTGGTCTTGGAACCAAATCCCAAACGTCATTTCTTGTGAACTGATTGAGCTTTTCTTGCATGGCAATTATCCAGCCATTGTCTTGCAGAGCTTCATCCATAGAAGTTAGTTCAATAACCGACACCAACCCAAATAATGACGCTTCAGATGATCTGAGGTAGAATCTTGTTCTTATAGGGTCATCCTTCTTTCCAATGATCACATCCTCTGGATGAGAGGCCTTGATTCTGGAAGATGGTCCTCTAACAGTTGATTCTTCAGAAATGTTTAGGTTGTTCATTTGAGAAGCTAAAGGAATTGCATCTGGTGTTGCTTCTGTTTCCTTTACTTGAGCTTTTTCTGCCTTTGAGCTTCAGAGTCTGTGAGAATTACTTCTCTATCTGCAGAACTTTCAAACTGCTTTGGCTTTTCAATGCTAAGCTTATCATCAAATCTAACATGTATAGATTCTTCCATAATCTGTGTTTCAGTATTGTATACTCTGTAGCCTTTAGAGCGTTCAGAATAGCCAAGCATGAAACACTTCTGTGCTTTAGAATCAAACTTGTTTAGATTCTATTTGTGTTCAGCATATAACATATACATCCAAAAGGATGAAAATAAGCAATGTTGGGTTTCCTGTTCCTCCATAATTCATAGGGAGTCTTTTCAAGAAGAGGTCTAACTGACACTCTGTTCTGAATGTAACAGGTTGTGTTTATTGCTTCTGCCTAAAAATGCTTTGCCAGATTAGTCTCGTTGATCATGGTTCTGGCCATTTCTTGCAGAGTTCTATTTTTCCTCTCTACAACTCCATTCTGTTGTGGAGTTCTAGGGTAGGAGAAATCATGAGCAATGCCATTTTCATTAAAATATTTTTCAAAACATTTGTTTTCAAATTCACCACCATGATCACTTCTGACTTTAACAATTTTAAAATCTTTTTCATTCTAGACTTGTTTGCAGAAGTCAAAGAACACAGAATGTGACTCATCCTTGTGTTTTAGGAATTTCACCCATGTCCATCTACTATAGTCATCAACAATGACTAATCCATACTTCTTGCCTCTAATGGATGCAGTTTTCACTGGTCCAAACAGATCAATGTGAAGTAACTCTAATGGTCTTGAAGTTGAAACAACATTTTTTTGTTTTAAAAGAAGATTTTGAAAATTTTCCTTTTTGACATGCTTCACAAAAAGCATCTGAGTTGAACTTCAACTTAGGAAGTCCTCTGACCAAATTGAGTTTATTAATTTGAGATATACGTCTCATATTAATATGCCATAATCTTCTGTGCCAGACCCATTGCTCATCATTAACAGACATAAGGCATTTAACATTTTGAACCTTAAGTTCTGAAAGATTTATTTTGTAAATGTTGCTCTTCCTCTTTCCATTAAACAGGATTGAGCCATCCTTCTAACTAACAGCTTTTCAACATTGTTGATTAAAGATTATGTCATAACCATCGTCACTTAATTGACTTATGGACAATAGATTATGCTTTAATCCTTCTACAAGTAAAACATTAGATATAGAGGGAAGGTTACCATTGCCAATAGTACCAGAGCCAATAATCTTGCCCTTCTGATTCCCTCCAAACTTCACTTCTCCTCCAGATTTAAGCTCCAGGCTTTAGAACATAAACCTTTCTCCCGTCATGTGACGTGAGCAGCCAGAGTCTAGGTACCATGACTGGCATCTTGACTTTTCTGCTAAATACATCTACAACAGGGATTATCTTATCCTTAGGTACCCAGATCTTTTTGGGTCCTTTTGGGTTAGTTGCCTTAAAAGTTTGTCTAAACTTCTGTCTTTTTACAACAGTTTTGTTCTGACCCACTTTCGATTTAAACATAGGAACATTCTAATCAGAGCGTGTATGTTTAATATCATTCAGATGACCAAACTTGAAATTAGAATACAAGGGAGTCTTCTTAATAATAATTTTATCAACTAGATCACTGAAGTCATCTTGCTTCTATCTATGCTCTTAGCCAGAAACTTATGAAAGCTGAAGTCATATTCTTCTAAAATATTTTTGCATTTTGACTTAGTTTCAGATTCAGAGTCTTGTTGAGCTTTTTCAAAATTGTTTTTCATTTTCAAATTGTTTTCTTTGAGCTCAGCAACTTCTGACTTTAATAGACTATTCTCAGATTTAAGATTGCATTTAAGCTTCTTGCATTTGAGCTTAATCTGGTTATAGTTTTTCAGAACTTCTGATAAAACTTTAATAAGGTCTTCCCTAGTTAGATCAGAAAGTACCTCTTCTGAGTCAGATTCAGAATCAGATTCAGATTCAGATGGTCCTTCATTCTGATCTTCCACACCTGCCATCAGAGCCATGTTGGCGCATTCTTCTTCAGAGTCTGATGAAGATTCAGAGTCATCCCAGGTTGCCATTAGAACCTTCTTCTTTTTGTCAAACTTCCTCTTTGGCTTTTCCTTTAGAAGCTTTGGATATTCATTCTTGTAATGACCAGGTTCTTTGCATTCAAAGCAAACAACCTCCTTCTTTCCAGATCTTTTGTGTCCAGAGGACTCCTTGCGTTGATCTGGCTTCTTGAAGTTCTTGAACTTCCTCTATTTGTGCTTCCAGAGTTTGTTGATTCTTCTGGACAGCAAGGACAGTTCATCTTCTTCTTCAGAAGAAGACTCTTCAGAACTTTCTTCTAACACCTGCAACGCTTTAACAAATTTGTTAGATTTTAAGGCAATTGACTTACCTTTCTTTTGAGGCTCATCTTCCTCAAGTTCAATCTTATGGCTCCTCAGTGAGATGATCAGTTCTTCCAATGTGATCTTGTTCAGATCCTTTGCTAGCTTCAGAGCAGTGACCATTGGTCTCCATTTGATGGGAAAGCTTCTGATGATCTTCTTCACATGATCAGTAGTTGAATAGCCTTTGTCCAGCACTTTTAATCCAGTTATGAGGATCTGGAATCTAGAGAACATAGCTTCTATAGATTCAGATTCTTCCATTTTAAAGGCTTCATACTTCTGGATCAGTGCCAGAGCCTTGGTCTCTTTAACTTGTGAGTTCCCTTCGTGTGTCATCTTCAAAGACTCAAACAGATCAAATGCAGTTTCTCTGTTGGTGATTTTCTCATACTCAGTATGAGATATTGCATTTAATAAGATTGTTCTAGCTTTGTGATGATTTCTGAACTCCTTCTTTTGGGCTTCAGTCATAGATTTTCTATCAATTTTCTTGCCATCCCCATCAGTGGGGTGAACATACCCATCAATGACTAAGTCCCATAAATCAACATCATAACCAAGGAAGAAACTTTCTATCCTGTCCTTCCAATAGTCAAACTTCTCCCAATCAAACATAGGGGGTTTTGTGCTGATTCTATCCCTTTCTTCATATTTGTTGTTGCTGTTAGATGTTGAAGTTTCAGCCATAATAACAACCAAGAATATATATCAAAGTTTTCTCACTGGATCTTTTCTGTTCACTGTGAAGTGATAGCACACACAGAACCGGAGCTCTAATGCCAACTGAAGGTGAGAAAATACATAGAAGGGGGGGGGGGGGGGAGGGTTGAATAAGTATATTGAAAATAATATGGCAATAGAAACTCAAAGATTTTTATCCTGGTTCGTTGAACTCAACTACTCCAGTCCACCCTATCAAGAGTGATTTTCCTTTCTCAACAAGGACTTAATCCACTATTAATCAAACTGATTACAATAGCAAGCACTAAGAGCAAATGTTCTTAGTATTCTCAAGAACTACTGACCACAACTGGGTCTTCTCAAGGATCTTTTACAATAAAATGTAAAACTAAACAAGTGTTTGAATGCTTCTAAGTAAGCTGTATCACAACTGTGATTTACACTTAAGTTAAGAAGGTATGAAATAAATTCAGCAAAGAGAATAAATTATATGAGAGCTTTTCAATGAATTTCTTTCAATAATATCGTCAACTGAAGAAGGATGTTGGATACTTGCTTTTATAGCCTTGGAATTTCAAGACGTTGCATGCTTTGAAGACCGTGTCTGCAAAGTAGCTGTAACCTTTTTGTCTTCACATCACTTGACCTTTCCTAGAAGAAGAACGTTCAGAGAAATCCTTTTTGCCTGAGTTCTTGTGTCTAGCATAAATGAGGAAAGAGACGTTTGGCTAAACCAACGGATATTACTTCAAATAATCTTCTTCAGCAAGTTTCTAATTCACAACAATTATCATCAGAGTCTTGAGTGATCAGAGCCATTGATGATCTCAGAATGTGTTGTATCAGAGTGTTGCAACATGTGTGCTTTAGCGTGAGAATACTCAGAGCAGAGTTTATGGATCAGATCCTCAGTACTTGCAGCATACAGTACTATCAGAGTCTTCTGAAAAACTGTGCTTGAAACTCTTCATACAAAGTCTTTAGACTATGCTCCAGATGCTTATGTAGCTTCTGCTTCAGATTCTTCTGTAGGCAACGCTCAGAGTCTTCTTTAGGCAGCGCTCAGAGTCTTCTAAGAGATACTTCTGACGCTTCAGAGCCTTGCATAGTTCCATGTTCAGATGCATTTTTGCTTTCAGAAGAATATTAACATTAATATCTGTAGCAAAAATGCTTGAACAAATTTAGAGTATATAATTTCTTAATACAAAATTTTGTAAGTGTTATCATCAAAACATAGAGATATAACTAAGAACCAATCTGTGTTCTAACACTTATTGCCATGCACAACAACCTTCAGCTCTTCCTTCGGAGATCTTTCATTAAAATAAATCATAATATATATTATAATATATAAATAATTAACATTAAATTTGATTCAAGCTAAAATTTCATAGATAGACTTACTTTCTCGTCCCACAAATTTCGAGCAATGTGGTTCTGATAACTCACTAAAAGTGACGTATCAGATGGTCCTATAGGAAATGGTGGATGCAGCGGAATAGGTACAGGTGCTGTTATCTGATCTTCCTCACGAGCCGACGGCTATCAAGTAGACCGTCCCTCATTGTATCATCGATAAATGAGTCAATCCCGTTCTGAATGCAAGCCACAAAAAAATAAAATAAAAAAACCATCAAACCGAAAAACTATAAGGCGAGTTTTCCGGAACAACAAACAACAAAAACGGATAACATGTGAATAAGTTATCCAGTGAAGAAAAGAGAAGAACTAGATAACTAGACCACAAGTTATCCGGTGTGCAGAAAATGCAAACCGAATAACTTCACCACAAGTTATCTAAAGAAAAAACATAAAAAAGGTAAACTGGAAAACTTACTAGTAAGTTCTTCGAATTGCAAAACATGAACCATAAATCTTTTGTCTTAGTTCTACGAAAGTCAAAAATATTCTGTGGAATTTTTGCGCTCTAGCTAGAAGGGAATGAGGAAAAAGTGGAAAATTTTGAATTGTTGGGTATTTATACAAGGGTAATTTTGTCCAATTATTTATATTGTAGGGGTATGGGGTAAAATTTTCCACGCAGGGATAGGATTTTCGTGTGTCGTAACCACGCGCCTCCATACACAAAAAGTAATAATAAATTATTCAAAAAAATAAAAATAAAAGTAAGCATTATGAAATTGAATGTTTACGGAAACAAAATTTTTTGGCTAGATTTTATTTGGACAAAATTACCCTATGTTTATATTTTTAGAGGTAAACAAGAATAAAATCTTAAAACAATGGTTCAGTTCAAGTTGAACGAAATCTAGCATTGATGATTTGTATTGATGTGATAATTATTAATTTCATTTTAAAATAAAAAATAACTTTTGGACAACCAAGCAAAACTGACTGTGACGTGGTTGTAGAATTTTTAGTGGTAGGGTTTCTTTTCTTTAACACACACCACACAACACATTCGTTGGGTAAATAAAGACTATACCTAAGGGTAAAATCGTCTTAATCAAATTAAATACGTGAATAACTCTGATTTTATTTATATTATATATTTATTATTATCGAGGTGTCTGACCGTGCGTAAGAGAAAATTAAAAGAAAATAAAAAGAAAAAGAAAAGAAAAGAAAAGAAAAGAAAAGAAAAGAAAGTAAATGAATTAGTGAGATCTGAAAAAATTAAATAAATAAAAATTATTGATAATAAAAATAATAATAATAAACTATAGTCGACAACACAGTGACACAGTATAAAACCCATTTCCATTCACGAAAACAATAATATTATAGATTCACTCTCTTTGATGAGGATTCGAAAAAACGCAAAGATTTCCCCTCTTTTATACACTTGTTCTTCTTCATTGCTAAAAAATGGTTCATTTCCAGTTGAAACTTTCCAAACGCATGTCTGTCAGCTTAACCAGTCTCCATGGGATGTGATCCCCTTTCACTCCAACAACTCAATCCAGGTTCTTCTCTTTTCTTCTTCTCTTCTTAGATCTATTAGGGTTTTTTTCTCTCTCATTAGGGTTCTTCTACATATATATATCACAAACATTAAAATTATTTCATCTTTTCGTTTTCTTCTCCTCTTTTTACTTCAAATTGGTTTATGAGTATTTATTTTCTCTCTCGTTTCTAAATATTTTCTCAGTATTTTTTATTTATTTATTTTATTTCACTTAGTTCGAAGATGAAGAAAACTTCAAGACTGGGGATTTTCATAGAGCTTTTGATGAAAGGTAAACTTAAATCCCAATTCGTAAACTTATTTATTTAACTCTCAAAACTTATTAGGGTTTTCTTTTTCTACATGATTTTTTCTTAAATTTCATTAAATTTTTTTGAAAATGAAAAGCATGTTATTTATTCTTTGCTCCAATGAATTTTGTTATAATAAATAAACAGTGTTGCGTCGATGATGGAAACTGAAGATGCTGATATTAATAAGCCTTCGATAGAAAATTTTAATACAATTGCGATTGAGGGTGATAATACGAAGAAGGTGGTTAATAGCAATGGTGGTGACAATGGTTTGAAGAGCGAAAGCATCACTGCAGGGCCGCCACGACGCAGAACAAGCCGATTGAAGAAAGTTAATAATAACAATGACTTCTATTATTATTCTGGATTCGGTCCATTATGGGGAAAGAGATGAGGTGACAGTGATAATAAAAATGGTGGTAATGGTATAACATTAGGTTCTAGTGAGGATAAGGTTAAGGTTAATGTTGGTGTTGGTGTTGATGTTAATGTTGTTCCTTGTTATTCGGCAATGGATATTGAGGGATTGGATTATGTTGATGATTATGATTATGGTGATGATGATAATAGGAAGATAAGAATGAGGAAATCAGTGAAAGAAAGGTCATTAAAATCGTTAATGTGAATTTTGAAGATAACATGTTTGTGATAGTGCGTAGCTAGGAATTGGAGAAAAATGATTGTTGTTATAATAATTTTGGATGATGTTTAGGTTGGATTATTATGAGTCTTTATCCTATTTTGAATATTTAGGGTTATGTTGTAATGTTGAATGAAATGAAATGAAATCTTTCTCTCTTTCGGATATTTAGGATTATGTAGGCTGAAATAATAATACTAATTTTTTTGTCCAAATGAATAATATTGGGTTTTTATCTTGTGTGAATGAGGTAGATCGTAACTATTGTGTGAATTAGGACAAATTGGTAAATTATTATTTATATTATTTCTATTCTTTATAATTATTTTGATGGAATCGAGACTATTTTTTTATTTTTTATTTTTATTTTTTGTGGATTTCTCTCTTGTTTTTTTATTATTATAACTATCATACCCCATTTAGGATGTGGATTTTTTTGGGTTCATTTGCTTCAATATCCAACTCTTTTTTTTTGGAAACTGAAGATTTCATAAATATATACTGTGGGTCACCATGGCGACGTATTTTGAAAATTATTTTTGTGTATTTGAAACTAATTTAACAATAAGTTACAAGGATAGTTGTTTAATTACTTGTCGATCTATTTAATAAAAATTAACGTTTTTTTAATAAAACATAAATAAAAGAAAAAAAGAAGATTGTTTGCAAATAAGAGTCAAAAGGTTGTTCGCAAATAAGTTGTGGAATTTAACAATAGTTTAATACAGTACTTTAAAGAAACATTGCACATAGTTAAAATGAACAGGTTCCCTTTGTATGGTTTTTTTAGGACTATTAATGATGATTTTCTAAAATGCATATCTTGGAGAGTGAACATTGTACCAATCTTGCTGAAATGCTATATTCAAATTCTTCTCTTGTTGTAGTTGGTCAATACAAGAGATTATCCTTGAACTCAAGAATGTAAATCACTTTAGTGATTACCTGATTTATTACATGTATTCCATAATTCAGTCTTTTCTTTTGTAGATCTCTCTAATGTCGGCTATTAAGAATGAAATCATCAAAAAATTAATTTTCATTGGATGTATATAAGGTGTGTTTTAGTCAAAATTCAAAGATTTGAAAGATATTTTGAGTCAGATTTAACTTCGAAGAATGAATAAGATAGATTTAAAAGAAAAGACACTTGAAAAGTATGAAGTTAAAGACCAGAGAATAAATATGATTGAAATGTCAATACCAACTATTTTAGAGACTTATGCAATAAGTCTTTAGAAAATTAAATAGTTTGTCTAAGCATATCCATATGACAGTCACACATAACACCATCATAGTTGAGCGTGTTCGAGGCAATTTAGATGATAATTAAGTTCATTTATTAGTAAAATCATATTTTCATTCAACAAATTAACACGTTCAGTGGAATTGAATTATGAATATTTTATTTTAAATCTTAACAGTTGTATGCGTTTGTCTAATGGTACAATGGTTAATCTATCTCAAAGAAGAACTAATAACTCTCTAGTCAAAATAATTATCAATTAAATTATTCAAATGAAAATGATTAGAAGGTTAACATGCCTCATGATATATATCAAGTACCTCAATTAGACCTTTGAACTCAGTGATCAGCCACACTAACATTGACACTAATAAATGAATAATTCCTCAAGTCAAAGAATGAATATAATTATGTTTCCTTAGGGTATGCCACCTGAGTTTGTAGTATCTATGCAAGGTACTCATGCAATACCAAACACGGGCCCCAATTTTTGTGGTTAGTATTTGCCAGAGATTTTGGCATTTGAATGATTTTTTTTCATATACATTTGCCAGATACATTTTCCAATGACTAATATTATGTTACAATCATTCAAACAAAAAATGAATGATAGTAATTATGAAATGATGAATATGATCACGCATCAAATTTTAATTATGTTTAATTCATTAGTAAAAAATGCAACTACACGTAATAAGTTATGGTAAGACAAATTGGGATAATGAGGGTGATGGCATTGGGATCATTAAGAAATCCGAAACACACTGCATACACATCTGAATCACATAAACCCTTTAAATTTAGATTTTATTTTTAAGAAATCAAAATATTGATGACATCAAACAACAAGTAGGGTAGAATATTACGGAACGACAAATGTGGTCAAAGGAGTACTAAAAAAACATGGATTCAACATATACTATGTCATATACTTAGCCAATATTCAAAGAAAAACTAATGGTTTATTCCCTGAATCCAAAATTCAGTGTTTCCTTTTATAGATCTCTCTAATTTCTTATATTAAGAATGACGTTGTAAAATATTTAATCCTTATTGAATGCATATAGGTTGTATTTGAGTCAAAATTCAAATATTTGACTGACACTTCGAGAAAAATTTAACGATACATATGTTCAAGAGAACATACAAATTAACTTCGAAGAGTGGGCATATTAGATCTAAAAGAAAACACACTAAAAATTGCATGAAGTTGAAGGCTAGATAGTAAATATGATCAAAATGTTAACACCAATTGTTTTAGGGACTTATGCATAACCCTATCAGAATTAAGTGCATTCAAGGAAATTCAAATGCAGTATGTAATTCATTATATCTTTTATAACTCATTCCAACTTTTAAAATTAGTTCTTGTTGGTACTTAGTCATTTTTCAATTTTAGTTTTTGTATTTCATTAACAATAGTATTGTTGTTTTTGAACAAAATCCTTAATTCTTAATCAATCTATCAGTGCAAAGGACTCAAATCCTAGATTGATCATTGAGTCCATTTATTAGTAAATTTACATTTTCCAATCAACAATTTAACACGCCTAGTGGGACCAAGTTATAAATAGTTTGTTTTAAATCTTAACAGTTGTATGCACTTGCCTAATGATAAAATGGTTAATCCATCTCTCAGAATAACTAATAACTCTCCTAGTCAAAATAATAGTCGAAAAAATTATAGAAATGAAAATGATTAAGCGGTTAACATGCCTCGTAATATATATAAAGTACCTCAATAGATTTAACATTGACACTAATAAGTGAATAATTCCCTAAGTCAAAGAATAAACATAATTGTCTCTCCTTAGGGTATGCCACCCAAGTTTGTACTATATATACAAGGTACTCACGCAATATCTGACATCGGCCCCAATTTTTATGGTCACTATTTGGCCAGAGATTTTGGCATTCAAATGACTTTTTCATAGATACATGGAGAACTAGATACGTTCTCTAATGATTAATACTATGTCACAATCATTAAAATAAAAAAGAACGATAGTGATTATGAAATGATGAATATGATCACACATCAAATTTCCATTATGCAAATTGGCATAATTGCAAATGTGTTTTGAAACTATAATGAGGGCAACGACATTGGGATCCATCAAGAAATCCGTGACACGCCACCTGCACCTGTGAATCACATAAATTCTCAAATTTTAGCGTTGATTTAAAAATTGAAATATTGATGACATCAAACCACAAGTAGGGTAGACTGATAAAGAACACAAAATCTAAAATATGGTCAAAGGAGTACTAGATAAACATGGACATAATATATACTCTGTGATACTTTATTTATTCCTTCTCGAATATTGTTTTGTACATTGATATTCCTCAAGGAATTAAGATCCCTAAGTTCACTCATTAAGAATGTGTCCACTCGATTTACCATTTTATGCCTTAATTCATTCCCTATGTGGGAGCATTTGGAAACAATTCTTTACAAACAACTCTTTAAGGTAGAAATGAAGGTTAACGTCATATACTTAGCCAATATTTTTTAAAAAAGCTAATGATTTATTTCATGAATCCATAATCCAATGTTTTCTTTTGTGGATCTCTTTACTATTAGATATTAAGAATCAAATTGTCAAAAGTTTAATCCTCATTGAATGCATATAGGTTGTGTTTTAGTAAAAAAATTTAAAGATTTGAAATACTTTTCGAGCAAGATTAAAAGATACACATGTTCAAGAGAACATACAAATTAGCTTCAAAGAGTGAGCATGATAGATCTAAAAGAAACACACTAAAAAAAACATAAAGTTAAATATAGGAGAATAAATATGATGAAAATGTCAACACCAATTATTTTAGATACTTATGCGATAAGTATTTAGATAATTTAATATTGTTTTATTTAAGCACAACCATGTGACAAACATGCATAGCCCTATCAAAGTTGAGCGCATTTGAGGCAATTTGGATGAACTATGTAATTCATTTTTATCTTTTCTAACTCATTCCAACTTTTAAAATTAGTTTTGTTGCTACTTAGTTATTTTCTAATTTTTGTTACTTGTTTTTCGTTAACAGTAGTCTTGTATTTTTCGAACAAAATCCTTAATTCTTAATCAGTTCATCAGTCCATAAGACTCGAATCCTAGATTGACAATTGAGTCCATTTATTGGTAAAATCATATTTTGTAATCAACAAATTAACACGCCTTGTGGGACTGAGTTACAAATAGTTTGTTTCAAATCTTAATTGTTGTATGCGCTTGCGTAATGGTACAATGGTTAATACATCTCCAAGAAGAACTAACAACTTTCCTAATCAAAATAATGGTCAAACAAATTATTCAAATGAAAATTATTTGGAGGTTAATATGCCTCGTAATGCATATCAAGTACCTCAATTAGATTTACCTTTAAACTCGGCGATCAAGAGAATTTGACATTAATAAGCGAATAATTCCTCAAGTCAAAGAGTAAACACAATTATGGCTCATTAGGGCATGCCACACGAGTTTGTCCTATTTATGAAAGGAACACACGTAATTCCAAACATGGACCCCAATTTTTATGATAAGTATTTAGCTAGAGATATTGACATTTGAATGACTTTTTTCATAGATACACGGAGAACCAGATACATTCTCCAATGACTAATACTATGTTACAATCATTTAAGTAAAAAATGAACAATAGTAACCATGAAATGATGAATATGATCACGCATCAAATTTTCATTATATGTGATTCATTAATAAAAAATACCACTACACATATCAAGTTATGGCGAGACTAATTGTGATAATTACAGGTGTTGTTTGCAACCGTAATGAAGGTGATGACATTGGATCCATCAAGAAATCCATGATACGCCACCTGCACAACTGGATCACATAAATCCTCAAAATTTAGATTTCATTTATTAGAAATCAAAATATTGATGATATCAAACAACATTTAGGGTAGAATGTTATGGAACGACACATAAAATATGGTCAAAGGAGTACTAGATAAGCATGAATTTGATATATGCTTTGTTTATTTCTTCTCCAATATGGTTTGTAAATTGATATTCCTCAAGGTATTAAGATACTTAAGTTCATAAATTTTTCTGAATAAGCAAATAAATCTATATGGTTGAACATGTGGTTAGGTACCAAATTGAATGTGGTAACTTAGCCAATGACAAATAATTGAAAAATGAAATAATGTTTGGTTCACTTATTAAGAATGTGTCTACTTGGTTTACCACTTTACCTCCTAATTAGATCCCTAGATGGGAGCATTTGGAAATAATTCTTTACGAACAACTCTCTAAGGGAGAAATGAAGGTTAACATCATAGACTTATCCAATATTCAAAGAAAATCTATTGATTTATTACATGAATTCATAATTCAGTGTTTTCTTTTGTGGATCTCTCTAATGTTAGCTATTAAGAATAAAATTGTAAAAAAATTCATCCTCATTGAGTGCATACAAGTTATTTTTTAGTCAAAATTCAAATATTTGAAATACGTTTCAAGCAAGATTAAAAGATACATATGTTCAAGAGAATATAAAAATAACTTATTACATGAACCTATAATTCAGTGTTTTCTTTTGTGGATCTCTCTAATGTTAGCTATTAAGAATGAAATTGTAAAAAAATTCATCCTCATTGAATGCATACAAGTTATTTTTTAGTCAAAATTCAAATATTTGAAATACGTTTCGAGCAAGATTAAAAGATACATATGTTCAAGAGAATATAAAAATTAGCTTCGAAGAGTGAGTATGATAGGTATGAAAGAAAACACACTAAAAAATGCATGAAGTTAAAGAGAGGAGAATAAATATGATCAAAATGTCAACACCAACTATTCGAGAGACTTACTAAATAAGTCTTTAGATGGTTAAGATATTTTTATCTACACATAGCCATGTGACAAACATGCATAACCCTATTAGAGTTGAGCGTATTCAAGGCAATTGGGATGAACTGCGTAATACATTTTTTATATTTTATAACTCATTTCATCTTTTAAAATTAGTTTTGCTTGATACTTAGTCATTTTATAATTCTTGTTACTTGTATTTCGTTAACAATAGTCTTGTATATTTCGATCAAAATATTTAGTTCTTAACCAATCCATCAATGCATAAAAATCGAATTGTAGATTGATCATTGGGTCCATTTATTGGTAAATCATATTTTCCAGTCAACAAATTGACACGCCCCGTGAGACTGAGTTATGGATAGTTTGTTTCAAATCTTAACAGTTGTATGTGCTTGCATAATGGTAAAATGTTTAATCCATCTCGAAGAAGAACTAATGACTCTCCTAGTAAAAATAATAGTCAACCAAGTTATTCAAATGAAAATGCTTAGGAGGTTAATATGCCTCATAATATATATATATATATATATATATATATATATATATATATATATATATATATATATATATATATATATATATATATATATATATATATATATATATATATATATATATATATATATATATATATCAAGTAGATCAATTAGATTTACCTTTGAATTTAGTGATCATGCATGTTGTGATGAGAATCGGATATCAAGCTATTAATTAACTTGAACCACAAATCATGAAGTTCACCATCGAGCTTTGATTTATCCAAAGGAAAGGGTAAAGATCGAAGAAAATTATAAGTGCGCTATGTAACAACAAAGCTAGAGATCTAAGGTTCGGTGGTTGGTTATACCTAGGGAAGGTGCTAGCATCCTAAGTATCTGTAGTACTCTACATGAACTTCTTATTAGTATTTGTGTTATGCTAAAGTTTGCTTGCTAAGATAAAAGATGCTAAGGTAAAGACCTAGGGTATATACACTAAGTATACTCTCCAAGATATCGCATCTCGTTCCTACGTATCCTAACTAGGATGGAATCAGAGTATTCGTAGTTCACCTCACTAAGGGTGAGGAACTTTTTACTATGGTCAAGGTTCCAAGGGGAGTAAGTATTCATAACCATGATACTTACATAGAGTTAACGAACTTTCTAAGTCTAAGTTGAAAGACTAGATAAAGACATTGGCTTTTAATAAAGTCAAAGGGGAAATTGAGCATACATGACAATGGTACTCATATAGAGCTTACAAACTCTAAACCTATTTCTAAGTTGTAAAACCAAATGGCTTTAACAAGGCCAAGAAGGGAAGGGTGAGTACTTATAAAAATAGCACTTGCATAGGGTTTACAAACCCTAACCTAAAGTTAGGTTGAAAAGGGAAATGGATCTAACAAGGCCAAGGGGATGATCCTAACAAGGTCACAAGGGAGCAAGGAAGGGGTCTAAACTATCATAAAGACATGACTTACAAGTCAAAGAGTGAACCCTTCCTTTGGAATAAGGGACACGCAACCTGTAACAACAAGTGTTTAAATGATAAACTATAAGGTAAGGATGATGACAATTAAAGTATCAAAGCCAAAGAATTCAAATGGGATAACAAATCAAGAAGGGAAGTAGCTATATCATGTTATGTTCAACATGCTCAAATGATTGGAAAAAGGTCACAAACATATCAAGCACACACCAAGACAACAAGCATACTAACTACAAACTAAACCATACAAAGATAAAAGCAAATGATGGTTCAACTATGGAAGTTACAAATCAAGAGCCACATAGGAAGTAGCATACATATCATGTAAAACTCTTATTCAACGTCAAGATGTCAATAGAAACACAAACAAGAATCACATCAAGGCATGCACAAAACTATAGGCAAGAAATAAGCCAAAACATTCATGGAAGGACTTAAGCAAACCAAGACATACATGGAAAATCAAATAAGCAAACAAAAACACTCTGAACTCATGAAGTCATAGGCTAAGAGATACTTTTCAAACCACACACAAACATATATTCATCAAGACAAACACTCAAGGAATCATGCCTAAAAACTAGGTCAAAGCAAACACCATGACATGTTCAAAATGAACCCTAAGTTGATGCACCAACCAAAAATAGAAAAATGGCCAAATAAAATCTCACTCAAAGTTCTAAGTAATCTTCAAATATTCAAGAATACATGTTCAAAAGCTCAATACAAGATTGGTACAAAAATTCCCTCAAAAGCCACCAACAAACTCATAAGTGTTAAAAGAGTCAAGGCCTTTAGAATCAAACCAAAATTTAATTAAACAACACCATTTGAGACCATAAAAAAAAAACTCAAATCTCCTTCATTCATATGTAACATGTCAAAAAAATCAGGTTGAAAAAACTTGTGGAAACCACTAAAAAAGAAAACCCTAAATCAAGGGTGTTTTGGTAAACATACTAAAACAAATTATTTAAATAAAATATGAGAATAAATGATAAAAATAATGAAAATCATCAAAAATAAGTCAAAACATTAAAATGTCTAAAAATATTTTTTGTAAAATTTTTGAGTGTTTGGAATAATATTAAATAAAATAAAATGTTGAAGATAACAAAATAAAAAGAAAATGAAAAAACAAAGTGTAAGGGGGTATGCCCAGTAACCCAAACTCAAAGCAGAGTCTTCATAACACGCATGGGCCTGAGAGGATGTGGGTGTGATTAGTATTTCTGGCACGACCCAAGTCCAACTAAATAAAACAAACTCTGAAAACAAAGAAAAGCAAAGCCACATGAGCAGCCACGCGTGGGTTTTAATTGACCTGGTGATGACATGGCTATGAAGTGGCAAGGTCAAAGATGAATAAAATCAGAGGCGACACAGACGCCGGAGCTAGGGCTCCAATCGTCTTCTCCGGCAACATCGTCGGAGTTGCAGAGGGGGAAGCTCAACCATAACCTTTGAGCCTTATTTGTTTTCAAGCATTTTTCATGCTGAATCCATTTCTAACATTGTTTTTACCATCAGAGACCTCTAACCCTAAGAAAAAAACCACGAAAGTTATGTACACAAATTGGTAACTCACGAAACCTAAACCAAACCATCCAGAAAACCCCCTCTACCCCTCATACACTCAAATACATGCAAAATATGAAGACTTAAACGTAAAAACAAAGTGAATTGATTGAAAGAAGTTTTACCAAACTGGAGCTCTTTGTTAGCTTGATACGTGCTACCACTGCCTCTCTAAATAATCCCAGAAGCCTCCTTGCTTTTTCAAAGGATGATGTAGTCAAGAAGAACCAAAGAAAACTTCAAAATCAAGAGGTTCGAAAGTTTTAAGTTTTTGAGTGAAAATGGAGTTTTGGGGTTTTGGCCTCTCCCCCTCTCTATTACTCTCTCTCTCTCTCTCTCTCTCTCTCTCTCTCTCTCTCTCTCTCTCTCTCTCTCTCTCTCTCTCTCTCTCTCTCTCTCTCTCTCTCTCTCTCTCTCTCTCTCTCTCTCTCTCTCTCTCTCTCTCTCTCTCTCTCTCTCTCTCTCTCTCTATCTCTATCTCTATCTCTATCTCTCTTGTTATCTTATGTGTAAGTGTTCCCTTCTTTTGAGTATCCAGAAGTCTTTATGCTGAGAGAAGTTTGGCTGTTTCTTTTGTCCAAAAAATCAAAAAAGGATGTAGGATGAAGTTACACGTATGGCTTGCCAATTTTAGACCTCGAGCCCATTGGTTTATTGACTTACTTGTGCTTAGAGTGTGAGGCTAGAAGGGAGATGAGAAACCAATGGATCATGGCATTTAAAATGGTTTGCAAAATGTTCCAAAACTTGAACTAGACATGGCTTTTATATGTCCAATCTAAGGAACCAAAAATGGCAAGTCTTGGAGAGCATATTTGCAGGTTTTAGGGACAAGATATTAGGTCTTTGAATGTTGAGAAATATTGGTATGGTTTGGAGAAAAACATTGTTCGTGACTTGGCATGGAAAGGCAAGGTGAGAACATGTACATGGTAGTGAATTTGGTACACTCTAGCTCAATGGTTCTTGTCTCAATTGGTAAGGTTTCAAGTTCTTTGAAAATAGGGCGTGTGGGTGAACAACTTTGATGTTCATCAATCCTTGAGATGAGGCTTGGAACATAAATAAAAATATGCATGAAAGTTGGTCCAACACATTGACCTAGAGCTGGCTCACATGACCTGGTCATGCCTTGGGCAAGTTGTTTTCAAGTCTTGACACCTATGTGTATCATACCATACCTCGAGCTATAGAACTCCAATGGAAGAGTTCCACACATGCTTGGAAAGCTGAGATGAAAGAGAAAAACTTTCATGTTTGAAGAATTTTGATTTTAAGCTTGGAAACATGAAAAATATAGCTTTTAAATTGAGCAAAAACATGACTTATGGTGCCTTTGCAACTTGGCAAGTTGCCTAACTTGTGCCTAAAAACCTCCAACTTTGAGACACCATAACTTTTGACTCCTTGATCCAATTGGGGAGTTCTTTATATGCTTGGAAATCTTGAAGAATAAGGAGTAACTTTTTTGTTTGAAGAAGTTTGATTTGAGGTAAAGAAACCCATTAAGCCTTTGCTTAAAGTTGGTGCAAAAATGTTTCCCTAGGTCTTGCCAAACTTGACAACTTTTAACCTCAACTTTGAAACATCATAACTTAAGTTATAAGAATACTCTTGAGCTATTATTGGTATCAAATGAAAGATTAGAAGATTATCTACAACTTTAATGTTGATGGACAAAGCAAATTATGCTTGGAACATTCTTGAATTTGGCTTTGAAAAACACTTCAAAATGTTGAATTTAACTTAGAAATTTTCAACATAAAACCCTAATTCTTCAAAACTCCTGATTTTATTGTTCCACCTTGATTTTTCTTGATCCAAACACATGAGATCATGGAATTTGACTTGAAACTCTCCTAGTTGACCATAAATCTCAAGAGTTGACTTTTATGGTACCTCAGTTGACTTTTGAATAAGATGAATTCAAAACCTCTCCCATTGACTTAGGAAGTCCTTGAAATGAGTTGTATTGAACCAAAAGACATCTTAGTGTAGCACCCCAAAATTTGCCCAACTAGTTCTCGTACTTGGCTTGTGTTTTCTCTATATTTTGCATTTTTCGCATATCATAGCATTTGTTCTTGAGGCATGGAATCAAGGCATTCCTGTGGCCCAGATTTCATTTTTAGTGATGGAGACTGAACAACAAGCACAACTCTCAGGCATTTATTTTTTCCGGCGGTCGAGCGGCCAATTTTATTTTATTTTGCAGGATATTTTTAGCTCTGGAGGCAGCATTCAGGCTATCTCAAGCATTTTCATGGTTATGACATTCAAGAGTAAGTTTCAGAAGCTGAACAGAGCTTAGAACGGATGAAAACAGATCATTGTGCATGTTTCCCTCCAAAAGGCGCCAAATTCAAAATTTTAAAGGTGTTAACTGATTAACCAAAACAAAATCAAGTCAAATTTGAATTTTTGAAGGTGTTAATCAATAAACCCAAATGGTTAATCGATTAACCAAGGCAAATTTTGCCTCTGCACGTGAATTTTCAAGTGAAGCCACTTTGGGTCCATTTTGATCACATGAGAAGTTGATTTCACACTTAGGAAGGATCTAGAACCACTTTAAATTTTGGTTAATTTCATTTTCCCTCCAAATTCCCATTCCAATTTTCACAAACCACATTCCAAACCTCATTTGGATCCAAACCTAAGGGGTATTTAAATGATTTACTCCAAACCTCACACACACAATCCTAATAATTTCCATTTCATTTCAGAATTCAATCTTGCTATTGAATTTTGCTCTCAACTTTTCACTCCCAAACTCCATTAAAGCTCTTCGCCTTGAATTCTTTGATTCTCCATTAGAATCATTGAGTTCTTGAGCTCAAACCTTCATCCATCATCCTTATTGAATCAATTTCTTCATCCAATTTTCGTGCTAGTTTGGATTTGAATTTTGAAGTTGATCTAGAGGAGCTTATTTGGTTTATTTTGGCTTAATTTTGGTGGACCTTCATTGCTACTACAAGAATTCACTTGGATCTTGAAGGATTTCCGGATTTCTTGCTTAAATCTACTCAATTAAAGTTGAATCAACATTAACCGAAGCAATTCTCCGCTTCGTAGGTTGGAATTCTAGATCTGATGCTATTCGATGTGGATCTTCATTTTTTATTGACTTTTGGTTGATTTGATTCATATGAATTGTGATCTTGCTGTTTAAATGTGTTTACATGTTGATGAGATCACTGATTTATGGTTTAATTTCATGCATAATTGACTACAAGATCATGTGGATGATTGCTTAAGTGGTTAATTGCTGAAAAGTGCTTTTGAGCTGCTGTTTTCAGCTGTTGGAACAATGTTAATCGATTAACCAGATGCAGTGCAAACTGGTTAATCGATTAACCAGGACGAATATTCAAATTTTCAAACATTTTTAACTGGTTAATTGGTTAACCCCTGGTGTTAACCGATTAACACTGTGCCAGCAGGTCTGTTTTGTTGTTTTTCAACGGTGTTTTGGTATCGTTTCACTTCGAATCTTCATGGATCTGTATGATGCATTAGGAGTGAGATGTTTTGGGTATATGTCGTTGTTCTTGATTGTTTAATCATGAATTCTTCGACACGCATGTTTGATTTCCACTTGAATGCATGCTTTTGTAGTTGCTATTCAAACTGATGAATGTTTATCTTTCGCATTGCTTGAGTATGAAGAATCACTTGGTCGAGACGTGCTTGTGGTGGCTGTTGTCCCACACTATTTCCTCCCACTTTTATTTGATGATTGATGGTCGATGGTGGTAGGTGTTCACTTAGACTTAGGAGTTACCTGTTTGCGGTAGAATGGACGTAGTATGTCGGGGTTTAAAGGTACGGGAACCTACGGGAACTAGAACTACGGTCTGGTCTCAATTGCGCTAGGGCAAGAGAAAAGGAAAGATTAGTCGTCAGCGGGAAAGTCTCGATCGCACGGAAGCGAGAGAACAGAGAAATTAGTTGCTAGTGTGCTCGCTAGGATATCGCATCCTATGCCTACATATTTTCGTCTGGTACAAGAAATCAGAGCAGCTGTAGTTCAGCTAACTACAGGAAACGGTCTCGATTGCACGGGGGCAAGAGAAGGGAGCTCAATCGCCAGAATGCGAGAGAAAAGGGGAAGTCTCAATCGCCAGGACGCGAGAGAAAAGGTCCGAAACGGGACGCACACGCCAAGTCCTAAACGTAGGAGCGTGCACGTCGCATATCACCCAAAGGGTGTACACTAAACACTCTAGACAAATGAGAGGAAACCCTCCACTTATCATTTCCCACGTATCTAAACGAATACTCACAACACTCGACGGTTGAAAAAAAGAGATGAAAGAAGTGAAATAAAAACAATGTTACCGAACGGAGTGGTTCCGTTGACCCTTGACTTTTGCGTGCAAGCTCCATTTCGAAGCTCTACTCTTTTATCCTTGATGATGACATTTCGAATCAAAACCAATGTGACATTGAACCGTCATAATTCGACTTATAAAAGAAGTCAAACCCCAAGAGGTAGCGTATTGATATCCGTGTCAAAGACAAGATAGAGAAATGATATTGAAAATCATTCTCCAATTGAATCATGTCACACGGCCAGCACAACAGAAAAGCAAAATAAAATCAGAAAAAGAAGATAAGATGAAGAGAGAAAGAGCGGTCTCGGATCCTATATCATTCATCAACCAGTCGATTAATAATGGTTTACGGAAGTGTCGTCATCGACCTACAAAACAAAAATGGTGAGAAAAATCCAATAACAAAAGGAGATAAGAACTCAACTTCAAAAATTAATAAACTTCTAAAAGAAAATAAATTCTAAAAGAAATTATTAAAAGAAATTAAAAAGAAAATGGAATATAAAATTCTATATTTTTAATACTTTAAAAGAAATTATTAAAAGAAAATATAATATATTACAATATCTAATTATTTACAAAAGAAATAACAAAAAGAAAATAAAAACAACAAAGGGGGTGCAGTCCAGCAGAGAGGGGTTAATCCAGAATTCTGGTTGGGCTTGGCCCAACAAAGCAGCAACCAAAACAAGCAAAACAGCCACAGGGGGGTGCACGCGGAAACAAAGAGTGCAGGGGGTAAACCGGTTGGGCCCTGAGCCCAACATCACACATATTCGCACAACAAATCAAACGAGGGTGTATCATTAATACAGGGGGTACAATTTGAAAACAGACAATTGGGCCTTACGGCCCACTAACCCCATGGAGATCCAAGAACAATCTTCTTCTTCATTTCAAACAAAAATAACCCTAGCAAACTCTATTCACCGCCGTCTGTCTCTCGTCGTTTCCGCCTCAGCCTCAATCTTCTTTCACTCGTCTCTCTTCACACAAACAAAAGGAAATACACAGAAAAAAATAATCAATCAAAGTCCAAGAACGATAAAGCTGTGACAATAATCTTCGATTGCAGTTTTGGATGCATGGAGAATGACGAAGACGGAGCTTCATTGGTGTTTTTGTTCGATGAAGATCTGAAGCTCGTTCACGGTGAGTGTTGAAGTTTGACATAGGTTGTTGATGTTGAACGAAGATGGACATCTGAAGATATTTGAGGTTTGAGGATGTCGATGGTGCTTGAGTGTTGATTGTTGATGAGAGGATGTTGATTACGTTACGGATCCAGATCGTGAAGAAATGTGGTTTGAGATTGTGAGGTTTGTGAGTTTGGATCTGTAGATCTGGAGATGAGATGGTTCCCGAAAATCTGAAGGAGTTTGTAGATCTGGATATTCGAAGATCTGAGGTTTGGTTGGTTGAAATAATGGTTGGATGTCGTAGATCTGCAGATGATGTTGAACACGGATGAAGTTGAAGGTTGAATGTTCATAGTTTCTGGAAAATGATATGAACACCTGAAGATCCGCATGAGTGTTCTGGAAAAAATGTTGAAGAATCTGGGAATAAGTAATGAGCATATGAAGGTTGATGAACGATGTGAATGCAGATGATGATTTTCTGGGAAGTAATGGATGGAGATGGATGAAGTTCATATGATTTCTGGGAAAATAAGAAGGTCTGATGAACGAATCTGGAAAAACGATGAACACTGATGAACTGTATGAGTTTTCCGGCGAGTATCATGATTTTTCCGGCGACAGGTTCCAGTGGTGTTTGATTCGGTTTGATTTGTCCGGTGGGATGCTCCGGTGGTTTGCATGGCATGGGGAACGTGGCGAGACATTAATGATGTTATTTAAAGTGCTGACAAGTGTCACAGAACTGACGCATTGGGCCTGCGACAAGGACAAATGGCCCTGCAAAACTGATTAATGGACATGCATTGATTTTGATTAGTCTGACACAATTAATTAATTAAATTAAAAGTAAATGCTGAAAATTAATGAAGCTAATCAAAAATTAAAAGCTAATTAAATGGATTGATTAACTAAAACGAAAATTAAAGCTAATTAACACCAATTAACTCAAATTAAACTAACTAACTCAATTAAAATGCTAATTAAAATCTAGATTAATAAAAATAAAAGAAATTACTAATAAAATCTAGAAAAATCTATTAAGAAATAAAATCTAAAATAGAAAATTTAAATCCAAAAAAACATTAAAATATATTCTAAAAACTATAATATTCTAAAAAACCCTCTAGAAAATAGAAATTAAATTCAAAAAGTCTAAAAACTATGCCAAAAATAGGAAACAAATCTAGAAAATAAAATAAAATCAGTGAACGATAAAATGCGAGAATGTAACAAAATAAACGGTAATAAAACCAGATACCGAAATATCACCGAAACCAACAGCGTAGACTGAATCACCGGGCATAACGCAAATTCCAAAATAAATCTCTGTATCCGAAACGGTTTGAGTCGTCTGAAACAAGACAGAAAGGGCTATAATCCTGATTAAATCAATCCAGCTGCAAAAAATGCAAGATGAAAATGCTACACGTTTAAGTAGATGCTATGCACGATGCAAAATGCAAGGAACCGCTCCAGCAAAATAAATGCTGGAGAGAAGAAAGAAAACTCCACCGGGGATCCAATCAAAACTCTGTTGAGGAAAACACCCTGGATGGCACACCATAATACGACTCTTCTGGGAAACAAACATCTCATCTGGAGGAAACCTGCCCACTCTACTGTAGAATTAACAACTCTACAGGGGATAACCATCAACCATTGAAATTGAATCTCGCTTCACCGAGGAAACAACCCTGAACGGCCCCCATAGGACACCAAAGTCCTTCTAGGGTACAAGGTACTCATCTGCAAGCAACAGCTTCACTGGGGTAGAATCAGAATCCAACCTGTCGGGGATACTCAACTGGGGAATAATCTACCTCTGCTAGAGATTACTCAGCGAGGGGATCGGCACCGACCTCTGCTTGGGGATTAAATTCGTTAATATCCACCTCTGATTAGGGAATGATTCAATGACCTAGACTCGGAGGGAAAGAAGCCAAATACTTGGACTCTGTGGGGATACAACACTGCACTCGTCCCACTGCTGGGGAAATAAACCCACATCTGCTTGTCAGGGAAAACATCAATCTCGACCCACTTGGAATACACAATCAAACTGCCGAAGATGGCTACACTCTGCCGGGGATATCAATCTCGACCTGCCGGGGATAATCTTGATCCTACTCTGATAAAGGATACGTGTCATTTCAAATTGCTGCAATCTAAATTGCCGAGGAGAAACAAACTCAAACTGCACATCTTCGCTGAAGAAATCTTCCTGATTTAACAACATCAACACTGGGAATACAGAACACCAATCATGGAGAACTGAGATCAATCGAGCCTCGTGTCAGGGAATGTGATAGCCTGTGAGTTATTGGGAATTGTCGTGCCAGGTATATTTAATCTTTTTCTGGTTTTGGGATAGGTTTATGGTGATAGGGATTTATTTCTGGTTACCAACAAAATGGATTTGAGGAGGAAATACTAGACGAGAACTAGCATTCGAGGGTAGACTACCAGACAAGAACTGGTGGCAAAAGGGTTTGGTTGTCAGACGAGAACTGACTTCTAGGTTTTGGTATCAGACGAGAACTGATTTTCGGTTTTCCAGACAAGAACTGGACTTTGGAATTGTGTTAGCCAGACGAGAACTAGTTAAACAGTGGGTCGAGGAAAAGGTGACCAGACGGGAACTGGTTTAAAAGCTGACATGCACCAGACGAGAACTGGTGGTTAAGGAAAGGGTGACCAGGCGAGAACTGGTTAAAAGATGACAGGTACCAGACAAGGACTGGTATGCTAAGAAAGGTGGACCAGACGAGAACTGGTTACCGGTTTGCCAGGCGAAAACTGGGCTTTGGAGGTTTGCCAGGCGAGAACTGGGCTTTGGAAATGACTTTGGTTACATGGTGGGTAACAGGTTTAGGCTGTAGGATAACGATCCAATGACAGCAAGGCTTTTTCAGAAGGTTAAGGTTATTTGATGAGGGTAATGACACGATTCCCCGACACTCAACTCTTGCTGGGGAGAGCAGACTAGCTTGAACAACTTGCCCCAGTGTAACTTAACTTGCCCCAGTCCGACTCTTTGGGAAAGTTCAGAAAGTAGCTTGCCATGAGACGACCTCGAGATGGCTTGCCCCAGAATCTGTACAACAAAAGGAATCGTCCTTGATTAACCAACTCTCAGCACGGTTGGATTCAATATACTCTTGAAATGGCTTGCCCCTGAATGAGTGTTGAAGCGACTTAACCTGATCTGATTGAATACTGGAGGGATCTGCCCTCAACTCAAAGAAACTCTGGGCGATTGCCCCTAATTAGGTCTCGAGATGATTCACTGCTGATCGACTACTTCTTGAATACACTGTCCCATAATCAACCGACGCTTCGGGACTTGTCCTCAAACTAACTAATTCCAAACTCACTGGATGTCAATGCCCCAGATTCACAGGATTTCAAAGTATACACAATTCTGATTTAGACTGCTGAACGACCTAGTCCCATTTGATTATTCCCTGTTGGAATTTCCTCCATGTCAACTACTGACCTGCAATTAAAATTGTTTGCTCACGAATGGTAATTTTATTGCGGTGTTCATGCAGATTTTGAAAAAAATGCTGTCACTCATCAAGTATCGTGATAGTGCGTGACGAATGAACCAAAAGTCCAAACGTGGTGCTGATTTGATTAGTGAAAGATACAACAAGGATATGATTAGAAAATCATGTAGGAGTCAGGTTACTCAACCTTATCGTAATGCACTTTCAGATTAAACCCTGCCTCAATTAGGTCTTTTAAGGGTTGTATCGTGGTTGGGTTCACGGTTCGTGAAACAAAGGATATTAGGCTCAAAGTATGATTTGTACCCACCCCTTCTACGTGATGATCTCCAATCCTACTGTTCAGTTAACTCGGCACAAGCGCTCACCTCTTCAAAAGGTTTATTGAATGGTAGGAGTGATTGTTACGAAACTCACAAGGTTTCTGGAGTGACAGTTACTCCTTTTTGTCTTCGGTGTCTATATCCACACGACTTTGCCCTTGTTTGAGGATTTTTATTTTGAGATCCTTTCATTTTCATTCTTTTGATTCCCTAATTTTTTCCTGGACTGACTCTTTTGAGTTCTTTCCGATTTTAAAGTCCAGCGGGATGCCCTGATTTTTGCCTAAGTATTTGCTTTCTAGCTTTTCTTTTCTTTTTACTTAGCGGGCTTTCTTTTTTTCTTTTTTGAAACAAGTCGTGTGACACTGGCTGTCTTGATTTATCCGAAGGGATTATAACTGTCTCACTCCTGACTAGTGAGGTTTGACCATTGCGACTGATGAGGTACGACCTCTTGAGAGGGATAAGATCCTCGAACGGGAACACTCCTCTATAGCATTTGAACGCTCGGTCGAGCTAACTGACAACTACCCTGCCCCGGGTTAAGATTTGAGGGTTGAAAAGTCCAAAAGAAACTCCTACTTCTCGGCTCAAAGTGGTTAACTAGGGACTAACTCCTTATATCTCGGTGTTTAGGGGATTTGAAACAATGCATGTACGTCATCAACAGGGTTTTATCCGAAAGCATACGATCATCAGTTATGGGTATTCAGTTTTCTTCATCCTCTCTCCTTGCTAATCAATAGTGATAAAGTGGAGTGGATAAAAAGTGCATGTGTCTGTGCTGTGCAATAAATGAGCGAAAGTGACATGATTAATTCAGAAAAAATGCATAATCACTTCATTAATATTACCATTCAAAACAACAATGTTTAGCAGCAAGTAGCAACTAACATAAAAGAAACTACAAATGCAAATGATAAAAAGCCCAAGGACTACCAATGCTTAGGACGTCCGCCTGTCTGGACCACTGGCTTCTAGAGATGACCCTCTGAATCTGCGAGCTCAGACATCTGAGAGGTTGATATGAACGAACAAAATTCCTTCTAGAAAGGAAATGCACCCTTCGTCGATCAACTGCTGCACTTTTGCCTGAAAAGCTTTGCAATCTTCGGTTGAATGCCCTATAGATCCGCCATGATATCCACACTGAGCATGGGGATTGTACCCTGGAGGGTAAGGTTCTGGCATAGGCTTAAGAGCTAAAGAATTCTGAATCAACTGTGGCAAAAGCTGGCTATACGGCACAGGAACTGGATGAAAAGGAGCAGTCCTTCTTTCCAAATTGTTATGAGGCCTGTTCTGATTCTGACGCTGATTCTGATAACCTCGTCCACGGGCTCAGTGACTTGCATGAGGGGCGACCCGAAGTTTCTGATGTGGTGCCCTAGGCACAATTGTCTGTCCAGAATAACGAGACACAGAAGATAATGACCGCTGAGAAGATGAAGAAGCAAAAGATTTCACCAATTCATCTTGAGAATACCCAACGTCTGTCATGACTGCATTAACCATAGTTTCGTCTTCAGCTTGAAAGCTACAGAGAGATTCAGTTTCACCAGCCTGACCACTTGAAACATCCGGATTTCTTCCAGTTTGAAAGCTACAGAGACACTCAGTTTCACCAACCTGACCGCTTGAAACATTCTGAATTCTTCCAGTTTTCACGCCATACTCAATACGTTCTCCTGCTCTTACCAATTCAGAGAAATTTGGTGCAATTCCGAGCATTCTTTCGAAGTACGGGCTCTGCAAGGAGTTTACGAACATGTCTGTTAACTCTCGATCTAGAAGCGGTGGTTACACTCTGGCAGCAAATTCTCTCCATCTCTGAACATACTTCCTGAAAGGTTCATTGTTCTCTTGAGACAATTCTTGCAACTGCATGCAACTGGGAGCCATGTCCAGATTATACTCGTAATGCTTCATGAAAGCTCTGGCTAAATCCACCCATGATCTTATCTGATTACTCTCCAACTGCATATACCAACTCAGAGATGCCCCAATCAGACTGTCTTGAAAACAGTGAATCATCAACTTGTCGTCTGATAACACAGAATCGTATATATATTTTGATGCATAATTCAACTGATGTTTAACTGTTTTCGATCCAATTTTGGGTTATTTCTGTGTTATTTGTCTGATACTTTGCAGGTATTTGATGATCATGTCTAAACAAGGCAATATGAAGAAAAGAAGCAATCTCAGATGAAATATGGACAAAAACCGGATGAAAACAACATGAAAAACGCAGAATGCTGATTTTGCTGCTGTGACGACCGTCACAGCTCCATGACGACCGTCACACACCGTGACGACCGTCATGCAGGCAAAAACGCCCCACTTCAAATGCACGTGAAAGAAGCAGTTCCAAGTCCCAAATAGTGGACCACTACTCCCTGATAATTCTGCCTCAAAGTCCACCTTCTTCAAGTTATAACCGTTAGAATTCCATTTCTATAAAAAGGAAAGGAGGGGAGCTGAGAAAGGGAGCCGCATTCAGACAACGAAGTGCTGCCCAATTTCATTTTCTTTCCTATTTTTTTTGTTGCCTTTCATTCCTTCTGTAATTCTTATTTCCCTTGTACGATCAATTGGCACAAAGACCAGAATCCTGCCAACATTTGTGGAGGATCTTCCCAAAGGTCAATTGGAATATTTACAGGTTTCTCATTTTAATCGTAATTCCAGTTTTTATTATGATGCATGCTATTATTTATTGTTTTTATTTATGTTTTACCTTTCCCAAATCCATGTCTAGCTAAATCAAAGTAATCGATATGTAATAATAATTCGGAAGGGATTTGATAATAACCGGTTGAAAACTATCTTTTTCAAAAGTTGTTTATGGTCTGAGTGTTTAAATTAATTTACTGAATAAACTTCGTCGCGAAAGCGAGAACTTATTTAAAAGTAGTTTTGCCACGAAAGTGGGAAATTAATTAAGGTACGAACCAACAAGCGAAAGTTGCGGCAAGACCAGATAATAAACACTAGTCATCCATTTTAATAACAGCGAAAGCACTTTAAAATGAATTAGAACTTAGAGATTTCCAAAAAATAGTTTTAACCCCGAATGGGACACGAAAGCGTACGTTTGGCCCTTAGAATTATGATTAGCGTCAATAACCATCGTGAGACGAGAGTCTTCAGATCACTATTTTCTGCTTAAATAAATTCTGAAAAATATTTCATATACCGGTAACTTGTCAAATCCCCGAAGAACATAATTACTACATATCGATTCACGTAATTATAGTTTAAATAACATTTTTAGTTCCCTTTAGTGACAATCTTATTCCCTTAAGCATTATCTACCTAGCTAAACATAGTAACTCTCGAGAACACTAGTTTGATTACGAGTCCCTGTGGGATCGATATCTATTATTACTACACGATAGACTGTGCACTTGCAGTTAAGTTGTATTAGACATAGAAAGTCGCGATCAAGTTTTTGGCGCCGTTGCCGGGGACCCGTTTAGTCAATAGTGTAACCTTCTGTTACGCCATATAGACTAGGTTAACTATTTTCATTTTTCCTTTACTAGTGCTGTCGATTATATGCCAAGTGATCGCCCACAAGGCGATATCTTGAAACCTTCAGTCGCAGAACTAGAACGCTTCTTACATCTAAGAAGCCGAATCATTGAGTACCAACTCAAACATAACATTCCTGATCCTCTCACTCCCATTCCCAAATCCGAATAAGAATCAAACATGGCCGAAGGACCTCCAAATAAACCGCTGAAGGCATACGCTACACCCTCTCAGATGGAGCCTAGAAGTAGCATTGCTGCCCCAGCTATTACCCGAAACGATTTTGAGCTGAAACCATCATTGCTGTCAGCTGTACAACAAAACCAATTCTCAGGAAACGCAACTGAGGATCCAAACGAACATTTAACGAAGTTTGTACAATACGCAGACACAGTGAAAGCAAATGGAGTAACTCCAGACGCGATAAGACTTCGTCTTTTCCAATTCTCTCTTAGAGACAGAGCGTGGACATGGTTACAATCCTTACCATCCAACTCCATTACGACGTGGGAACAATTGAAGAACGTCTTCTTAGCGAGATATTTTCCGCCAAGCAAAACTGCTATGCTTAGAGCTCAAATCAACGGATTTCGACAAAAAGATACTGAATCTCTTTACAAAGCATGGGAACGATTCAAAGATATAATGAGAACATGTCCTCACCACGGTCTAGAAGACTGGGTGACAATCCATACTTTCTATAATGGGCTTTTATACAATACCAGATTGACAATAGACGCTGCCGCGGGCGGTGCACTTATGGATAAGCCATACGACGAAGCCTATAAACTAATCGAAAACATGTCTCAGAACCACTGCCAATGGGGAGGTGAACGCACTCCAACAGAGAAAACCACAGCGAAAGGTGGGATGAACGAGATCACCAGCCTTGAAAAGTTCAACGCTAAAGTAGATGCTCTAGCACAGAAGATTGACAGTCTGACCGTTAACCCCACTGCAACTGTCGCTGCCGTAACTCCAAATTGCGAGTTATGCGGAAGCACCACTCATAATGCGCCCGAATGCCCATTGCTAGCCGGAATCCCACCAGACCAAGTAAATTATGCTCAAGGAAATCCTTACGCAAATACCTATAACCCAGGTTGGCGAAATCATCCAAACTTTTCTTACAAAAGCGAAAACGCATTGCAAATGCCCACTGCTCCGCCAGGATATCAGAAACCAGCTGCTGCTCAGACTGCACCTAGGAAATCAAACCTCGAGTTGATGATGGAAAAATTCATAGCTACTCAAGCTCAAACAAACAAAGAATTCCTGAATCAAAACATACACACTAGCGAGCAAATTAAACAGTTGACCGAAAAAGTAGACGCTTTAGCCACACACAACAAAATGCTAGAAACACAGATATCACAAGTGGCTCAACAACAAGCCTCTGCTGCCGCACCCGCTGGCACATTTCCTGGACAACCCGAACAGAATCCAAAAGGTCAAGCAAATGCTGTAATACTAAGAAGTGGAAAAGAATTGGACGAACCGATCGATCCGAGGACCGAAAACTCAGCCATGCAACAAAAACCAACTGAACAAGCAGAAAAGGAATCCGAGTTAGAGAAGAAGGAAGACAACGAGAAGGAGGATACCGCAAGTGAAAAAACTCAAGCACCTCCAGCGCCATATAAACCACCTATCCCTTATCCTCAAAGATTAATAAACTCCAAAACTTCAGGACCGTTTAAGAAATTTGTAGAGCTCCTTAAACAGTTGAATATCACTATTCCTTTTACAGAAGCGATAACTCAAATGCCGTCATACACTAAATTTCTCAAAGAAATCCTATCAAACAAGAGAAAGATCGAGGATAACGAAACAATTACACTTACTGCAGAGTGTAGCGCTATAATTCAAAACTGCATGCCTCCTAAATTAAAAGACCCAGGTAGTTTCTCCATACCCTGCATCATAGGAAATTTCGTGATAGACAAAGCTCTATGCGATTTAGGAGCTAGTATCAGTGTTATGCCTTTATCTATATGCAAAAAGCTGAATATGGGAGACCTCAGACCAACCAAAATATCTGTACAATTAGCTGACCGATCAGTAAAATACCCCGTCGGAATACTGGAAAACGTTCCAGTACGCATAGGACAATTCTACATCCCAACCGACTTCATAATCATGGACATCAAAGAGGACACTGTTACCCCAATTATCCTAGGAAGACCGTTCCTAGCTACAGCCGGAGCTATTATAGACGTGAAGAAAGGAAGGCTAACATTCGAAGTAGGAGAAGAAAAGATAGAGTTTATTCTCACCAAGTTCTTACAAGCACCATCCATAGACGATACCTGCTATTTGGTAGATGAAATTGACGAATGTATAAGAGAACTTGAAAATGAAGAGACCATGTATTGAGAAATAATAAAGATTCAAATACCTGATATTTCTGAAGACGATGATTGGCGTAAACCGTATAAAGACGACAGCCTAAGCGAAAGCTTAGCACTGACCCCAAACTATATGCCAGGTCCGAAGAACCCATCTTTAGAACTTAAAACACTACCCAAAAACCTTAGATATGAATTCCTAGACGATGAACTAAAAAGACCAGTGATAGTCAACGCCGACTTAGGACAACCAGAAACCGAAAAGCTATTAGAAGTCCTAAAGAAGTACCCCACCGCGTTAGGCTATAACATAAGCGATCTAAAAGGTATAAGCCCTTCAATCTGTATGCATCGAATTACAACAGAGGAAGACTCTAAAACCTCTAGGGAGCATCAGAGGAGACTGAACCCCATCCTAAGCACTGTAGTCAGAGATGAAGTAAAGAAATTGCTAGACGCAGGAATCATCTATCCAATCTCCGATAGTGAATGGGTTAGCCCAGTTCATGTCGTACCAAAGAAAGGAGGAGTCACAGTAGTTAAAAACGAAAAAGGCGAATCAATAACAAAAAGAGTCATGACTGGAAGCAGGATGTGCATTGATTATAGGAAGCTAAACAAAGCCACACGAAAAGATCACTTCCCGTTTCCCTTTATAGACCAAATGTTGGAAAGATTAGCCAAACATTCATATTTCTGCTATCTAGATGGTTATTCAGGATTTTTCCAAATTCCCATTCATCCTGATGACCAAGAAAAGACTACATTCACATGTCCTTATGGTACTTTTGCTTACCGCCGAATGCCATTTGGACTCTATAATGCTCCAGCAACCTTCCAAAGATTCATGATGGCAATCTTCGCAGATTTCATAGACGACATCATGGAAGTATTTATGGACGATTTCTCGGTATGTGGACAAAGTTTCGAAGGATGCCTACAAAACTTAGAAATGGTATTAGAACGATGTGTAAAAGTGAACCTCGTCCTAAATTGGGAAAAATGACATTTTATGGTCCGACAAGGAATAGTTATAGGACATGTCATATCAAATAAAGGAATTGAGGTCGTCAAAGCTAAAATAGAGATTATAAAAGATCTCCAACCTCCAAAATCCGTACGAGAAATACGGAGTTTTCTAGGACATGCCGGTTTCTACCGAAGATTTATAAAAGATTTTTCAAAAATCACAAAACCTTTGACCGGCCTGCTGATGAAAGATGCTGAGTTCGTCTCCGATGACGACTGTCTAAAAGCATTCGAAACATTAAAATCAACCTTTATCACCGCACCGATTATGCAACCACCCGATTGGCGACTACCGTTCGAAATCATGTGCGATACGAGTGATTATGCCGTAGGCGCAGTTCTAGGACAAAGGAAGGACAAGAAACTCCATGCCATCTACTATGCCAGTAGAACCTTAGATCCTGCCCAAATGAACTACGCTACAACAGAAAAGGAACTTCTAGCAGTTATATTTGCGCTTGACAAATTCCGTTCTTACTTAGTAGGAGCAAAAATTATCATATACACAGACCACGCTGCCATTAGGTACCTAATAAGCAAAAAGGATGCCAAACCAAGATTGTTGAGATGGATCCAGTTATTACAAGAGTTTGACTTAGAAATCAAAGATAAGAAAGGAACCGAGAACGTTGTTGCAGATCACTTATCCCGAATAGAAGGCATCAAACATGAACCAGTACCGATAAATGACGATTTCCCGTACGAACATCTGATAGCCAAATTAGAAAGTGACACGCCTAACTCAATCTCGGAAGATCCAGAATTCGAAAAAGCCGTAGAAGCCGTCTATGCCCAAGTCACACTACCTTGGTATGCTGACATCGTTAATTACCTCGCTGCAGGCGTGCTTCCACCGGATCACACTTATCAGCAAAAGAAGAAATTCTTCCACGATCTGAAATACTATTATTGGGACGAACCTCTACTCTTCAAGAGAGGGGCCGACAACATATACCGCCGCTGTGTCCCAGAGGAAGAAATAGAAAATATCATTTCCTAATGCCATGCAGCACCATATGGTGGTCATGCTAGTACATCCAAGACGTGCGCTAAGATTCTCCAAGCCGGCTTGTTCTGGCCTAACCTCTGGAAAGATGTTCACATCGCTGTGCTAAAATGTGATCGATGCCAACGAACTGGCAACATCTCACGACGCGATGAAATGCCTCAGAAAGGAATCTTAGAGGTAGAAATCTTTGACGTATGGGGAATAGATTTCATGGGACCATTCCCACCTTCTTTTGGTAATAACTACATACTCGTCGCTGTAGACTATGTGTCTAAATGGATAGAAGCCATTGCTGCTCCAACAAACAACGCACGAGTAGTAATCAAACTCTTCAAAAACACAATCTTTCCTAGATTCGGTATACCCAGACTCGTCATTAGTGACGGCGGATCTCACTTCATATCGCGAATATTTGATAAACTTCTTTCTAAATATGGAGTCCGACACCGAGTAGCTACACCCTATCATCCGCAAACTAGCGGACAAGTAGAGGTCTCGAACAGGGAAATAAAACAGATATTGGAAAAGACTGTCGCTACCTCAAGGAAAGATTGGTCATCAAAGCTACATGAAGCTTTATGGGCTTATAGGACTGCTTTTAAGACACCAATAGGTACTACACCCTACAAATTAGTTTACGGTAAATCCTGCCATCTCCCTGTAGAATTAGAGCATAAAGCCTTCTGGGCCATTAAAACACTCAATTTCAACTACACCGAGGCAGGAGAAAAGCGAATCTTGAACTTACACGAATTGGAAGAACTTCGATTAGACGCTTACGAAAATGCCCGTATCTACAAAGAACGAACTAAAAAGTGGCATGATAAACGTTCAGTCAAGAAACAATTCAGTGTGGGAGACATCGTATTGCTATTCAATTCAAGATTAAAACTCTTCCCAGGTAAACTAAAATCTAGGTGGTCCGGACCTTATGAGGTGACTAAAGTACTTCATAATGGAGCTGTCGAAATTACCGATAAGACGAATGCACCGTTTATAGTAAACGGGCAACGTCTAAAACATTATAATAAGAACGAAAATAGCCCTCAAGTCTGCAGTATAGCATTGCTTGAGCTTCCAGCTCAAACATCCGAATAGCTTGTCACCAAGCTACCGTCAGGCTTTAGACGTTAAAAACAACGCTTACTGGGAGGCAACCCAATTTTCCCGCAAATTTTCCTCGATACTGTCTTTCATTTTTATTTAAAATTTTACTTTGAAACTTTAACAAAAATTCTAAACTTAAAATTACTACTATTTTTACTTTCGTTTATTTTCATATTTTAATTTATTTTATATTCTTCCTTTATCTTTTGTTTTTACCGCCTTTAGTTTTAAACAGTCCTGACTTCAAACTTCTGTTTTAAACTTTTCAGGATTTTAAAAATCTTCAAAACATTCCTCCTGTTTTTCTCTGACTTACCTGAGAGTATGGCCGAGTACGACTTCACAAAGGTTCATTTTCGAGGACTAGCTCAAAAGGCAAGATTTGCAGCACTAATTGAAAGAGAAATAGCCTTAACGCTATATTATGATAAGTCTACCATGGATAAACTCGGAATCACTGATAGCATCCAATACCTGTTTAATCAACTGGGTTGGGAGAACGCTGCTTTGAAAACACGTTTTGCTACCTATAAGGACCTCACCTACGAATTCCTTAGTTCCTTCAGATACCTACCCAACTATGGTTTTGGATCCAACACAGAGCTGATTACCTTTCGAATGTTTGGAATGGACTAAACCCATAGCCGGATGTCACTAGCTAACCTCCTAGGATTTCCTAACGGACTGCATGTGTTCATCAGTGCAGAAGATGACGATATTGATTTTGAACTCGACCAATTCTGGGGTAGAATCACAGGCGACTATCACCCTGAACCAGACAGAATGTATAATGATGATATTCATAACCCAGCTTTCAGATACTTTCACAAGATACTAGCTCACACCCTTTTCGGGAAAGAAGAAAATATTACTACAGTATCTAAAGAGGAGTTATTCATCATGTTCTGTGCTTCTCAGGGATGTACAGTAAATACAGTGCCTTTCATGATGAGATCTTTCAGACGCCTCACTCAGGACCCATAATCACCTATTCTTATAGGAGGCCTCGTGACAATGATTGCCCACGAGCTTGGCCTTAGATTCCACTTAAATGCAAGCACTATTTTTGGCACCATTCGACCCATGAATATACAGTTCTGCTTTTACAGGCGCATTTTAGGAACTATGGGACCTGGACCTTACGAGTACCTCATCAATGAAAAACCTGTCCAGCTGTTCACACTGCCTAATCATCAGATGACAAGTATCCACAACAAGGACAACTGGCTTTATGAATTGGATGAGCCTATGGGACCTCCTTCACCTCAATCAACACCACAGAACTACATGTGCGATAATGACCACATCTCTGAAGCACACGACTATATGTACTATGAGGGTGCTGTATCAGAAGCTGAAGAAGACCCTACGACTCCCCCACATTATAACACCTATCCCGAGCCTATTCCTGAGGAGACCACCGACAAAATGGATACTGTTCTACTCTGATTGGACAACATTGACGCAACTCTGACTACTATAAAAGATGACATCGCAGGCATACACAGCGAACTTGTAGTCTTCATGGACTTAGTCTATGACCAGCTCGACTACTACGCACGGAAGTTTGATGAGTTGAAGGCACGAAAAGACTAGATACTAGTCTTAGCATTAGATTTAGTTTAGTTTAGTTTTTCTACTTTCCGTCTGTTTTCAATTGTTTGGATTTTTTGCATTGTTAAGTTCTTTATGTATTACATTACAATCAGTCTAATTACTTTTTATTTTTTATTTCAATTATAGTCTTTATCTATTTATTCTGTTTTTACGTTGTTTCTTTGTTTATTGGCCACTATAATGCATTGCTATATCATTACTAGGCCTAAAAGTCACTGCAAGAACACCCTCACAGCAAAATTCTGCGTTCTGCAGATTTTGTTGGTGTGACGACCGTCACAGGAGCCTGACGAGCGTCACGCGGGTGACGACCGTCACGAACCCAAAACTGTTATCTGATATAACGGGGGTTGCATTTTCTCTCCCACTCATCTCCTTTCAACTTCCAATCATCAGAAACTCACACCCCATTCCCTATTTTTGTTTTCCCCACCTTGCACCATATATCCCAACTCCCATCTCAACTTCCTACTACACTTCTGTCACATTTTTCCCACTCCTCAGAACCACCTCAATCCTCCAACAATGGTGAGAAACCACGAAACCCCAGACCTCAGCAACATTGTGTTCAGCGAAGGTGACTCCGGCGAGAGACAGCGGGCCAACTACATCACATTCCATCAACGGTCGCTCCAACCGACTCATTATCCACATATCCCATCGCTCACAGAGCTCGGACTCCTTGACGGTGTCACTTGGATGCTTCAAAGAGCCGGCATCTGGAACCTCTGCACCAATCCACTTCCGACGTATGAACAACTCACTCTCGAGTTCCTAAGTTCGTTCACCTACGTCACTTCCAGCGGTGACCTCAGCCAACACTCCGGTGCCGCATGCTTCCGAATGTTCGACACAAACTATCAAGTGAACCAGAACCAGATTTCCGCCATCTTACAACTACCTCGAGGCGACAATGCTCACCGCCGCCTCACCGATCAGTTCCAGCATGAAGCCTTCGCGCTCTGGTACCAGTTGACCGGCATCAATGCCGATGGTTGGGATTCTCTGCACGCAACACACATCCACAACCCGACCATCCGGTACTTCCACCGAGCATTGAGCAACACAATCTTCGCCCGGGACAGCAACCATAAGGTGAACTCGAAAGAGCTCTTCTTCCTCCGCTGTGTCTTCAACAACGAGCCTATCAACGCCGCTCTGTTCCTCCTGGCCCACATTCAGGTCAACTGTAACCGTGGCTCCAAGCCATTTTACTTTGGCGGGATTGTCACTGCCATTGCACTTGGGCTGAACCTCGGCGACCGCCTCCAGCACCTCCATGCCATCCCCTCGGTGTTCCTTGACACCAACCACTGCAGAGCCTCTCACCTCATCCATTCCAGAGCCGATGGCAAGTACCACCCGGTAGTGCGTGGCAAAACCGTCCGAAGCATCATCCTTCCATCACGCACCCGGATACACCCAGAGGATCGTACCAACTGGTTATTTGACCTCACTGCCCCTCCTGCTGCCGCTGCTCCAACTCAGGACCACACCCAAGGTTCTGATGACGAAATCCAAGCTGAGTTAGACAGACCAAAGCAACCGGAGGCATCGCAGCCTCTTCCTTCCGAAGGTACATCCTACCGCCGCCGCCGCCATCGTCCAGAGCCCGACTACTCAGAAGCAGACATCCGCTGCTCTCTCGACCAGCAGGCCCAGATCCTCACTATGATGCAGCAGCAGAATCAGCGAGCAGAGCAGTTCGAAGCTTGGCATCGGACCCAAATGCAACAACTACAAATCGACCAAGAAACCATTACTGAGAACTTGGCGAATCTGACCCTGCAGTTCGAAGGACTCCGTGACTATGTCTACCATACCGGAGCTATGAGTTTTGAGGACCGAGTCGCCCAAGTCAGAGCCAGAGGACGCGAGCGCGGACGTGACCGAGGCAGAGGACGTGATTAGTTATCATTTTCCTTATTTGTTTACTATATTTGCAGTTTCTATGTACCTTCATTTCCGTTGTATCTCCCTCTCGCATTCTTTCAAATCAGTGGGGACACTGATTGAGATAGTGTGGGAGCGAAGCGTTTATTTCCCATTCCTGTGTACTTTTATTTTCGTAATTTCTATTCAAACATTTTCTATTTTTAGCAAATAAAGCTCGTTTATATATCCTTTTTCCGTTACGCAAACATCCCCATGTTATTCGACGTAAACAAAATTTTTTCGTTCGTTCCTCAAAAGCAAAAGCATCACGAGAATGCACCCGAGTTCAAACTAAGTTTTGAAACTCCGAGGAGACGACAATTCTAACAAAACCAGTACCGTCCTGACACCTTAGATCTCTGGTTTATGCGATTCGGTTTCACTACCTACGTGTACCAAAGTCTCAAGTGTCTACGCAAACTCAGCCTCAAGTAGTTTATACTAGCAGTCAGCACCATCCTAAAACACTTCTAAGCGAGCGACCAATGCAAATAAGTGTATGATCTCCAAAAAGATGAAAAATCATGAAAACAAAGCTAGATAGCCAAAAATATAAAGACACGTTTCCTTCTAAGTTAGGTGCTCCTCACCCGAGCATTTAGCCCAACGGCACGAAAACTCATTGAAAAATCAATGATATAAGCTTATGATCAATGAAGAAGATCAAAACAGAAATGAGATCATATTCACTAACAGGTCGACTTGCCATGAAAGTGTATGGACAACGGGCTTAATGTGATTGCGCTAGAACAAACAGGGTGAACTTGCCGCGAGGACCTTAACACCAAGCTACAGTAGCATGACTGGGACCAATTTGCATAAAAAGGAGACCTCCGAAGACTTGTAGTCCAGTGTCGTCATGGTACTCGTTTTGTTCTTACTAAGAATCCCGGTTTTTCCCAACTTTGCGAATGAAGAAGCTGCCTCGTGCTTGCCGACTTTTTCCTGTTTTACTTGAGGACAAGCAAAGATTCAAGCTTAGGGGAGTTTGATAACACGAAATCGTATATATATTTTGATGCATAATTCAACTGATGTTTAACTGTTTTCGATCCGATTTCGGGTTATTTCCGTGTTATTTGTCTGATACTTTGCAGGTATTTGATGATCATGTCTAAACAAGGCAATATGAAGAAAAGAAGCAATCTCAGATGAAATATGGACGAAAACCGGATGAAAACAACATGAAAAACGCAGAATGCTGATTTTGCTGCTGTGACGACCGTCACAGCTCCATGACGACCGTCACACACCGTGACGACCGTCATGCAGGCAAAAACGCCCCACTTCAAATGCACGTGAAAGAAGCAGTTCCAAGTCCCAAATAGTGGACCACTACTCCCTGATAATTCTGCCTCAAAGTCCACCTTCTTCAAGTTATAACCGTTAGAATTCCATTTCTATAAAAAGGGAAGGAGGGGAGCTGAGAAAGGGAGCCGCATTCAGACAACGAAGTGCTGCCCAATTTCATTTCCAAAGCAAACAGTTTTATTTTCTTTCCTATTTTTTTTGTTGCCTTTCATTCCTTCTGTAATTCTTATTTCCCTTGTACGATCAATTGGCACAAAGACCAGAATCCTGCCAACATTTGTGGAGGATCTGCCTAAAGGTCAATTGGAATATTTATAGGTTTCTCATTTTAATCGTAATTCCAGTTTTTATTATGATGCATGCTATTATTTATTGTTTTTATTTATGTTTTACCTTTCCCAAATCCATGTCTAGCTAAATCAAAGTAATCGATATGTAATAATAATTCGGAAGGGATTTGATAATAACCGGTTGAAAACTATCTTTTTCAAAAGTTGTTTATGGTCTGAGTGTTTAAATTAATTTACTGAATAAACTTCGTCGCGAAAGCGATAACTTATTTAAAAGTAGTTTTGCCACGAAAGTGGGAAATTAATTAAGGTACGAACCAACAAGCGAAAGCTGCGGCAAGACCATATAGTAAACACTAGTCATCCATTTTAATAACAGCGAAAGCACTTTAAAATGAATTAGAACTTAGAGATTTCCAAAAAATAGTTTTAACCCCGAATGGGACACGAAAGCGTACGTTTGGCCCTTAGAATTATGATTAGCGTCAATAACCATCGTGAGACGAGAGTCTTCAGATCACTATTTTCTGCTTAAATAAATTCTGAAAAATATTTCATATACCGGTAACTTGCCAAATCCCCGAAGAACATAATTACTACATATTGATTCACGTAATTATAATTTAAATAACATTTTTAGTTCCCTTTAGTGACAATCTTATTCCCTTAAGCATTATCTACCTAGCTAAACATAGTAACTCCCGAGAACACTAGTTTGATTACGAGACCCTGTGGGATCGATATCTATTATTACTACGCGATAGACTGTGCACTTGCAGTTAAGTTGTATTAGACATAGAAAGTCGCGATCATCGTCGTGCACAAACGAAGTCATTCTTTTGCAAAACATCACCAAATGTTGTCTGGGGAAGCTATCCCCATTGTACTTTTCAAACCTCGGTGCTTTGAAATTTGGAGGTAACACTAGGCCGGAAACCAGACACAAATCTGAAGCATTGAGACCAACAACATCTTTAACTTCCAAGGCTTTGAGTTTTTCGTCCAACGCACGCAACCTCTTAGCATACTCAAGAGCTCTTGGGTCTTCAGTCTTCACTACCGGAACTTTTCTTCTGGCAATCAACACAGAGGAAACAACATCATAAAAATCTGAAGTATCAAGAGAAGAAGAACATTCACTTCAGACAACAGACTGTTCATGCTGATCTTGATTTCCAACAGAAGGCTGCACAGGCTGAACTTCAGTCAGGTTGTTCACTTGCGGAAAATCTTCATCGAGCAGAGAGCCATACAGAGGATTAGACATCACAGTAAAACCTGACAAGGTATCAACATTCTAGAGGTCGTTCCCTGACATAGCTATCAACAACTTTCAACTGACTACACTGCTTGCTTGATTCTGCTTCAACCCCTTGGTCGTCTTCTAACAATCAACACTTGCTTAGAACGGTCACCGGAGAATCACCTTCTAAAGCAAAACAAAGGCTGGATAAGAGCTCTGGCTAGCTGGAGAAATGATATGCAAAATGATGCAAAGATGTTTATGCAAATGCAATGCAAGATGCAGCAAACACGGGATCACAACCCCCACAAAGCTCTGAATACTGCTGCGCTGCTGACTGAGTAAGTTCGCTATGAAGAGAAAACCAAAATACTGGGTTGGCTGGAAGTCAAGTTTCCTGCAAAAACCCTCCCACTCACGGGTATGTACCTAAACTAACAAGGTACGGTATCCTATGCGTTCGTCAGTGTCACAGACTTTCAAGAAATGATGATACGTTCACCATTTCTAGTTTGGCATCATCATCTTCTAAAGAGGCCTCACTTAGCTGACTCACAAGTGATCAGTTCCCAGAGTCGACAACCCTCAAATCCAAAATTCCCTCGAGCCCAAAGGGCCAGAAAGAAAGTTGCCTAAGAGAATCTCGTCCGAGCGTGAATTTCATGGTGAGCTAGTACGAGCAAAGCAAGCACACCCACCACTAATCTCCACTACTAAAGCTAGGTGTGTACTCAAGCCTGGGTTTTGGCTTATCTCTCAAAGGAACAACCACCCAACAGCACAACAGCAACAAATAATAATATAGTGCGGAAAATGTAAATACAGTAATATGCAAAATGCAAAACACATAAATACAAACCCACAAACCAAACAGACAAGCGCTAGGATGGACTCGCATAGGGGATATTCCTATCCCCAGCAGAGTCGCCAGCTGTCGCTACTGCGAAAAACAACCGGCGAAAAAACAGAAGAGTCGCCACTTTCGTTATTTATCCCAAAGAGAGGGAAAGGAAACGATCGCAAAAAACTAAAGAAAAAGGGAAAGACAAGGTCATCGCAACCATGTCTGGATTCGGGAGTCAGTTACGCAAGGGGAAGGTATGAGCACCTCTCACGTCCGTCATACTCGACGGGATCCACGCTTTGGGTTGACTAGTCTATGGGTGAAAAACAATCTATCTACGGCTGCTAAAGCTAAACGCAAAGAACTGACTCGATAGAGCATCGCCGCTCTATGCCTACGTATTCCCTCGTGCAATGGGAAAGTCAGAGTCAACGTAGTTCGGGAAACTATGGGAGGATTTTTCTCGCCAAGACGTCGCGTCTTGTGCCTACGTATTCTGATCTGGCATGAGAAATCAGAGCAAAACGTAGTTCAAGCTAACTACGGGTAAACAAGGTGTTCTCGATCGCACGGGGGTGAGAGAAAAGGTTGACGATACTAGCGTGCGCATTCTAGCAGTTAGGTGTATGCTGCTCGACCATTGGAGACTTAGGCGTTACCTGTTTGCGGTAGAACGGACGTAGTATGTCGGGGTTTAAAGGTACGGGAACTAGAACTACGGTCTGTTCTCAATTGCGCTAGGGCAAGAGAAAGGGAAATATTAGTCGTCAGCGAAAAAGTCTCGATCACACGGCAGCGAGAGAACAGAGAAATTAGTTGTTGGTGTGCTCGCTAAGATATCGCATCCTATGCCTACATATTCTCGTCTGGTACAAGAAATCAGAGCAGCTGTAGTTCAGCTAACTACAGGAAATGGTCTCGATTCCATGGGGGCTAGAGAAGGGAGCTCAATCGCCAGAACACGAGAGAAAAAGGGAAGTCTCAATTGCCAGGACGCGAGAGAAAATGTCTGAAACAGGACGCACACGCCAAGTCCTAAACGTAGGAGTGTGCGCGTCGCATATCACCCAAAGGGTGTACACTAAACACTCTAGACAAATGAGAGGAAGCCCCCCACTTATCATTTCCAACGTATCTAAACGAATACTCACAACACTCAACGGTTGAAAAAAAGAGATGAAAGAAGTGAAATAAAAACAATGTTACTGAACGGAGTGGTTTCGTTGACCCTTGAGTTTTGCGTGCAAGCTCCATTTCCAAGCTCTACTCTTTTATCCTTGATGATGACATTTCGAATCAAAACCAATGTGACGCTGAACCGTCATAATTCGACTTATAAAAGAAGTCAAACCCCAAGAGGTAGCGTATTGATATCCGTGTCAAAGACAAGATAGAGAAATGATATTGAAAATCATTCTCCAATTGAATCATGTCACACGGCCAGCACAACAGAAAAGCAAAATAAAATCAGAAGAAGAAGATAAGATGAAGAGAGAAAAAGCGGTCTCGGATCCTACATCATCCATCAACAAGTCGATTAATAATGGTTTACGGAAGTGTCGTCATCGACCTACAAAACAAAAATGGTGAGAAAAATCCAATAACAAAAGGAGATAAGAACTCAACTTCAAAAATTAATAAACTTCTAAAAGAAAATAAATTCTAAAAGAAATTATTAAAAGAAATTAAAAAGAAAATGGAATATAAAATTCTATATTTTTAATACTTTAAAAGAAATTATTAAAATAAAATATAATATATATTACAATATCAAGATTATTTACAAAAGAAATAACAAAAAGAAAATAAAAACAGCAAAGGGGGTGCAGTCCAGCAGACAGGGGTTAATCCAGAATTCTGGTTGGGCTTGGCCCAACAAAGCAGCAACCAAAACAAGCAAAACAGCCACAGGGGGGTGCACACGGAAACAGAGAGTGCAGGAGGTAAATCGGTTGGGCCCTGAGCCCAACATCACACATATTCGCACAGCAAATCAAACGGGGGTGTATCATGAATACAGGGGGTACAATTTGAAAACAGACAATTGGGCCTTACGGCCCACTAACCCCATGGAGATCTAAGAACAATCTTCTTCTTCATTTCAAACATAAATAACCCTAGCAAACTGTGTTCACCGCCGTCTGCCTCTCGTCGTTTCTGCCTCAGCCTCAATCTTCTTTCACTCGTCTCTGTTCACACAAACATAAGGAAATACACAGAAAAAACCAATCAATCAAAGTCCAAGAACGATAAAGCTGTGACAATAATCTTCGATTGCGGTTTTGGATGCGTGGAGAATGACGAAGACGGAGCTTCATTGGTGTTGTTGTTCGATGAAGATCTGAAGCTCGTTCACAGTGAGTGATGAAGTTTGACATAGGTTGTTGATGTTGAACGGAGATGGACATTTGAAGATATTTGAGGTTTGAGGATGTCGATGTTGCTTGAATGTTTATCGTTGGTGAGAGGATGTTGATTACTTTACGGATCCAGATCGTGAAGAAATGTGGTGTGAGATTGTGAGGTTTGTGAGTTTGGATATGTAGATCTGGAGATGAGATGGTTTCCAAAAATCTGAAGGAGTTTGTAGATCTGGATATTCGAAGATATGAGGTTTGGTTGGTTGAAATGATGGTTGGATATCGTAGATCTGCAGATGATGTTGAACACAGATGAAGTTAAAGGTTGAATGTTCATAGTTTTTGGAAAATGATATGAACACCTGAAGATCCGCATGAGTGTTCTGGAAAAAATGTTGAAGAATCTGGGAATAAGTGATGAGCATATGAAGGTTGATGAACGATGTGAATGCAGATGATGATTTTATGGGAAATAATGGATGGAGATGGATGAAGTTCATACGATTTCTAGGAAAATAAGAAGGTCTGATGAACGAATCTGGAAAAACGATGAACACTGATGAACTGTATGAGTTTTCCGGCGAGTGTCATGAGTTTTCCGGTGACAGGTTCCGGTGATGTTTGATTCGGTTTGATTTGTCCGGTGGGATGCTCCGGTGGTTTGCATGGCATGGGGAAACGTGGCGAGACATTAATGATGCTATTTAAAATGCTAACAAGTGTAACAGAACTGACGCATTGGGCCTGCGACAAGGACAAGTGGCCATGCAAAACTGATTAATGGACCTGCATTGATTTTGATTAGTCTGACACAATTAATTAATTAAATTAAAAGTAAATGCTGAAAATTAATGAAGCTAATCGAAAATTGAAAGCTAATTAAATGGATTGATTAAATAAAACGAAAATTAAAGCTAATTAACACCAATTAACTCAAATTAAACTAACTAACTCAATTAAAATGCTAATTAAAATCTAGATTAATAAAAATAAAAGAAATTACTAATAAACTCTAGAAAAATCTATTAAGAAATAAAATTTAAAATAGAAAATTTAAATCCAAAAAAACATTAAAATATATTCTAAAAACTATAATATTCTAAAAAAAACCTCTAGAAAATAGAAATTAAATTCAAAAAATCTAAAAACTATGCCAAAAATAGGAAACAAATCTAGAAAATAAAATAAAATCAGTGAACGGTAAAATGCGAGAATGCGACAAAATAAACGGTAATAAAACCGGATACCGAAACCAACAGCGTAGACTAAATTACCGGGCATAGCGCAAATTCCAAAATAAATCTCCGTATCCAAAACAGTTTGAGTCGTTTGGAACAAGATAGAAAGGACTGTAATCCCGATTAAATCAATTCGGCTGCCAAAAATGCACAGTATGCAGTATGCAGATGCAAAATGCAAATGAAACGAAACATAAGCCAAATACAAGAAACGGTTGGTCAAATTTTGGGGTGCAACAGATATGAGCCTAAAGCACATGGGAAATGATGAGTGAGGGGTCTCCTCTCGCTTGTCTAAAGTGTTTAGCGTACGTCCCGTTTGGAGGCAATATGCGACACATTCGTTCTTAAGTCAAAGTCTTTAGTGCAACATGAGTTACAAACCTAACTCAATTCACTTCACTGAAAAAACTCCAAAACAAACTCAAACCTTTTTATCCTTAGGGATTAATTGAAAACCATTTTCAGAAAAGAGTGTTGTTAAGCTTTGGTTCTACCGCAATCAGGCATCGTCCTTAACTGCTAGAACGAAGGTTTAACCCTACTCAGTTAAAACACTTGAAGCTATATGTGGTCATGTCAGCCCAAACTACGTTTGCTCTGATTTATCATACCAGATGAGGATACGTAGGCACAAGACGATGATATCTTGGCGAGCAACCTTCCCCACTTTCACCCGTAGTTTTTCGAACTACGTTGACTTTGACTTTCCCATTGCACGAGGGAATACGTAGGCATAGAGCGGCGATGCTCTACCGAGTCTCTTTTCTTTTCTTTTAATCTTGTGAGCTTATAGCTTAGATAGATAAACACACCCTTTTAGATAGACAACAAGCGTGGATCCCGTTGAGTACAACAAACGTGAGGGGTGCTAATACCTTCCCCTTACGTAACCGACTTCCAAACCCAAGATTTGGTTGTGATGACCTGTCTTTTCCCTTTTTCGTAGGTTTTCTCTGATTGTTTCCTTTCCCTCTCTTTGGGATAAATAACGAACGGTGGCGACTCTTCTGTTTTTCCGCCGGGTGTTTTTCGCAGTTGCGACAGTTGGCGACTCTGCTGGGGACTGCGATTGTTCCCTATGCGAGTCAATCCTAGCGCTTGTCTGTTTGCGTCTTTGGATGTTTACTTTTATTCAGTTATTTTGCTTTATGTACATTATCTGTTGTATATTATTGCATTCGCATTTTGCTGCTGTTGTGCTGTGGGGTGGGTTATGTCATTGAGAGATAAGCCCAATACCCAGGCTTGAGTATACACATATGATTAGTGTGGAGAGTAACGAGAGCTTGTGTGGCGTTTGGCCACGCAATATCTCGTGCAAAATTCACGTCCAGACGAGGTTTTTCTTTGGAGATACTCTATCCCGCGCGTCTGGTGCAGTTGAGGGAGTATTGACTTAGAAAGACTAACGACTCTGGAGACCGTTCATTAGGAAGTCAGCTAAGTAAGGCCGATTCGTTAGACTATGATGCCAAACCAGGAATGGTGAACGTATCATTATTTCTCGAAAGTCTGTGACACTGACGACCTGCATAGGATGTCGTACTTTTCAAGACTAGAACCCACATGTGAGAGGGGATGGGTTTTTGCAGGAAAACTTGACCTTCAACCAACCCGGTTTTCTTGTCAGTGCGGACTGTTGGTCCTGAGTGTTTCGTCCAGTGTTTTATCTCAGGGTTTCTATTAGAGCAGAGTTATGGTTGAATTCAGTCAACGACAAAACAACAAGTTTGAGCATTAGATACCTTGATCCCATGTTTGCATCTGCATAATCATCATGAATTTAACATTACATGTCTATGTGTGTTACAGGTTCTCGTCTTTCCCTTGATTCTAGTACTGGTCTTCTGCAGAGATGGAAGTCGGCAGAAAGAGGATTGTTGTGTACAAGTTTCCGGCACCTGATTTTGGACCTTTATTTGGTCTGATTTCCATGGCTGATCCCGACGTCCTTGCACCCTTCAGGGGAGATTATGGCAGATTTCTGAACTTTGTCCGTAAGATCAAAAGTTATGAGTATGAAGCTATTCATACCCTGTTGCAGTTTTATGATCCATCACTACGATGCTTCACGTTACCAGACTATGTGTTGGTTCCGACTTTGGAGGAATTCGCTTTCATCTTGGGTGTTCCGATTCGAAGTGGGGTGCCATTTGTCAGTTCTGAAGAAGAACCCGATCTTGAGAAGTTATCCGCCGCTCTTTATTTGAGCGCCTCTGAGTTGGTAGATCATGTTGTCAGCGGAAATGGAGTTTTCGGCTTTACTTTATCTTTCTTGGTGGATAAAGCCTGGAAGTATGCTGAAGAGGGTTGTTGGGTGGTTTTCAGTGCTATCTTGGCTTTGTGTGTCTATGGCATTGTGTTGTTCCCTAATGTACCCGACTTTGTGGATTTCGATGCTTTTCATATCTTTGCCTCCAAGAATCCCGTACCCACTCTCCTAGGAGATTTGTATCATTCAGTGCATTACAAGAATGAGAAGAGAAGAGGAAAAATGGTTTCTTGTTATGCACCGGTCTTGCACAAGTGGTTTGCTGATCATCTTCCTCGCTCTAGAGCTTTTATAGATTCAGCGAGTTCATCTGAATGGTTGAAGAGGCTTATGGGCTTAACGGAAAAGAATATTGCCTGGTTCAACCGAGACTTGCTTAGTTAGGAGCTCATCTTCAGTTATGGTAGTTTTCCTAACGTGCCTTTGATGGGGAGGAAAGGCGGTATCAACTATAATCCTTCTCTTACTGTTAGACAGTTTGGTTACGCTTTGAAAGGACCGCCGAAAGAAGAGGAAGTGCAGGAATCTCTATACTTTACTGGTGTAGCTAATCCTTGTATTTCGGCCAAATTCGTGGACGCATGGGGTAAAATTCGCAAGAAGGGAAATCTTTCTTTGGGTAAAGGCGATTGTAGAGCTTATGACCCCTACTTGGAATGGATTCAAAAGTGAGTTGAAGAGGTACTGTTGTCGTTTCTTGTCGAAGAACCATTATGTCCTTTATTCATTGAGGCGCCTACAACTATTGACATTCTAAAGTACGACGAGCTTTGGGTAGAGAAAGAGAAGCTGCGTGAAGAGAATGAAGAGTTGAAGCAGGAAATTAGTCAGCTGAAGCATGATAAAGGTGAAGTTGTTTATTTAGCCAAAATGAAGTCTGAATCATTGACCAAGTTAGAGAAGGATCTAACTGAGCAGATCAAAGCATGGGAGCAAGTCGGTCATGATCTAAAAAGCACCTGCAGCATTTTGAAGCACAAGAAGGAGGATTTAGACAGAGCGTATCTGAAGATATCCAAATTCAATTAGCAATGGAATGCTACTTTGACTGCCAACAAGAATAGGAAGGATCAACTTTGTATTTAGGTCGATAAGCTGAAGTTGCAGCTCAAGGTTAAGAAGAAAGAGATCTTGATGGAATCGTTCCGCAGATGCACGATTGAGCAGAAATACCAGGAGACTATGTTAGCACTTGAAGAGCTCACAGTACGCGCAGGTGTGAAGAAACCCGGGCTTGAAGATGCTTTAGGGGAAGACGCTTGGGAAGATCATTGTCATTATCTCTGGGATGTGATACGCAGGAGAGACGTCTTCATCAGAGAGTTGGTTGTCAGACCTGACCATCCAGATACGAAGACGATGCTTAAGGAGTCTCAGGACTAGGGTAAAGAGCATGACTATTATAAGGGTTTATCTTTTGTAGTTTCTTTGTTTCTGTATCTTGATCATCGCCAGATATGTTGGATGAGATTAATACCCTCTTTATATGCGAATATCTCTCATTGGTGGTTGTATTGTTTCAGCTTTACTTGATATATGAGAAGATTATCACAGTGTTCTTATCCATCTCTGGTGTTCTTGTTTATTGAAACTGGAATCAAGGGGAAGATCTCCCTGTAAATACATAGACATGTTTGCATTTTGCATCTTGCATTTTCATTTGCATCGTAGGTTGTTCTCGGTGGTCTCGTGTGCTTATCTCTGCTTGGTTTTCTTTAGTAACATGATTGAGGAGTTCAGTTTCCACAGATACTCAACTCGAGGGAATCAGCGAAGAGTGATGGATCAGGTTCAAGCGGAATTGCAGGAAGTCAGAGCTCGCATGTCCCAGTTCATGGAGCTAATGCAGAATGTGGCTAACGAGCAGGAACAGTTAAGAACTATGGTACAGCCGTTGATAGAACAGGTCGATGAAGAGGGTGTTTTGCACGGAGGAGATGGTGTTGTTCCTCCTGTCGGTGGATCTGTTCCACAGAGTATTCCTATTTTTGTTGTACCTCCGGGCGGAGGTGTTGTGAATGAGAATGGTCATGCTGCTGGTGGAAGTGTATGTGTCGCTACTGCAAAAAAGGGCCGGCAAAGACAGAAGAGTCGCCACCGTTCGTTATAGGGAAAGGAAATGATCAGAGAAAACCTACGAAAACGGGAGAAGACAGGTCATCGCAACCAAATCTTGGGTTCGGGAGTCGGTTACGCAAGGGGAAGGTATTAGCACCCCTCACGTCCTTCGTACTCGACGGAATCCACGCTTGTTATCTATCTAAAAGGGTGTTAATCTATCTAAGCGATATGCTCACAGGGACAAAAGAAAAGAAAAGAGACTCGATAGAGCATCACCGCTCTATGCCTACGTATTCCCTCGTGCAATGGGAAAGTCAGAGTCAACGTAGTTCGGAAAACTACGGGTGAAGGTGGGGAAGGTTGCTCGCCAAGACATCACCGTCTTGTGCCTACATATCCTCGTATGGTACAAGAAATCAGAGCAAACGTAGTTCGGGCTAACAAGACCACAAATTGATTCAAATGTTTTACCCGAGTATGGTTAAACCTTAGTTCTAGCAGTTAGGTGTATGCAGCTCGACCACTGGAGACTTAGGCATTACCTGTTTACGGTAGAACCAAGAGTTAACAACACTCTTTTATAAAAAAAATATTTTCATTAATCCAAGAGGATAAAAAATTTTGATGTTTCTTTTGAGTCTTTTAAGAAGAAGAAGTGAATTGACTTGTGTTTGTAATTCGTGTTGCACTAAAGACTATGACTTAGGAGCGAATGCGTCGCATATCGTCCAAAGGACATACGCTAAACACTCTAGAAAATTAAGAGGAAGCCCCCCAATCATCATTTCCCAAATGCTTAAGGCTCGTAGCGTACAACATTCATTATCCATTATTAAGTGTTTTGAAGAAGTTTGGAGATGAGAAGAGAGAGACACACTCTAAAAGGGAGACTAAACGCAACCTAATGTTCTCATGCAAAGTGCACCTATGATTGAGATGAAAAGGGAGACTACCCTAATGTTATCATGCATGGGTTCAAACCTAATTTCTATCATAATCCATCTTGAACAAGAAATATTAGAAGTCCTAAGGGAACATGGCAAGGGAAGACAAATGAAGAAGAAAGCATAAATGAAAGAAGAAAGAATGCAAACATGCAATGCAACACAAAGATGAATAAAGAGAGAGGAACAAAGTGTGGGGAAGTAGCCAACATAAGCACATCTCAACCTCTTAAATGCAATCACAAAGATGCAAGACAAAAATAAAAGCAAACCAAAGACTTAAACAAGCTCAAGCCAAAAGTGAGATGAAATGGGAGAAATAGGATTCCTACAACCACTTATGCATTAATCACCAATCAAAGAGGCAAACCAAAAGAAAGAAAGAGAAGTCATGATCAAGATGAGGATGGGAGGATATGCTTGGGCAGCAAGCAATGCAAAGAAGAAAATCACACATAAACATCACCATGATCATGCAAGAAAACAACAAAGAAGTTCTCAAAGTGGCCTCTCATCAAAGTGCAAATCAAAGCACCAAATCAACTTGGATGAGTCCCCAAAGTCCTAGGACAGAAGTGAGAACAAGAGAAAAGGATAGTCAAACCAAAGAAGGAAGCAATTCAAAGTAAGTTGCAAGATAAGGCATGGTAAAGAACCAAGGTCCTAAACACTTTCAACATTTAACATCAAATGGAAAGCCTTAAACAAATGCAACTTGCAACATGAACCAAACAATTTCATGACCTATAAAGTGGAAACCAACCACTTCAACATGTTAGGAATATGAATCAAAAAGAGTTGGAAGCATATGGGATCTACAAGGGTCATTACCCAGAAGAACTAGGTCAACTAGTATGTGTGAACCATCCTTTGAGGTAGCTTGACTTGCAAGGTACACCAAAAATAGGAAAGTTATTCAAATAAATCCAAATAAAAGGCACAAAACTATTAAAGATGTTGGAAACCAGGAGCCAAAACAACATAACCAAAGTCTAATCAAAGCATCACCAAAGGAATTGATCCACTAGGGTGCTCCACTTTGAAGGAGGGTTGTCAAGGATCAAACAAATGGAAAAGAAAATCAACCAAAAAGAAGTCAAACCAGGACCAAAACAATCCTCTAAGACACCTCAACTCATCACTTAAATAAGGAAAAAGTCTCACTCATTGGAGGTTTCAATTGGTCAACAAACTCAAGCAAGAACAAAAAGAACAAGTGAAAAGCAACTCAAAAAATACCTCCAATCATTAAATCTAAATTTAATTGAAAAATAAAAGGAAAATGAAATTAAAAATTATCAAAAATTAAATAACACATTAAAGTGTTAGAAAATATTTTTGGTTGAATTTTATCATGATTGGATCTATTTTTAATTGATCAAAATTAAAACAGAAATGAAAAAGAAATAAAAATAAAACAATTAAAGGAAACGGTGCAGATAGCAACAAAACACATTGAATCAATTGGGATGTACAAAGGAGGGTGTGCAAATAGCATCTGAGGCCCATTACCACACAGCAAAACAAAACGTTCCGTATCATTAATTGACGTGGAAGTAAATCTCCCGCAGGCACGGTCACGCCAATGAAACACAAACACATAGCCAGTCAAAACATCAATCAATTCCAACTCAGACTGATCTGAGCAAAGACCAGACGCCGGAGCCCTAGCTCCGGTTGTCTTCTCCGGCGAGGTGGCCAGATTTCAGCTTTGCAAAACTTCACCAAACTCAACAAATCTTATATCAAGTTAAAGCTGAAGTAACACACATTCCAAATCCAGGCTCCATTTATCTTAAACAAGCAAGAATACTGAGAATCGAACGGAGAAAGTTTTGGATGCACAACTGAATTCTTCATCAAACATGGAAATTAAGCATTCAAACATTGCCTACATGTGGTAGGGCTTCAGATGCAGCCAGCATGATCCTAAAACAAGCTCTAGAATGAGAGGAAAGTTGAATGGAAGTTTACCTAACGGAGACACTCTGTTGGTGCTTCAATTGATGGTTAGCTTGCTCCAAAATATGCAGATCCTCTCCACATAGCTCAAGGAAGAAGAAGATTGCTTCAATTTGCTTTGAATTGCCCTAGATCTAGATTCACGGTTTTGAATTTTCTCTCAAGTTTCCAAAACTGAACTTGCTCTTCCCTCCACGAAATTTCCCTTCTGAGAGCTCCAAATGAAATTGGAACTTATATATGATGGATATGTGAGTGAATTGGAAGCCCATGAAGCCTTGTTTGGCTGATTTTGCAAAATGCCCAAAACTTGTGATTCCTTCATGCACACGTGAAAAAGCTAGCTAACACACATGAAATTCCTTTGGTTTTGCAGCTGATAATGTGAATTTTACATTAGGAATGGAATGGGCTTTGGAATTAGTCCAATTATGAAGTTTGGATGACAAACTTCTTTGTAAAGTAAGCTTTATTCCCACATCATTTTGCTAGCATGAACCAAATTAAACTTGTGCATTTTTCTTATTGGAGTATTATGAACAAATTTGAATCACAACATGGCATGAAAAAGTCTTAAAACCAATTCAATTGAAATCACCTTTTAATATCCATTTTCACTTGAAATTTCTTCACCAATGTCCATAACCATGCATAATTCACACCAATATTGAGTTTCATGATGAAATTGAAGTCATTTGGAGTAACTTTCATGTTGGTTGAAGTTCCATTTGAAGTGCACAAGTGTATGTAAATGACCCATAATCAAAATGTCCTATAATCAAAGTTTCCCAAAATACCCTTGTCTTGCAAGCTTCATAACTTGAGTTCCACAAATGCTATCAAGGACTTCTAGGACTTTTTGGAAAGCAGATCATGAGGAAAAACTTTCATGTTCACTTCAGGTTGAGGAGAAACTTGATTCTAGGTAAAAAGTGTCTTGGAAGTGAGTTGACTTTTGTTGATTGAAAATATGTTCATTTGAGACCCATAACTTGATGGAATCATAACTTGAGTTCCACAAACTCAATGGATAAGTTTTATTACTCAAACGAAAGCTTAGAACATGCCCTACAAGTTTCATGTTTGCATCAAATTGAGATTGAACTTGTATCTTGAGGTAAAGTGTCCTTGAAGTTAGGCACTAAATAGGGGATTTTACACTGACATCCTTTGAAACCCTAATTTAGTAACTTCTCAAACTCTTGATTCTTCTTGATTTGATCTTCAAATGACATCCTAGATGTCTCAACACAACTTCCCATGACTCCAATGACTTAGAGCCAAGTCTCAAACTCTTTTAAATCCACACTAGACCTTGCACTAAGAAGATGAAACCCTAGGTGCACCACCTTTGATTGTGGCTCCTTGCAGATGAAACAAGTGTGTAAATGAGCTCCTCTATGACTTCAAAAGCACTCCATGAGCTTCTCCAACATCTTCTATCCATGACCATGAACTTGTGAACCCCTTATTATTTGAATGAGCACTCTTGCTTGAACTTGAAACCCTTGACAACCTCCTCTTGAGATGCACACCTCTCTTGATCCCCTGCAAAAGGACAATGCTATGCAAATGCAAATGCTAAAGAATGAAATGAAACATAAGCCAAATAAGAAAAAGGTTGAGAAAATTTTGGGGTACAACAGTATGCATTGTGCACGGGGCTAATGACCCTTAGTGGGAAGATCACAAAGACGATGTCTTTTCCATGAGAGATATGAAAGGTGGTTTACCAACTGAAGCTGACATAAGGTTCAGACTGATCGAGGAGAAGGTGAAGTCTTTTGAGAATCAGAACTCTCTGGGTTTAGATATGTCAGATCTTGGTCTAGTTCCGGGGGTCAGCATTCCTCCCAAATTCAAGGTACCGAACTTCGACAAGTACAAAGAGACGACCTATCCTAGAGTACACATTCGAGCTTATTTCTGGAAAATGTCTACTTATTCCAAGGATGAAAAGCTATTAATGCATTTTTTCTAAGACAGTCTGGCGGGAGCGTCTTTGGAATGGTATATGGGACTTGAGAGAACTCATATCCGTAGCTGGAGAGAATTGGTCGAAGCTTTTGTGCGTCACTATTAGTATAATAGTGATTTGGCACCAAACATGGTCCAATTGTAGAGCTTGTCGTAGAAGAATACTGAGAGCTTCAAAGAATACGCCCAAAGGTGGCGAGATTTAGCTTCTAGAGTGCAATCTCCCATGGTGGAAAGGGATTTGATCAACATGTTCATGGCTTCGTTACCTGGTGTGTATTTTGATAAGTTGATAGGCTGCATGTCTGCAGGGTTTTCTGATCTGGTAATGGCTGGTGAGAGAGTCGAAAGTGGAATTAAGTCTAGACAAATTCCAAGTGGTGGTGGATCCTCTTTTGGAGGAACAAAGAAACCATATTCAGCGAATCCCAAGAGAAGGGAAGGGGATGCAAATTCTATTTCTCACAAGGGTAAAGGTAGAGCTCAGTCCCGTTATCCTTAACAAGTGGCTACTGTAGATATCCCAGCCGCGACTCAGCAGCGAGTTAATGTTCCACGGCCTTATGTTGCTAGGCGTAGAATGACTGGTAGACAGTTTGAAAATCCTTCGATACCGTATGCTCTGTTTTTACAACGTCTACTGCAGTTACAACTGATTCAGAAGAGGACTTTGGCTCCTCTCACTGGTGCACCGCCTCCTGGTTACGATGCGAATGCTAGATGCGATTTTCATTCAGGCGCTCTGGGCCATGATATCGACCATTGCAAAGCTTTCAAGCATAAAGTACATGATTTGCTTGATTCCAAAGCTATTAAGTTCACCAATGATGGGCCTAATGTGAATCAAAACCCGATGCCAAATCATGGGGTGGCAGGAGCCAAAGCCATTATTGAGGGGGGGAAATTAAATTTGGTAATTGATGTTGAGGATTTAAAGACGTCGCTGAGTTTTGTGAAGGCTAGTTTGTTGAAGAAGGGAGTGTTTCCTGGATGTTCTACTGACAGCTCAAAATATGAAGTGCAGCCTGAGGGTTATGATCTTTTGAGAAAGGGTATTCAGAGAATGATTGATGAGGGTTGTTTGCAATTTGAAAAAGTTGTGAAAGAAGATGTCGAGGATAAGGTGAGTAATGATTGAAACGAAGTTGCTACAATCTCTATTCCATACCTGACAATCAATATTTCAGCGCCTGCTAGGCCAGCTCCGGTTATCATTATTGTACCTGGACCCGTGCCATACGAAAGCACTAAAGCCATCCCATGGAATTATGGGGGAGAAGTGTTCTGTAATGGGCAAAAACAAGAATGGACAGGGTCTGCAAGCGGAAGTTCGTTGGTTGAGAACATAGTTGGTGTCGGAGGTATCACTAGGAGTGGCAGAATATTTTCTCCATTGGAGGTTAATGCTGATAAGAATGATAAAGGCAAGGGTATGGCCGTGATTGAGGAGAATATCCAACCACAGGCTGATACTGATGTTTTTTGAAAGACGCAGAGGAATTTATGAGACTCATTCGAAAAAGTGATTACAAGGTTGTGGATCACTTAAATCAAACTCCTTCAAATATTTCCATTCTATCATTATTTTTGTGTTCAAAGGCACACCGTAACGCTTTGTTGAGAATCTTGAATGCAACATACGTACCCCAAGATATTTCTGTTAATCAGTTGGAGGGGGTAGTAGCTCATGTAAATGCCGGTAATGGTCTTGGTTTTACTGATCTGGATTTGACTTCTGCCCGGAGAAATCATAACCGTGCTTTGCATATATCTATGGAATGTAGAGGGTCTCTGATGTCGCATGTCCTGGTTGACACAGGATCATCCCTCAATGTGCTTTTGAAGAAGGCGCTGATGAAACTAGATACTCGAGGTTTGATATGCACGCCCAGTGACTTGGTTGTAAGGGCTTTCGATGGGTCAAAAAGATCAGTGTTTGGGGAGATTACAATGCCTGTTCAGATAGGACCGGAGATCTTTGATGCAACTTTTTACATTATGGATATCCAGCCAGCATACAGCTATATGCTTGGCCGACCTTGGATACACGCTGCTGGGGCAATCACTTCCACGTTGCATCAAAAGCTTAAATATATGATGGAAGGGAAAATTGTCATGGTATGCGGCGAGGAAGATATCATAGTGATCCATTTGACATCTTTCAAGTATGTGGAAGTGGATGGCGAGATCCACGAAATACTCTTCCAGGCGTTTGAAACAGTATCAATTCAGGAGAAGCCTCCTGTAGAAGCCAAGAGCCCAGAGGTTTCGATGTCATCATTCAAAGAAGCTCATGCTATTGTAGAATCCGGTTCATAACAGAAGTGGGGCCAAGTTCTTAATGTTCCTGTCAAGCAGGACAAGTTCGGCCTGGGATACAAACCCTTTAGTTCTCCCAAAAGCATCCCGAAGTACAGGGGACCTGTTCGGTTCACTAGCAGTGGTGTGATATTTGACAGGATTAATGCCGTTGAAGATGACGAAGGTGACAACGATTGCAATATGGATGCCTGGATTCGTCCATGTACTCTTGGTCAGAAGCTGTGTAACTGGACTACCGAAGAAGTCATTCATGTTACTGCTGTAGAGTAATGTTTATTGTTTTGATTATGTTCAGTCCTACATTCTGCCCAAGGCGTAGTGACCCATTTGTGGGGCCTTCTTGTTATTTGCACTTTATCATTAAATAAAGGACGTTTTTCGCATTCAAATGTTGTGATCCCTGTTTTTCTTGTTTTGCATTTATACTAAACAGAAAAATGGCAATGTGTTTTGTTTGTTGCATCGCATAGTAAACATAAACACCCTCATGCAGGCCTTTTCTATCAGATGCCATCGATTCAAATTCATCTATGACTTCGTATGACTTTGATAATCCTATTTATCAAGCTGAAGATGAGACTGACGAAGACTGTGAACTACCCGAAGAGTTAGCCAGAATTCTCAAGCAGGAGGAAAGGGTCATTGTGCCTCATCAGGAGGACATCTAAGTTATCAATCTGGGTACCGAGGAGGACAAGAAAGAGGTTAAAGTGGGGGCTTCATTGGAAGATAGTATCAAGAGAAGATTGTTTGAAATGCTCTGTGAGTACAAGGATATCTTCGTTTGGTCTTACCAAGACATGCATGGGCTGGATACAGATGTTGTGGTGCACTGGTTACCTCTTAGAGAAGAATGTCCGCCAGTCAAGCAGAAGTTGAGACGAACAAGGCCTGACATGGAAGTCAAGATAAAAGAAGAGGTTCATAAGCAGTGGAACGCTGGTTTTCTTGCTGTCAAAAATTACCCTCCGTGGGTCGCTAATATTGTTCTTGTTCCTAAGAAAGATGGAAAGGTCAGGATGTGCGTCGACTACAGAGATCTGAATAAAGCAAGCCCGAAAGACGATTTCCCGCTCCCCCATATTGATGTGTTGGTTGATAATACCGCTCAATATTATGTGTTTTCCTTCATGGATGGCTTCTCTGGGTATAACCAAATTAAGATGGCCCTAGAGGACATGGAGAAAACTACTTTCATCATACCATGGGGGACTTTTTGCTACAAGGTGATTCCTTTTGGATTGAAAAATGCAGGGGCAACTTATCAGCGGGTAAGGGTGACTCTCTTTCATGATATGATTCATCATGAGATTGAAGTCTATGTTGATGACATGATTGCAAAGTCACATGCAGAGGAAGGACATCTAGTCAATCTGCTGAAATTGTTTGAAAGGTTAAGGAAGTTTAAGCTAAGGCTGAATCCTAACAAGTGCACCTTTGCGGTGAGATCTGGAAAGTTACTGGGTTTCATTGTCAGTAAAAAGGGTATTGAGGTAGATCCTGCCAAAATAAGAGCTATACAAGAAATGCCTGAGCCGAGAACGGAAAAAGAGGTTCGTGGTTTCTTGGGGAGATTAAACTACATTGCAAGGTTCATTCTTACAGCCACTTGTGAACCCATATTCAAATTGCTAAGAAAAGATCAAACGGTCAGGTGGAATGAAAATTGCCAGAAGGAATTTGAAAGAATAAAAGAATATCTGCAAGAACCTCCAATACTCATGCCTCCAGTTGCAGGGAGACCTCTGATCATGTATCTCACGGTTCTTGAGAATTCAATGGGATGTATGCTCAGTCAGCAAGACGAGTCAGGTAGAAAAGAGCATGCCATCTACTACCTGAGTAAGAAATTCACTGATTGTGAGTCGAGATACTCAATGTTGGAAAAAACATGTTGTGCACTAGCTTGGGCTGCTAAGCGTTTGAGACAGTACATGTTAAACCACACAACCTTATTGATTTCGAAGATGGATCCGATCAAGTACGTCTTTGAAAAACAAGCACTCTCCGGAAGGATTTCCCGATGGCAAATGGTTTTAACATAGTATGACATTTAGTATGTTTCCCAAAAAGCCATTAAGGGGAGCGTTATGTCGAAATATCTCACTGAACAGCCAATTGAGGATTATCATCCGATGAAGTTTGATTTTCCAGATGAAGACGTCATGTTTGTGAAGATGAAAGACTATGATGAGCCTTTACCTGACGAGGGTCCTGATATTGGATCTCAGTGGAAACTGGTTTTTGACGGAGCCGTTAATTCATATGGTAATGGAATCGGTGCAATCATTACAACTCCTCATGGGTCTCACATACCGTTCACTGCCCGATTGACCTTTGCCTGCACCAATAATGAAGCTGAGTACGAAGTGTGCATTATGGGTTTAGGAGAAGCCATTGATCTGTGGATCAAGAATCTGGATGTGTACGGCGATTCAGCGCTAGTCGTCAATCAAATAAAAGGAGAATGGGAAACTCGTCAGGCCACCCTGGTGCATTACAAGGATTATGCAAGGAGACGGTTACCATTCTTTAATAGAATTGAGTTCCATCATGTGCCAAGAGTTGAGAATCAGATGGCGGATGCCTTGGCCATGTTATCCTCGATGTACAAAGTGAATTACTGGAATGAAGCTCCAGCTATCACTATCATGCATCTTGATAGACCTGCTTTTGTGTTTGCAATTGAGAAAGCATCAGATGGAAAGCCTTGGTATTTCGATATCAAGCATTTTCTCAAGACTCAGGAGTACCCATCTGGGGCATCTAGCAAAGATAAGAAGACTCTGAGGAGGTTAGCCGGTAACTTTTATCTGAACAAGGATGATGTGCTTTACAGGAGAAACTTTGACATGGTCTTGCTGCGTTGTGTTGATGAACTTGAGGCAAACCTGTTGAAGGAGGAAGTCCGCGAGGGCTCTTTCGGGACTCATGCCAATGGACATGCAATGGCCAGAAAATTATTGAGAGCTGGGTATTATTGGATGACTATGGAATCCAATTGCTTCAAATACGCCAGAAAATACCATAAATGCCAGATTTATGCTGATAAAATGCATGTGCCACCGACGCCTCTGAATGTGTTAACATCTCCTTGGCCTTTTGCCATGTAGGGAATCGATATGATCGGAAAGATTGAGCCGATTGCTTCCAATGGACATCGCTTCATTCTGGTTGTGATTGATTACTTTACGAAGTGGGTAGAAGCAGCTTCCTTTGCCAATGTCATGAGACATGTGGTCGCCCGATTCATAAAGAAGGACATCATTTGTTGTTATGGAATTCCGGAGAGAATCATTACCGATAATGGTTCGAATTTGAATAACAAAATGATGAAGGAACCGTGTCAGGGTTTCAACATTAAGCATCACAAATCTTCTCCATATCGTCTGAAGATGAATGGCGTTGTTGAGGCAGCTAACAATAATATCAAGAAGATTGTAAAGAAAATGGTTGTAACCTATAAGGATTGGCACAAGATGTTTCCCTTCGCTCATCACGGTTATCGTACTTCGGTGCGTACGTCAACCGGGGCAACTCCTTTCTCACTGGTGTATGGTACGAAAGCAATCCTACCATTAGAAGTGGAGATTGCTTCTTTAAGGGTATTGTCGGATATGAAGCTTGACGAAGCTGAAAGGGTGCAAGCCAGGTTGAATCAGCTGAGCTTGACTGACGAGAAGAGATTGGCAGCCATTGCTCACGGCCGGTTGTACCAGAGTAGGATGAAGAAAGCCTTTGATCAGAAAGTGCGTCCTCGGTGCTTCCAAGCGGGTAATTTGGTGTTGAAAAGGATCCTTCCTCCTCAGACAGATCACAGGGGAAAATGGACTCCTAATTATGAAGGTCCGTATGTGGTAAGAAAGGTTTTCTCTGGCGGGGCCTTATTACTATCTACCATGGATGGTGAAGATTTTTCGTCCCCTATGAACGCAGACGTGGTTAAAAAATACTTTTCTTAAAAGAGACCCGCTGGACAGAAAAAGAAAAGTCCAGGCAAAAACGAGGCATCCCGGCGAACCATAAAAAGGAAAAGGTTCGAGCAAAAATTAGGGATAAAAGAAAGGAATAAACCCGCAAAGTTGAAAACCTGAAAAGGAGACTTTGGCAAAAATGGGTATCCCGGTGGATTGAAAACCCGAAAGGGCGGTCCAGGAAAAAGTTAAGGATTTGAAAGAAAACGATTACGGTCTACATTCGATCTGTAAGCTTGTGAGCAGTTATCCTGAAGGAAAGGAATCAATCTAGTCAGTCTTTTCAGAAGGCAAAACATGGGGAATATCGAAGACATACAAGTTATAGCTGAATCGACACATGGTGGTTGTCTATTTCCATATTGCCGAAATTTGTATATTCTTTTGCTTTTGCACAATTACCTCTTTTTAGGAATTGCATACGAATTGTAACTCGCCTATTTACAAGCCTTTTATCAATAAAGTAGGCATTTCAGTCAAAGAGCTTTCTTGTTCTTGTTTTACTTTTACTGTTTTGTTTTACAAAAATGTCTGTTATTTTGGTAAACATTGCAGGCGGAAACACAAGGCTTTACAGAGCATAACGAAAGTGTTGACTTTGCTTGAACGGAAATATCATGAATGGTAACTAACGTAACCATTTCGCATACATGACACTTTTTTGGTTTTGTTTGTTACAGGACAGCAGGGTTATCCCCAGTCGGTCAAGATTGCCCTTATCCGTAGCAGTTTAATATCGCAGCAAGTTGCATTTATCTCCGTCAGGGTTACCCTTAGTAGGTTAAGATTGATATCCCTGGCAGAGTAGACTCATCCCTGTAAGTACTCTTGATTGGCTGCACTTTGTGGCAAAACTTTAGTACATGTATGAATGTCATGTCTGATGTTGTTACATTCATAAGATGGATTGTGCAGGGTAAATTAACTAAGCTAACTATAAGTTAAGTTGGGTGTCATACTCAATGTTATGACATAGGTCGTATGACATCAAGCGGAAGTTTGTTATTCTGGTAGCTAGAACTCAGGAAACAACTCAGAAGCTTAAGATGGAATGCAGGAGACATTTTAGACGCCCCAGGGGAACTAATATGTACCTGATTAAAGTGGCAAACGTGCAGAATACTAAAGAGAGGTTTTATGATGGATAAAACCTAATGCATGCACCCAGGCCCAAGGACTGATATGCTGCTATAAATAACAGGAGAAGCAATCCTAGAAAGCAGTTTTCCAGATAGAGAAACAGAGAAATCACCATAGTGGTTTAGAAGTGAAGAGGTTGTTCTTCACGATTGTATCTTAGGATCACTTGTAATTCAAGCAATTATCTTATGCACAATTGTCTTGATTAGGTAGTTTCTAGGTTGGTGTAACACTCAAAGCTGTGAAGCAAGAGTGATGTGTTCTTGATCAAAGCTGTGAAGCAAGATCAAGGTGTGCATTTTGGAGTGTCTCTTCAAAACTATTTTTGCAATTGTAACTGATATCACATGTGTGTGATAGTGGGGGAGTGAGTGGGTATACTCAGGTACTAGAGAGTCTCTAGGCTGAAGTGTCATTGGGTAGTGATTAAGTGAGGAGTGTAAATTGGAGGTTTAACTCTAAATTGATACTGCTAATAGTGAATTTCCTCCCTGACTTGGTAGCCCCCAGATGTAAGTGTTGTTGACACTGAACTGGGTAATCAATTGTTGTGTGTTCTTTACTGTTTTTAATTACTGCAAGTTAACTATTAAGTGGCATATGTTATTGTTGATGTCATAACTTCTGTTATAACATCAGTCTGTGCGCAAGCAGAATTTCAATTGGCATCAGAGCAGACACCCTGCCTGTTTGAATCTGGGTGAGATCTAGGGAAGATAAACTCTGCTATTATGGACAAAGACATAGGGTTCACAAATAGACCACCAATTTTGGATGGGTCTATCTATGACTATTGGAAACCAAGGATGATTGCATTCTTGAAGTCTATAGACTAGAAGGCATGGAGAGCTGTGAATTCTGGATGGGAACATCTAGTCAAAACTGATAAAGATGGAGCTTCAGTGCTGATCCCTGAAGAAGACTGGACTAAGGATCAAGAGGCTCTAGCTCTTGGAAATTCTAAAGCACTGCATGCCCTATTCAATGGCATAGATAAGAACACCTTCAGGCTGGTACACCATTGTGAACTAGCTAAAGAGGTTTGGGACACCCTCAAGACTACTCATGAGGGAACCTCCAAAGTAAAGATGTATAGACTTCAAATGTTAACCACACAATTTTAAGGTTTGAAAATGAAAGAGGATGAGACCATTCATGAATTTTACATGAATGTGTTGGAACTTGCAAACAGCTCAGGGGCCCTGGGTGAGAAAATGTCTGAAGAAAAACTGGTGAGAAAAATTCTCAGGTCCCTACCTAAGAGGTTTGTAATGAAGGTCACTGCCATTGAAGAAGCTCAAGATATATGTCACATGAAGGTGGAGGAACTCATCGGCTCTCTCCAAACCTTTGAGATGGGATTAAGTGACCAGGCAGTGGAGAAAAAGAACAAAATCATTGCTCTTGTTTCAAGCAATGCAGAAGAGACAGAAGGAGAAGATGGGGAAAAAGAAGAAAACTTGACAGAAGCAATAGCATTGCTTGGAAGACACTTTAGTAACCTGATCAAAAGGATAGATAAGAAATCAAAGCCCTATGGCAAGAACAGAACCTCTGACAGTGGAAAAGATAAAGCTGAAGACACCACTAGCCAAAGCAAAGGTGTCCAATGTCATGAGTGTGAGGGATATCGTCATGTTAGAAGAAAATGTCCCACATATCTCAAGAAAAAGGGAAAGAGTTTAACTGTCTCTTGGTCTGATGAAGACTCAGAAAGTGAGTCAGATGTTGAGGCTGCCAAACATGTCACTGCTCTCAACAGTGTGTGCATCACTGATGGTGACTCAAGTGAAGAAGACATGACATTTGAGGAGCTTGCAGCCACATATCAGAAGCTTCACATTAAAAGCTATGATTTGTACCAGCAGGGAGAACATCAGAAGAAACTCATCAAGGAGCTAGAATATGAAAAGGAGGAGCGTCTAGTCACTATAGAGTCACTTGAAGGTGAGGTCAAAGTGCTAAAGTCTAGCTTGGACCAAATGTCCAAAACTATAAGGATGCTTAATCCTGGTACTGACACTCTAGAAGAGATTCTGCATAGTGGTCAGAACTCAGGAGATAGGTCTGGACTGGGGTTTATTGAGAGGCAAAACCCTGTGCTGAAACTCAAGAAACTCCAACCTGAGATTCAGAAGCTAAAGAGGATGTCACGACCAATGTCACAACATCCACCTCATAGAAACTGGAACCAAGTCAAAAGACAGTTCCAGGAGCATAAATGCTACCATTGTGGTAAACTTGGCCACATTAGAGCTGTATGTTTCTGGCTGCATGGATTTCCTAGCCAAAGAAGTGCTAACCAGGGTAAGCATGGAAAGAGGCAGCATCATGGACAAAGGCAGCATCATGCCAACCAGAGCTGGAGGTAGCATCAAGCCAAACCCAAGAAGAAGGAAGTGCATAAGAAGCAAAAGCAATGGGTTTTCAAGACTGTAGCTCTAACAGCTAACATTTCCCTAAGAATGCCAACCAAAGAGGATTGGTACTTTGACAGTGGCTGCTCCAGGCATATGACTAGAATTGAGGATCTGTTGATTAAAATCAAACCTCATTCATCTAGTCATGTGACCTTTGGTGATGGAGCTAGAGGAGAAATCACAGGTGCTGGACAATTTGACAGTCCTAAAGCTCTAGAATTGAAGGATGTTCTGGTTGTTAAAGGATTAACTGTTAACCTAATAAGCATAAGTCAGCTGTGTGATCAAGGCTTAAAAGTCCACTTTTCCAAAGACAAGTGTGTGGTGATCAATGAAGAGGGTAAGGAAGAAATGAGGGGATCTAGATCCAAGAATAATTGTTACCTATGGGAGCCCAGAAGTAACATAAATGGATTAGTTAATGAGGAACAGAAGGATCACCTAGGGCTAGAGAAAATAACCAGGTCCAAATCATCAGCAAAAGGATCCTCAAAGTATGCCTCAGAAAGAAGAACAGGTTGTAAGAAAAGTCAAGTGGGAAGGCTAGACAAGAAGGGATACCCAAATATTGGTCATCAGGTAAAGCTAGATAGGCTATATTGGAACCTGATGGAGTCCATGGAAGCTACCCTGCAGAAAAGAAGCAATGTCACTCCTGATGTTACGACCCTGTTCTGTGACTTAAAAGGATCCATCCAAGAGAGGTCTGCTGATTTCAAGAGGGGAATGCTCAGTGGTAGAGTGTGTGAATGGACAATAACGTGTTGAAACTACGGGGACTATGTACTGAATATTGCTGACAGGGGCTCAAAAATTATCAAGGAATCTCAAGTTAAGAATGATCAATGGAAATGGAGTTCCTATAATAAGGAGTTATAGCAATTAACAGTAATTGGGAATTATGCCTTGAAATTAATACTTTCAATAATAAATCAAAAAGGCAAGTTCCCTCCTAATGAGCAAACGTACCCCACTATCACGTATAATATACACCTCCTCCCCTCTTGGTGCCAGTATAATCTTTTCAGCTTCCATAACAACTTACCCAAGCAAAGAAAAGTCATCATTTCTCCATCAAAGTCATCAACCATGTCCCAACATACAAACCCTAAAATCACCACTAGCAATGCTGAAACTAACCCTAATGAGGTGCTAGAGATAGCGCCCCTACGCATGATAACACCAGAAGGATTGTTGGTAAAGAAACCTAGAAAGCTGCATGCAAGAAAACCCAGAAACCTAGGCTCTGGTCAAGCTTCCTCTACTACTGAATCGAATTCCCTAGATACAGAAGAAGCTAGGCGAACCCACCTGAAACTCGCAGAAATGGTGGCTAGTGCTCTCAATATACCCACGACATCTAGAATAAAGGGGTCTGAGCCTAAACCACATGATCAAGCCAACGTCTTGTCGGATGTCACAACATCAAAAGACCCTCCACCAGAAGAAAAGAACAAGGGTGAAAAGGCTAAACACACAGATCAATGCATGCATGGAGCCAAAAGAACTGAAGTAGTTGACATAGAAGACTACTCAGACAATGGTCTCACTGTTAAGCTTAATCCAGGAATAACCAAAAGGCTAATGACAAGAAAAGAAAAAAGGGCAGCAGATCAAAGTCCCCCAAAGCAAAAGAAGGATAAGATTGCTGAACAAGAAACCTCTGCAAAGAAGACTGCTATAAAGAGGTCTAAGGTTGGTCCTCCTAAGGGCTGGAGCAAAGTTGTCACCAAGAAGTAGAAAAATGAGTCCAGTTCAGAATCATAAATAGATCCTGATGTAGCTATTGATGCCACTAACATTCAAACCAAGCAAAATCCTACTACAAGCAAACTGGCTGCAAACATTCCTGAGGTACCTACTGATAGCATCTCCTTTCACTATCCATCTAGTGTCAACAGATGGAAATACGTGTATCAGAAGAGATTGGCCATAGAAAGGGAGCTTGCTCAAAATGCTCTTGAGAACAAAGAAATCATGGCCCTATAAAGCAATGCAGGCTTGATGAAAACAGTGACTCAGCTCTCCCAATGTTATGAAATGTTGGTGAAAGAGTTCATAGTCAATCTGGCAGGAGAAAGTGCGGATAAGAAATCAAGTGAGTATGGGAAAGTATATGTTAGAGGAAAGTGTGTCAAGTTTACAACAACACTCATTAACAAGTACCTAGGGAGACCTCATGAAGGGCTGAATGAAATACAAGCCTCAAATCATCAAGTGTGTAAAGAAATCACTGCCAAACAAGTCAGAGTATGGCCATCCAAAGGGAAGCTTGTAGCAAGCAAGCTAAGTGTCAAATATGCTATGCTTCACAAAATTGGGGCTGCAAACTGGGTGCCCACAAATCATAAGCTCACAGTGGCCACCATCCTGGGAATGTTCATATATGCAGTGGGAACTACGACTCACCTTAATTATGGGTCCTACATACGTGAGTGTCGCTACCGCGAAAATAAGGTGCCAGAAAAATAGAAGAGTTGCCACCTTTCGTTATTTATCCCACAGAAAGGGAAAGGAAATGATCGGAAAAAACCTGACGAAAAGGTATAAGACAAGGTCATCGCAACCATTGTCTGGGTTCGGGAGTCGGTTACACAAGGGGAAGGTATTAACACCCCTCACATCCATCGTACTCGATGGGATCCACGCTTGATATGTTTGTCTACGGGTGAAAAACAATCTAGCTACGACTTCTAAATCTAAACGGAAAGAAACTAACTCGATAGAGCATCGCGCTCTATGCCTACGTATTCCCTCGTGCAATGGGAAAGTCAGAGTCAATGTAGTTCGGGAAACTACGGGGGGGATTTGCTCGCCAAGATATCCCGTTTCGTGCCTACGTACTTTCACACGGCGTGAAAGATCAGAGCAAACGTAGTTCGAGCTAACTATGGGTAACCAGGGTGTTCTCGATCACACAGGGGTGAGAGAAAGGATTGACGATACTAGCGTACGCATTCTAGCAGTTAGGTGTATGATGCTCGACCATTGGCGAATTAGGCGTTACCTGTTTGCGGTAGAACGGACGTAGTATGTCGGGGTTTAAAGGTATGGGATCCTATGGGAACTAGAACTACGGTCTGGTCTCAATTGCACGAGGGCAAGAGAAAGGGAACATCAGTCATCAGCGGGAAAGTCTCGATCGCACGGCAGTGAGAGAACAGAGAAGTTAGTTGTCAGTGTGCTCGCTAGGATATCGCATCCTATGCCTACATATTCTCGTCTGGTACGAGAAATCAGAGCGACTGTAGTTCAGCCAACTACAGAAAAGGGGAAAAAGGGAGCTTGCTAGGATCATCGCAATCCTATGCCTACGTACTCTCGTCTGGTACGAGAGATCAGAGAAAACGTAGTTCGGCCACTACGGAAAACAAGTCTCGATTGCACAGGGGCAAGAGAAGGGGTCTCGATCGCCTGAATGTGAAAGAAAAGGGTTTTGATCGCGCGGGGGCGAGAACAAAGAGGAAGCAGGCCTAACACGCCTAAACGGGAAGGAACTCGGGACACACACGTGAGAACCTAAGGCGTAGGAACGAGTGCGTCGTATATAACCCAAAGGGTGCCACACTAAACACTCTAGACGATTGAGAGGAAACCCCTCAATCACCATTTCCTACGTATCTAACGCTACGACTCACAACACTTGACGGTTGCACGAAGAATTTGAACCAATCTTCTCCGTTGGCCCTCAACATTATGTGCAAGCTCCATTCCAATCTTCTCCTCTCTGGATCCTTGATGATGACGTTCGAATCAGAACCAATGTAACGCTAAACCGTCATGATTTGACTTATACGATAAATCAAACTCCAAGAGGTAGCATATTGATATCCGTGTCAAAGAAAAGATAGAGAAATAATATTGAAAATCATTCTCCAATTGAATCACGTCACACGGCCAGCACAAAATAAAATCAAAGTAAAATCAGATAGCAGAAGAGAAAAGAGGAGAGAAATTCACTAACAATTGAAATAAAATTCTACTCCTAAAATAAGCAATAAATCCTAATAGAAAACTCCAAAGAAATATTAAGTAAATTGCATACACAAATAGCATATAAATTCTACCTAAAACTCTATAATATCCTAAAAGAAAAATAGAATATAAATTCTAAAATATAAAATCTATATTAAAAAAAATGTAATAATATCTAAAGGAAAAATAAAAACTATAATTCCTAAAAGAGAAAATAGAAAAATAAAACTACAATCTATTACAAGCACATATCCAATACAAAAACAAAATTAGAAAATAAAGGGAAAGGGGGTACATCAGCAGAACAGGGGGGTAATGCAGCAAAACACCAATAGGCCCAACCCACAATACAACAAGCCACAAAAACCAAAAATACAAGGGGGATACGTGGGGGAATGGGAGTGTCCAGCCAGGAATTGAAGCAAACTGGGCCTAGCTTATCAAAAAGAATCCACCAGCCAAAAAAGAAAAAACAAGGGACGAGGGGTGTAGTGGTGAAACGCAGGGGATGGTCCAGAAACCACATTGGGCCGGAAAAGAGAAAGCCCACGCGGACCTTTTTCCTTCCTTCTCCCATCTTGCTAAAACCCTAGGGTATCTTCTTCCTCAACTTCCGTCGCCGCTGTCTCCGTCTCACCCTCTCAATCTCCCCACTTCTCTATGTCTCGCCTTGTCTCCATCTCAATACTCCTCACACGAAACTTCATCCATCTTGTTCATCTCCTTCGTTCAACTAAACAACCCAAACCTGTTAAAAAATGCGAAGAAGATTCTGGTGGAAGTTGATGCATGTTGATGATATTTGGAGAAAGCGGTTACGAAGAAGATTGTTGAAGTGTGTTCGTGGTTGTCAAGAATGAAGGTGGATAGAGATTGCTTGAACTTTCGTGGATTGTAACGTTGTTGAATCTTAAAGATCTGGTGAATTTGAGTATACAGACGGATGCGAAGAACACCAGCGATGAATTTGATGGAGTTTCTTGAAGACGCTTTGAAGATTTGCTGTTGAAGTGGTGGTGAATGTCTGTTCGTGTTTGCTGAAGCAAGGTTGAAGGAGGTTTTCGTTTGGATCTTGATTTGCATGCTGGAGATGGAGTTAGATCTGGAGAAATCTTGAAGAAATGATGAACGATTATGAAAGTTCTTGAAGTTCTGGAAAGTCTTGATGAAGATTGTTACGAGTTGTTCTGGAAATTGGGCGAAGAACACGATGAAGATCTGGAAACTCCGATGCAAGTGGGATGAAGATCATGGTGGATTGGACCTGGATGATGATTGAATGTTCTTGATGAACGAATGATGAAGTTGTGAAACGGGATCTGGAAAACTGGAGAAGATTGATGAATGTTCTTGAGCAGTTGATGATTTCTGGAAACCTATGAAGATGAAAGCGGTGGAGAAGATAAAGGTTGATTGCAGATTCCGGTGACGGTTAGCAGTTACCGGCGAGTTGTACCGCCGTGTGATTTCTCCGGCGAAGACCTCCGGCGTTTGCATGCCGTTCAGGTGAGTTGGCGCCCGGAGAACACGTGGCACGCATGCAGTGTGGGGAAAGGAGTGAGTGGGACGCGTGGCTGCGAGGTGGTAGTATGTGGTGAAATAAGGTGGAAGAGAGAGAGAGAGAGAGAGAGAGAGAGGGACGTGTGGGGCCTTTTATATAAGGACACGTGGACTGAGCTCGTGGGCCTCCAAAATGGACACTTGGCCCACAAAATGGCTACACTCTGATTACAATAGCTGACCCACTTAATGATGATTAACGGCTGGTAAAAAGATGATTAATGCTCAATTAACACCAAAGAAAGATGGATTAAAATCTGATTAAAACTGAGTTAAGAACCTGATTAATACCTACACGAAAATTAATAAAATCTGGACCTAATTAAAGCTAATTAACTGAAAATTAATTGCTAATATCCTAATTAACATCCAATTAATTCTAAAAAAAGAATTTAAAATCTATTAAATTCTAAATAATTCACTTAATATCTAAAAAAAAGATTAACATCTATTAATTCCTAAACAAACTAAATTATTCTAAAAAAGAATTAAACCTATTAATTTCTAAAACAAAATCAATTATTCTAAAAAGAAGAATAAAATCTATCAATTTCTAAACCAAATTAAATCTAAAAAAAGTTAAATCTATAGATTTCTAAAACAACCAGAATTTAAAATCTAGAAAATAAACCTATTAATTTCTAAACAATGCAATTAATATCTAAAAAAGAGTTAAATCTATTAATTTCTAAACAAATCAATATCTAGAGATAAAACCTATGAAAAATAGAAAAAACTATTAACACCTAATAATATCTAAAAATTATTCTAGAAAAAAAATCAATTAATATCTAGAAATTATTTAAAATCTATTTAAAATCTATTTTCTAATATTAAAAATTAAGGAAAACATTCTAAAAAATGCAATAAAAGCCAATTAAATCCATTACAAAAAGATGCGAGAATATAGCAAAATAAACGGTAAAAACCGTACACCAAAATATCCTAAAAAACAACAGCAAAAGCTGAAAACACCGGACGAGCACAAATCCCAAAACAAAACCTGCTTATTCGAACTGGTTTGCACTGCCTGAAACGTGATCAGAGGGCTGTAATTCCGACAACATCAATCTGACTGAAAAAATGCAATGTATGCGGTATGCAGATGCAAAATGAAATGAGTTAAAACATAAGCCAAATGCAAGAATTGGTTGGTCAAATTTTGGGGTGCAACGGCTGCCCCTATTCAAGCGGCTTGGACCTGAAGGGTTGAAAAGCGAACGACTTTCAAACATTCAAAGGTAGAAGACGGTTGAATACCAAAGAACCCAGAAATTTGCCAACCTACAGAAATAAACTGCAAAAACTGCTTGGGGAACAAATATCCAAAAAACTGAATCCAGTTGTCACAGCAACAAACTGATCAATCATCTGATAAAGAAAGCGACTTTAGCACCAGTTACCTGTGTGACGCCACAAATAAAAAACCCGAAGATTGGATCAACATGCACTTGATCCTCTCACATCGTCTAATGATAGACAGGAAGAGAAATATACTCGAAGGCTCACGATATCCATACTCACATCGTCTAATGATAGACAGAAAGACACCACCCCGAAGGCTCACATTGTCTAATGATAGACAGGAAGAAAAACAATCTGAATCTCGCATCGTCTAATGATAGACGAGATGAAAATCATAGCCAAATCTCGCATCGTCTAATGACAGACGAGAGGAAAACCATAGCCAAATCTCGCATCGTCTAATGATAGACGAGAGGAACAATATATCCAAATCTCGCATCGTCTAATGATAGACGAGAGGAAAACCAATCTAAATCTCGTATTGTCTAATGATAGACGAGAGGAAAACCATATTCAAATCTCACATCGTCTAATGATAGACGAGAGGAACAATATAGACCACATCAATGAACCTCAAAACCACCCATCAAATTTCAGAATCCTTTTCGTCTATAGGAGTTGATGGAAAGAACAATATCCTCAAAGGGGGCCACATTATCAATAAGAATTGACAGGAAGAAAACCACCTTCAAAGAGCCATGTCTTCAATAAGAATCAACAACTAGGAACACCGAACATTCTTCAAAGAGCTTCGAAGTCGATAAGAATCGACGGTCCGGAAAACCCCTCTTGAAATGTCATCTCATCCAATAAACAGAAAGAAAACCATATCTGAAAGATCGCCTTGAAACCTCACATCGTCTAAAGCTAGACGGAGAGAAACACCATACCCAAAACTCACAACGTCTAAAGATAGACGGAGAAAACGCCTACTCAAACTCACAACATCTAAAGATAGACGGAGAAAACGCCTGCTGGGGAAACACATCGCCAATAAGAACTGACGGGAAGAAAACCTGCTCGGAGGTACACGTTGTCAATAGGAATTGACGGAGAGAAAAGTCTGTCGTCATCAGATGATTGATGGACAAAGCATAACCGTCGTATGATTTGAAAATCAAATAAACCAAAGATCTGTCTGAACAAAGCTGCTGGATAAATGCCCCTGAACTAATTGCAGAGTGATTCACGTTGCCGCAGAAGGCTAATAACAAACTGGCTCATGCTTCGCATGCATATGCGTATGTTTGAATTTTTCTATGGCGTAATGCTCCATATAAGATGGAATGCTACGCATTTGATGATGAAATGCAAATATGATGCAAATATGATGATATATGCAAGATGCAAATGCAGGCTCGGATTGTTGGAGAAACTGGATACGGAACTGCTTCAGCAAAATAAATGCTGAAGACAAAGCCAACTCCGCTGGGGAAAACCGGGTATCACAGAATTATTCCAGCAAAATAAATGCTGGAAAGGTGAACTGACTCCGCTGGGGATAACCGAGTATCCTAGAATTATTCCAGCAAAATAAATGTCGGAAAGGTGAACCGACTCCGCTGGGGATAACCAAATGTGCTAAGCATGATTGGAGTTCCCTGGGAATAGCTTACACGTGCCAATGACCATTGGACTTCCGCTGGGGAAAATAGACGGAGTCTTCCTGCGTATTAATGAAGATTGGATTTTGAGACTGATGCGCCAACACGGATTGGGCCTCACGGTGATTGCCAATATGGATTGGGCTTTAGGAATGGCGCGCCAGTAAGGATTGGGCTTACTGACGATTTCCAATAAGAATTGGGCTTTTAGGCTATCCGTGATGGGTCAAGTATGACTGACGCTAGAAAATATCCTGTCTAAACTCACGGTTTCTGGTTGAAGGGTCAAGGGATAATAACACGACTTCCCGACATTCGCCTCACACTTGAAGATTGGCTGAACCTGCTTGAGTAGCTCTGAGTAGCTCTGATGACACGGAGAGGAACAATTCTTTCGCTTCTGATATGCCCCAGTCTGTGGGATCTCTGTGGGGATATTCCTCGAATGGAAATATGAAAATCTATACCCTGATGGTCTGACATGAACTGCCCCAACACTCTGAACCTCGGAGAGATGCTTCGGATCAAATGCCCCTCGGGCAAGAAACAACTTATGCGCTTTTCTTAGAGTGGCCTGCCCCTGTCTGCAACGACTTTACCCCTGATTGGCTGATTTGGAGTAAACTTTTTAGCTTCGAGAGATTTACCGAATCTCGACCTGATTGCCCCAGAATAACTGGCTTTGGATGTCTGACATCACTAGGGATTACTTGATATAGCTTGCCCCGGCTCACGGAGTATTCGAGCGTTCTGCATTCTATCTTGATCAGACTTTCCACTGTAGGAAACTTTCCTGCTGTCATGCGCTTACTTGCAAGTAAAACAAGTTGTTCTGCATAAAAGATATATTAATGCAATGCATATGACAGTTTTGACATCCAATCCGTTCACTGGAAAAGGAAAAAAAATAGTTTATGGCATATAATGAACAAATCATTTATCAGAATATCAACATCAGTACCAACATGGTAAGAAGAACCCTTTTAGGAGTCAGTTTCGACGCGATCTTTACCGAAGTATGCGTTCGAAACAAACCTGCTTCAATTAGGACTTTTTCCGGTTGTAACGTGGTCAGGTTCACGGTTTTGAAGGAAAGGATAAAGGCTCAAAATTTATTTTAACCCACCCGTTCACCTTGATGTTCTCCAATCCTACGTTTAGCTAATTCGACCTTAGCGCTCACTTCTCAGAGGTTGAAAGATAGGAGTGGTAGTTCGAGAAACCATAAGTTTTTGGAGTGACAACCACTCATTTTTCGTCTTTGCCACTTGGGGTCACACGACTTGTATTTCGTTTGAGGATTTTTCTTTTGTAATCCTTTTCATTTTTTTTTCCAGTTTTTCGCTTTCCCTAATTTTTTCCTGGATTGACTCTTTTGAGCTTCTTTTGATTATTAAGTCCAGCGGGATGCCCTCATTTTTTGCCTAAGTCATTTGTTTTCAAGTTTTGACTTAGCGGGCTTTTGATTCTTTTTGCTTTCTTTTTCTTTTTCTTTTTTTTGAACAAGTCGTGTGACACTGGTTGTCTGACCCTTTGGGGAATAATGTGACTGTTTCACTCCTGACGCTTAACCACTGTGGTTTTTTAGGCACGACCTCTAAAGGTGTGATTGATCCTCGAACGGACACTCCTTACTGCAATTTGGACGCTCGATCGAATTAGCTAACACCTACCCTGCCCCAGGTTAAGATTGAGGGTTTTTTCGTTTTCCAAAAGAAACTCCTACTACTAGGCTCAAAGGGGTTGACAAGGGATTATCTTCCTTATAACTCCGGTGTTTAGGGATTTGAAACAATGCTTGTACATCATCAGCAGGTTTTATTTTCAAAAGCATACAATCGGAAGCTTGCGCGTCTTTTAACTTCGTTATCCTCCCCGGATTCCGCTTAACCAAGCGTTGGATATCTGTAAAACATTGAGTGAACACGAATGGATTAAATCAAAACATGCATATTCATTTCATTATCAGTGTCAATTGAAAACAATACAAGTTTTACGAATGCAATTTGCACTTTAGCAGAAAAGAAACTACAAATGCAAAGAAATGACATGATAAAACACAGATTGCCGGCCTCGGGGAACCGGGCTTTTCGAACTTGATTTGTTGCTGGGCCAGCCATCTTCAGAATTGATTGTCGAAGTCATCCTGATACTCCTCTGAACATTTGTTCTCAGTGAACTCTCCCATAACATGAACTAATACACCCACTTGGCTGGATGAAGGAAGGTCGTTAATCTAAACACCCTGAGGCGTGATAGAGATCCAGTTGGAATCCAGCAAAGCTTGAATTTGGCTTCTAAGCACCTTACAGTCATCTGTTGAATGCCCCTGTGCCCCAACATGGTACTCACAGCGGGCGTTGGCATCAAAACCTGGAGGGTAAGGCGGAATCATTGAATTAGTCTCTTTCGGCACTATCAGCCCACCTTTGACCAAATCTGGCAACAACTGACTGTATGACACCGGTAGCTGAGTAAACTGCCTTTCAGGTTTCCTTGGTCTTCGTCGGGCGTGCTGACGCGGCTGACGATGATACGACTGTTGACTCTGGCGGGTAACAGAGATCTGACATTCAGACCCAACAGGTTGTTGACTCTGAATACTCGAAGTGTCTGAACACTGAATCTGAGGTACGGGAGATTCCGGGATGACATCACTTTATTTCTCCCATTCTTCTTGAGAACTGACAATTGATTCATCTTCATAAACTGAAGTATAAGGAATGTCTCGAATCTTTCTGCTCTTGATTCTGCTTTCAACATGTTCTCCTATTTTTATCAAGTTCGCAAAGCTTGCACAACTGAACATTATGTCATAATAACGGCCCTTCAGAGTACCCAAGAAGAGGTCAACCATTTCTCTCTCTAGAAGCGGTGGTTGAACACGAGCAGCCAATTCTCTCCATCGCTGCACATACCCCCTAAAGGATTCATTCTCCGCGTGAGATAATTCTTGCAAATGCACGCGACTAGGGGCCATATCCAGGTTGTAGTTGTACTGCTTCATGAAGGCATTGGCTAGATCCGACCATTATTTGATGCTATCACTCTCCAACTGCATGTACCAATCCAAAGATGCTCCGATCAAACTATCTTGGAAACAGTGAATCATAAGCTTATCATTGGTAACATGTGAAGTCATTCTTCTACAGAACATAACCAAATGTAGCTTCGGACAACTATCCCCTTTGTATTTCTCAAAATTGGGCATCTTGAACTTTGGAGGCAACAGAAGACCTGGCACCAGACACATGCTCGCAACATTCAGATCAAGAGTATTCTTACTCATCAGGGTAACAATCTAATCTTCCAACAGCTGGAATCTTCTCATATACTCAACAGTCCGTGGGTCCTCAGCATTAACCCTCGGAACAATCCTCTGATGATCTGACACAGGGAAAGTGAAACGCTGATAGTCTGTGTCATGGAGAGAAGATGCATCTTTATCTCTGACAGGAATCTGCACATTCTGAGCTTGAGCAACATTATTCACCGGAGTCCTCTGAACATTGTCCTCTCCTCTAGTCATAGCTGTTATGGCTTCCATGAACTGACTCAACTGGTCCTTTAACAATTCAAACTCTGCCCTGGTAACAACCTGATTCTGCTCTGCTGAGTTCATGATCCTTCCAGAAACTAACTCAAGTCCAATGCGAATGCCAGGAAATCAACAGCGAGTTGGACAAAAGACGGGTAAGCTCTCTGTTCCGGCCAAGGATGGACATGCAAGCATGAGATGCACATGAAATGCAGCAAACACGGGATCACAACCCCCACAAAGCTCTGAATGCTGCTGCGCTGCTGACGGGATAATTTCTCTCTGACGAGAGAAAACCAAAATACCGAGTTGGCTGGAAGTCAAGTTTCCTGCAAAAACCCTCCCACTCATAGGTATGGATCCAAATTGACAAAGGTTCGGCATCCTATGCGTTCATCAGCATCACAAACTTTCAGGAAACGATGATACGATACCCAAGAAGGTGTGGTATCATCATGTCTTGAAGCGGCCTCACTCGGCTGAATCATAAGTGATCGGTCCCCAGAGTCGACAATCCTCCAAACCCACACCCCCTCAAGCCCAAAGGGCTAGAAAAGAAGTCAACCGGGAGAATCTCGTCTGAGCGTGGATTTTGTGAGACACTAGTACATGCAAAGCATGCACGCGCCCACTGCTATCCACAACTAATGTTAGGTACACTCAAGCCTGGGTCTGGCTTATCACTCATCAGAGCTCCTATCCCACTACAGCATAATAGCAACAGATATAATATAGTGCGGGAAATGTAAATACAATATTATACAACATACAACGCATAAAAATAAACACCCACAGACAAGCAAACAAGCGCTAGGATTGACTCTCGCAGGGACGTTAGATCCCCAGATTGACTCGCATAAGAGACGTTGGATCCCCAGCAGAGTCGCCAGCTGCTGGGGATGACCCAGACAACTAGGAAGAAAATCCAAGACGAGACTCGCTTAGAGAACCATCGCAGTCCCCAGCAGAGTCGCTAGCTGACGCTACCGCGAAAGTAAGGTGCCGGCAAAACAGAAGAGTTGCCACCTTTCGTTATTTATCCCACAGAAAGGGAAAGGAAACGATCGGAAAAAACCTGACGAAAAGGTATAAGACAAGGTCATCGCAACAATTGTCTGGGTTCGGGAGTCGGTTACGCAAGGGGAAGGTATTAGCACCCCTCATGTCCATCGTACTCGATGGGATCCATGCTTGATGTGATTGTCTACGGGTGAAAAACAATCTAGCTACGACTTCTATATCTAACGGAAAGAAACTGACTCGATAGAGCATCGCAATCTATGCCTACGTATTCCCTCGTGCAATGGGAAAGTCAAAGTCAACGTAGTTCAAGAAACTAGGGGGGATTTGCTCGCCGAGATATCGCGTCTCGTGCCTACTTACTTTCACACGACGTGAAAGATCAGAGCAAACGTAGTTCGGGCTAACTACGGGTAACCAGGGTGTTCTCGATCACACAGGGGTGAGAGAAAGGATTGACGATACTAGTGTACACATTCTAGCAGTTAGGTGTATGCTGCTTGACCATTGGAGACTTAGGCGTTACCTGTTTGCGGTAGAACGGACGTAGTATGTCAGGGTTTAAAGGTATGGGACCCTACGGGAACTAGAACTACGGTCTGGTCTCAATTGCGCGAGGGCAAGAGAAAGGGAACATCAATCATCAGCGGGAAAGTCTCGATCGCACGGCAGCGAGAGAACAGAGAAGTTAGTTGTTAGTGTGCCCGCTATGATATCGCATCCTATGCCTACATATTCTCGTCTGGTACGAGAAATCAGAGCGGCTGTAGTTCAGCCAACTACAGAAAAGGGGAAAAAGGGAGCTCGCTAGGATCATCGCAATCCTATGCCTACGTACTCTCGTCTGGTACGAGAGATCAGAGCAAACGTAGTTCGGCCACTACGGAAAACAAGTCTCGATTGCACAGGGGCAAGAGAAGGGGCCTCGATCGCCTGAATGCGAAAGAAAAGGGTTTTGATCGCGCGGGGGCGAGAACAAAGAGGAAGCAGACCTAACACGCCTAAACGGGAAGGAACTCGGGACACACACGCGAGAACCTAAGGCGTAGGAGCGAGTGCATCGTATATCACCCAAGGGGTGACACACTAAACACTCTAGACGATTGAGAGGAAACCCCTCAATCACCATTTCCTACGTATCTAACGCTACGGGTCACAACACTCGACGGTTGCACAAAGACTTGGATAAGAAAGACGATAATCGAACGAAGCGGCTCTGTTAGCCCTCGACATTGTGTGCAAGCTCCATTCCAATCTTCTCCTCTCTGAATCCTTGATGATGACGTTCGAGTTAGAACCAATGTAACGCTAAACCGTCATGATTTGACTTATACGATAAATCAAACTCCAAGAGGTAGCGTATTGATATCCGTGTCAAAGACAAGATAGAGAAATGATATTGAAAATCATTCTCCAATTGAATCACGTCACACGGCTAACACAGAATAAAATCAAAGTAAAATCAGATAGCAGAAGAGAAAAGAGGAGAGAAATTCACTAACAAATGAAATAAAATTCCACTCCTAAAATAAGCAATAAATCCTAATAGAAAACTCTAAAGAAATATTAAGTAAATTGCATACAAAAATAGCATATAAATTCTATCTAAAACTCTATAATATCCTAAAAGAAAAATAGAATATAAATTCTAAAATATAAAATCTATATTAAAAATAAAAAATATATGTAATAATATCTAAAGAAAAAATAAAAACTATAATTCCTAAAAGAGAAAATAGAAAAATAAAACTACAATCTATTACAAGCACATATTCAATACAAAAACAAAATTAGAAAATAAAGGGAAAGGGGGTACATCATCAGAACAGTGGGGTAATGCAGCAAAACACCAATAGGCCCAACCCACAATACAACAAGCCACAAAAACCAAAAAAACAAGGGGGATGCGTGGGGGAATGGGAGTGTGCAGCCAGGAATTGAAGCAAAATGGGCCCAGCCCATCAAAAAGAATCCACCAGCCAAAAACGAAAAAACAAGGGACGGGGGGTGTAGTGGTGAAACGCAGGGGATGGTCCAGAAACCACATTGGGCCGGAAAAGAGAAAGCCCACGTGGACCTTTCTCCTTCCTTCTCCCATCTTGCAAAAACCCTAGGGTATCTTCTTCCTCAACTTCCGTCGCCGCTGTCTCCGTCTCACCCTCTCAATCTCCCCACTTCTCTATGTCTCGCCTTGTCTCCATCTCAATACTCCTCACACGAAACTTCATCCATCTCGCTCATCTCCTTCGTTGAACTAAACAACCCAAACCTGTTAAAAAATGCAAAGAAGATTCTAGTGGAAGTTGATGCATGTTGATGATATTTGGAGAAAGCAGTTACGAAGAAGATTGTTGAAGTGTGTTCGTGGTTGTCAAGAACGAAGGTGGAGAGAGATTGCTTGAACTTTCGTGGATTGTAACGTTGTTGAATCTTGAAGATCTGGTGAATTTGAGTATACAGACAGATGCGAAGAACACCGGCGATGAATTTGATGGAGTTTCTTGAAGACGCTTTGAATATTTGCTATTGAAGTGGTGGTGAATGTCCGTTCGTGTTTGTTGAAGCAAGGTTGAAGGAGGTTTTCGTTTGGATCTTGATTTGCATGCTGGAGATGGAGTTAGATCTGGAGAAATCTTGAAGAAATGATGAACGGTTATGAAAGTTCTTGAAGTTCTGGAAAGTCTTAATGAAGATTGTTACGAGTTGTTCTAGAAATTGGGCGAAGAACACGATGAAGATCTGGAAACTCCGATGCAGGTGGGATGAAGATCATGGTGGACTGGACCTGGATAATGATTGAATGTTCTTGATGAACGGATGATGAAGTTGTGAAACGAGATCTGAAAAACTGGAGAAGATTGATGAATGTTCTTGAGCAGTTGATGATTTCTGGAAACCTATGAAGATGAACGCGGTGGAGAAGATGAAGGTTGATTGCAGATTCCGGTGACGGTTAGCAGTTACCGGCGAGTTGTACCTCCGTGTGATTTCTCCGGTGAAGACCTCCGGCGTTTGCATGCCATTCAGGTGAGGTGGCGCCCGGAGAACACGTGGCACGCATGCAGTGTGGGGAGAGGAGTGAGTGAGACGCGTGGCTGCGATGTGGCAGCATGTGGTGAAATGAGGTGGAAGAGAGAGAGAGAGGGACGTGTGGGACCTTTTATATAAGGACACGTGGATTGAGCTCGTGAGCCTCCAAAATGGACACTTGGCCCACAAAATGGCTAAACTCTGATTACAATAGCTGACCCACTTAATGATGATTAACGGCTGGTAAAAAGATGATTAATGCTCAATTAACACCAAAGAAAGATGGATTAAAATCTGATTAAAAAAACTCAATTAATTGCAATTAAAACTGAGTTAAGAACCTGATTAATACCTACACGAAAATTAATAAAATCTGGACCTAATTAAAGCTAATTAACTGAAAATTAATTGCTAATATCCTAATTAACATCCAATTAATTCTAAAAAAAGAATTTAAAATCTATTAAATTATAAACAATTCACTTAATATCTAAAAAAAAGATTAACATCTATTAATTCCTAAACAAACTCAATTATTCTAAAAAAGAATTAAACCTATTAATTTCTAAAACAAAATCAATTATTCTAAAAAGAAGAATAAAATCTATCAATTTCTAAACCAAATTAAATCTAAAAAAAGTTAAATCTATAGATTTCTAAAATAAACAAAATTTAAAATCTAGAAAATAAACCTATTAATTTCTAAACAATGCAATTAATATCTAAAAAAGAGTTAAATCTATTAATTTCTAAACAAATCAATATCTAGAGATAAAACCTACGAAAAATAGAAAAAAATATTAATACCTAATAATATCTAAAAATTATTCTAGAAAAACAATCAATTAATATCTAGAAATTATTTAAAATCTATTTAAAATCTATTTTCTAATATTAAAAATTAAGGAAAACATTCTAAAAAATGCAATAAAAGCCAATTAAATCCATTACTAAAAGATGCGAGAATATAGTGAAATAAACAGTAAAAACCGGGCACCAAAATATCCTCAAAAACAACAGCAAAAGCTGAAAACACCGGGACGAGCACAAATCCCAAAACAAAACCTGCTTATTCGAACTGGTTTGCACTGCCTGAAACGTGATAAGAGGGCTGTAATCCCGACAACGTCAATCTGACTGAAAAAATGCAATGTATGCGGTATGCAGATGCAAAATGAAATTAGTTGAAACATAAGCCAAATGCAAGAATTGATTGGTCAAATTTTGGGGTGGAACAGTGAGCAAATAATTAAGCATGATGTAAGTTATAGTGTCAAGGGACCTATTGCCTTCCCTTCACTCATCTGTGGGATAATCTGTGATCAGCATCCCAACATTGCCAAGGAAAATGACATAGCCTGCAAGAGAGAAATACCTCTGTCCTTCAACTATAAGCTATTTAAAGGAACTCATGTTCCTGACATTGCTGTACCTTCAACTGAGACCTCCAAAAGGACCTCAACAGCTAGCAAAACTGAGGTAATAGAAATGCTCAAAGACACCTGCAAGGAGTTGGAGACAAGGAAGTTAAAACTGGAAAAATTAATCAGAACTCTGGAGCAAGAAGAGGGGTCATAATGTGCTGATGAAAACAAGAATAGTGATGACTCAGATGATGAAGTTCGGGAAACAGGAAAAGTTGCGGAGAACTCTGAAGAAACTAGTGGTGCAAGTGAGGCAACAAGTAAAGATGGGTCCGAGGAAGCAGGTACACCAGAAGACAGGGCAAACTCTGTTGAAGAGGAGGAAGAATAGTGTGACTGCTGAGTTAAAGGTGTTGTGTGTGTGAGTTATGACCATATGTAAGAATATCTAAACAAAATGTGTTGTCTCTAACAATATTTTAATCTATACTATGGTTAGTTGGATTTTAATTTATTGCTAAAAAGGGAGAGAGAAAGAGTATTGAGTGCATATATGATTATAATAAGCAGGTGGAAGAACAGGTGGATTTGAATGCTTGAGGATGTTAGCTCATGTCAAATCTTGAATGCAGGGTGGTAACCACAGGTTCTGCAGATGATGGCAGTTGATGCTATAATGTATGCTAATATGTTAGAACTGCTAGAAATGTTGCAGTGTGTGTATCTGCCAGGTGAGCAGATTATGAAGGTGGTGCATCCCTGCAAGGGGAGGAGCACTAGTTAGTCCACAAGCAAGTAAGACTGCTGAAGTCTAAGCTAACAGGTCAGAGTGTTAGTCTTAGTAATTTGTGTGAGAACAATTTGTAATAGAAGGTACAATAGATGCATGTGGAAGAATAAGACAGTCATGAATTGTACTTGTGCATATGCACCATAATGCTTATGATATTTGTGTAACTACAGGTGCTACTAATGAGATCTGTGTGTATGATAACAACTATCTGGGCTGGTACTGATATGATATGTATGCCATGTATGTTAGATCTAGGACTGACATGCTGTTGGTACTAACATGGGTGATCCTAACAAGATGCTTAGGAGTTCTGTGTATGTTTGAAAGGAGCAGAATGTATCCCTTCAGGGGGAGGTGCACAACTTAGCATAATGCATTTCTTCAGGGGGAGTTGCACAACTGTGTGACATGATGTTATCCAGAATGTCATAACATCCAGAGCAGACTGGAGGAATACATGTAACTGCAGGCTGTTTGCAGGTGAAGTGTACAACTGATGTGCATTAGTTGAGGGGGAGTAACTCTGTTACTCAACTAGAAAAGGGTCACATCTGGAGTAGAAGCCTACAGAGATTTAACAAAGTGAGTGTTAACAGGGTTGAAAGCTAACTATGAGGATTCTGAGAGCTTGATCAGCAAGTGACTTACCTGCATGAGAGGACCAATGTTAAGTCTTCTGCTGTGTGGAAATCTTTGATGTAAGTACAGAGTGTTTTAGCCAAAAAATTTCCAAAGGGGGAGTTTGTAAGTGCTCTTGATGGGCTGCATTTTATGGCAAAACATTAGTACATGTATGAATGTCATGTCTGATGTTGTTACATTCATAAGATGGACTGTGCAGGGAAAATTAACTAAGCTAACTATAAGTTAAGTTGGATGTCATACTCAATGTTATGACATAGGTCGTATGAAATCAAGCGGAAGTTTGTTATTCTGGTAGCTAGAACTCAGGAAACAACTCAGAAGCTCAAGCTGGAATGCAGGAGACATTTTAGACGCCCTAGGGGAACTAATATGTACCTGATTAAAATGGCAAATGTGCAGAATACTAAATAGAGGTTTTATGATGGATAAAACCTAATGCATACGCCCAGGCCCAAGGACTGATCTGCTGCTATAAATAATAGGAGAAGCAATCCTAGAAAGCAATTTTCCAGATAGAGAAACAGAGAAATCACCATAGTGGTTTAGAAGTGAAGAGGTTGTTCTTCACGATTGTGTCTTAGGATCACTTGTAATTCAAGCAATTAGCTTCTGCATAATTGTCTTGATTAGGTAGTTTCTAGGCTGGTGTAACACTCAAAGCTGTGAAGCAAGAGTGATGTGTTCTTGATCAAAGCTGTGAAGCAAGATCAAGGTGTGCGTTTTGAAGTGTCTCTTCAAAACTATTTTTGCAATTGTAACTGATATCACAGTGTCGCTACTATGAAAAATGAGGTCGACAATGACAGAAGAGTCGCCATCGTGCGTTATTTATCCCAAAGGAGGGAAAGGAAATTCTTAGAGAAAACCTAACAAAAAAGGAAACGAATGGTCACTGCAACCAAGTCCTGGATTCGGGAGTCAGTTACGCAAGGGGAAGGTATTAGCACCCCTCACGTCCGTCGTACTCGACGGGATCCACGCTTAATTTTTTATCTCGAAGGGTTGATTAATACTATCTAGCTAAAGGATTAAGGTCAAAAGAAAAGATAAGTGACGGCAGAACACAGCAGTTCTATGCCTACGTATTCCCGTCTGGAACGAGAAATCAGAGTCAACGTAGTTCGCCTAACTACGGGTAAAAAGGGGGGAAGGTTGCTCGCTGAGATATCGCATCTCGTGCCTACGTACTTTCACACGGCGTGAAAGATCAGAGTAAATGTAGTTCGGGATAAACAAGACCACGTGTTTGGTTCATTATGTTTTAACCCGAGTAGGGTTAACAAATGGTTCTCGCAGTTTGGTGTATGCAGCTCGACCTTTGGAGACTTAGGCGTTTACCGTTTGCGGGAGAACCGAGAGTTAACGAAACTCTCCTTATGAAAATGGTTTCTAAGGATTAAAGGTCCAAGAGGAAAAAAAGAGTTGAATGTTTGTTTTTTGTGTCTTTTAAAGAAGTGTTTTGAGTTTTGTTTGTAACTCGTGTCGCACTAAAGACTTGGACTTAAGAGTGAATGTGTCGCATGTCACCCATAGGGTACCATACTAAACACCCAAGCTATTGAAAAAAACTCTCCAAAAACCCTTTCTCAAGTGCTTAAGGCTTTTAGTGTACAACACACGTTAATCTTTATTAGGTGTTTTAAAGAATGTTTGAAGATCAGAAGAGAAAGGACGCACTAAAGGGGAACTAATCCAATCCTAAAGTTGTCATGCAAAGTTCATCCTATGGTCAAGGTTAGGAGGGAACTATCTAATGTTGTCATGCATGGTTAAAGGCCTAATGTCTATCACATTCTATCTTGGACAAGAAAGAATGGAAATCATAAGGGAAGGAAGACAAAAGAAGAAGAAGAAAACAATGGTAAGAAAGCATACATGAAATGCAAACATGGAAGGCAAGGATGCAATGCAAGTGAGGGAGGAAAATAGTGTGGGGCAGGAGCCTCCACAATCCCATCTCAACCTCAAGCCAAGTATGAAATAATGCGAGAGAATAGGAGAAGGAAATGCAACAAAAGCAAATCATACAAAACAATACAAAGGAAGTCCTCAAGGATTCACCACTTTAGGCATGCCTTAGAGACCTCCAAAGGAGAGACCTAAAACTTCCTTAAATGGCACACCAAGGTCATGGGACAGAGAGTGGCATATTATAATCATACAACCTATGCCACAAATGAATATCAAGGAGAAAATGGTAAGGAATCAAGAGAAACCTATAATAAAAGTACATAAACCACCATATGGAATCACTATGTACAAGCATAAAAGTAAAACATCAAATGGGCAAGCTATGTACAATATAAACAGCCACCAAATGGTCCACAAGGCCTATAATGAATCCAAAATAAGAAGCAATCACTATAATGTCCATCACACAAGTAATACAAGGCTTTTGGAGCCAAAACAATACAAGTGTCCAATTGAAAGCCAAATTATGAGTCCAATTGCAAAATAAGGAAAAAATAGTGAAATGCATCTAAAAATGCCAAATAAATTCTCCAAGCACCTACAAAGTGTTAGTAATCAGAAGTTAAAATGATAGGGGAAGAATCCAAAAGGAACTGTTCAAATAGAGGGTAAACATCCAAAGACATCCCAAAACAAGGAAATCTAGAGCATGTACAAAAATGGTGTTCAAAACCTATACGAATGATAGTATAAAATATTTGGTTTTGATACCCCAATGAAATTCTACAAGAAAGATGGTACAATTTAGTATTTTTAATGACTATTAAAAATAAAAAAAATCAAACAAATTGAAAATAAATCCTAAAATCATTTTTTCAACTTCTAAAATCTCTAAACATATTCAAGATTGTCAGGTAAAAATATCAAGAATTAATGAGCAATATTTATATCTTTACCAAGATTAAAACTAGCAAGCAAGAAAATAGAAAAATAAAGAAAACAATGGAAAATAAACAAAACCGTGTGGCAAATAGCAACATAATTCAGTATTATCTATTGGGCCTGGCAGAATGGGGGTGTGGATAACAAGTCACTTAAGCCCAGCTGAGTCACTTAAGTGAATGGTGATGTGGCGCGCTGAGGGACGTTGGATGCGAGTACTAAGTCATTCTTTTCATACACGATCAAACGGTGGCCACTTATCTTCTCCGATTTGAACATTTGAAGGGGGGAAAACGCAGCACGTGAACATGGTGGTCGGAGCTTCATTGGCGAACTTCCCCAACCTCCATCTCTCTCAAAAACGCATGAAAATTGATGATTCTTGAGTCAAACTTGAAGCATTTTTCATGAGCAACAAGAATATCATAATAAATCAAGCTATAAACCTCTATATCTCCAAACTCGTGTGCCTCTCAAGAAATACCAAGAACACAATTTCTTCATGAAACTTCCCCAAACATTACCAGAAACGTGATTCATGCCAAGGGTGGTGTAGTGCTGCAAAAATGGTGCAAGAAAGATGCATACTTAATGAGTAATCTTGATTTTCCGATACCTCTGAAAATGGAGTTGTGGAGCTTCAATGGGACACGAATTCTTCTGGAAAATTGTGTAGAATCACTCAATGATAGTTGTTGAAGGTGTTTGGATAGGTGAGAAGGCTTGAATCGATGAAAAATGAAAAACTCAAAAATCACTTGGAGCTCACTTTTTCAATTACTATAACTCTGCTCATACACCAAAATTATCCAAAAAAAATTATGGAATTGCTCTACAATACTTATAGAACAAGTTTACAATGAATTGGGGGCCCAAATGTGGCTTGAATGTAAAATTGATTTTTTGGATTTTTCCAAGTTGGAAGCCCATGAATATCCATGAAACCATGTTCAATTCTCCTTGTTTTTGATTTCATTCCATTCCTTGTAGTGTAAGAAAGATCAATGGCTCATAATCCCTCCTTGTTTGGATCTTAATGGTCATAATCCAAAGTGTTGCTTAAAGATGAAGAAAGCTTGAAATAGTACATGAACAATGCCTCAAATGCATTTAATTTTATTACCAATGTTCTTAAAACATATTTTCCCTTCAAAATAAGTACAAATATGACCATATTTGATTTAATTTTGGCAAGATCACAAACTAGGCTTTTTCACATGCTTTTACCAAAATTCCTTTCACTAATCTTCAACCATGAGCTAGCCCATTGATGACTTGAGGTTTAGTTGACCAAATGACCCCATTTGGAGCAACTTTCATGTTGGAAAAAAGTTCATTTGAGTTAGGCAAAGTGGTGAACTTAACCTATAATTTTATGACTTGTAACCAAAGTTTCCCAAAATGCCCCTGACTTGTAAACCTCATAATTTGAGTTCTACAAATCAGATGAAAGACTTCTAGTACAATTTGGAAAGCTAAGATCAACACCTACAAATTTCATGTTGGCCAAATGTTAAGGAGAACAATCTTTCTAGGTCAAAAATATCCTGCAAGTTGGTTGACTTTTGCAGACAAATTTCACATTCATCTGGTGACCTGTAACTTGTATGGCTTGTAACTTGAGTTCTATAAATCATATGGATGACTTATAGTACTAAAATTAAATCTATGAACATCCTCTAAAACATTCATGTGGATGCCAAAGTCATGTGAGACTTGTATCTTGACTTGTGTGGTCTTGAAGTTGGGCACTAAATAGGGGATTTTACACTGAGAACCCTAATTTAGCGACTCCTCACACCTTGATTCTTCTTGAATTGGTATTGGAATAACACCTCAAATGCTTCAACATAACATTCCATGAACCCCATGACCTAAAAATAGGCTTCGACCTCCTTCAATTGCACCTTTGACCTAGGGTTGACCAGATGAAAACCCTAATTGCAACACCTTCAAGTGTGGCTGCTTGCACTTGGCAAAATGACTTGACTGAGCTCCACCATGACCCTAAAGGAACTCCATGAGCTATATTCACATACTCTATCCATAATCAAGGCTTTACAACCCACTGATGGTCTTCAATTGGCTTCTAAGTTAGGAGATGAACCCTATACACGCAACTGAACTTCTCAAGAGCATGAACCACTTTCTGATGACTTTGGTGACTTCTCAAGCTTGAATAAAATCTCTAGATAGGTTCCTCTTGATATATATCACACTTGATCCCCTGCATGAATGCTAATGCAATGCTAATGCTAGTGCTAAATGTAATGCAAAGAACCAAAAAGCAAGAAGGAAAAGGTTGGGCAAATTTTGGGGTGCAACAACTGCCCCTATTCAAGCGACTTGGACCTGAATGAGTGAAAAGCGAACGGCTTTCAATCAATCAAGGTAAAAGACGGTTGGATACCCAAAAGAACCCGGAAATTTTCCAATTGCAGAAATAAACTGCAAACTCTGATTGGGATAGAATCTTCGGAGAAACCGAACATACTGAACATCTTGCACACCCTGCCGAGGGAAAGAGAAACTTAATCAAGTAACCCTACTTCAGGAAACACGTAACTGGCCATGGTCTGAACACCACATGGGCTAAAGAACAATCTTTCGAATCGTCGGAATCTGGATACTCAACTCACTGACCAGAGCCTGGGTGCTCGACGTAATGACTGGAGCCTGGATACTCAACAAAAACACACCGGAGTCTGAACACTCGATGAAGCGATAAACCGGATCCTGGATACTCGACAAAAACACACCGGAGTCTGAACACTCAACGAAGCGATAAACTGGAGCCTGGATACTCAACAAAAACACACCGGAGTCTGAACACTCAACGAAGCGATAAACCGGAGCCTGGATACTCAACGAAAACACGCCGGAGTTTGAACACTCAACGAAGCAAACAAATCGGAGCCTTGACACTCAACGAAGCAAACAAATCGGAGCCTGGATACTCGACAAAACCACACCGGAGCCTGGAAACTCAACGAAACTGCAAACCGGAGCCTAGATACTCGACGAAGCGACAAATCGGAGCCTGGACACTCAACGAAGCAACAAATCGGAGCCTGGATACTCGATGAAAGCACACCGGAGTCTGAACACTCAACAAAGCGATAAACTGGAGCCTGGATACTCGACGAAAACACACCGGAGTCTGAACACTCGATGAAGCGATAAATCGGAGCCTGGATACTCAAAGAAAACACACCGGAGTCTGAATACTAAACGAAGCAACAAATCGGAGCCTGAACACTCAACGAAGCAAAAAAATCGGAGCCTGGATACTCTATGAAACCACACCGGAGCCTGAACACTCAACGAAGCAAACAAATCGGAGCCTGGTGTCGCACCTTGAAAATTCATTCGAACATACGAACCTCGCGCAAAAGGCGCGGAAATGCGGTTCGACAGAGCCGCCACCGAACTTTATTTTTCCCGAATGAACGGGAGAGGAAAATATCGAGAAAACCTCATAAACGCGGAAAGAACACGGCCGTCGCAACCATATTCCTGGGTTCGGGAGTCGGTTACGCGAGGGGAAGGTATTAGCACCCCTCATGTCTGTTGTACTCAACGGGAACCTCTTAATTCGAGTTGTTATGGATGTTAGCTAAACTTAATCTTCTCTTCTCACTACTAAATGCTAAAGGATACTATAAAGGATAAAGACGCTAGGAGAAAGGGGATGGTTAGAGGATAGGTTGCTCGCCAAGGATTAGGGCCCTTGTGCCTACGTATGCTCATTCGGACGCGAATGAGAAATCAGAGCGTCGTAGTTCGACTACGGGAAAGGAAAGGGGTAAATGGAATATGGAGGGGATTGTGCTCGCCAAGATCATCGCAATCTTGTGCCTACGTATCTTACATTCAAGAATGAATGAAGAATCAGAGAAGTCGTAGTTCATGGTAACGACCACGAAAGAAACGAGTTTGAATTGGTTTGAAGGTGGGTACGGATGACGATTACTTGAAGCTTAAGAAAGACTTCTCGGACCCAAGTAATCGGGAGAGTGAACCAAAGACTTGGAGCACTCACTTTTTCATCTCAAAAAGGAAGTTGCGTTTGGGAGGGTGAGTTTGAATTGATGACGATTACTTGAAGTTTAAGAAAGACTTCTCGGATCCAAGTAGTCGGGAGAGCGAACCAAAGACTTGGAACCCTCTCTTTTTCATCGTGAAAAGAAAGTTGTTTGAGTTATTGAGGTTGAACGGATGACGTCTACTTGAAGCTTAAGAAAGGCTTCTCGGACCCAAGTAGTCGGGAGAGCGAACCAAAGACTTGGAACCCTCTCTTTTTCATCGTGAAAAGAAAGTTGTTAAAGTTTGCAATGGTGTTTGAGTAATTGGATGGTGGTTGAAGGATGGTTGAATGTTGTCGGGTTGTTAATGTTATTTAAAGGCGTCAATTGCTTACACACGAATAAGATAACTCGCATATAAACAACGGAAAGCAAGATTAAAGACTTGAACCTACTCTTTACACCTTGAAAAGAATTGAATAATTGTTAATTGATTGATAGTTTGTTACGAAAATCCACTTGACGTTGGATCAAGGGTTTGACTTATTATCGCGTGCAAAGCGTGTTGGGCATGGTTTGAGAAACGGGACGTCTTGACTTACGCATCAAGGGTCGAATTGTGTGCAATAGGTTGATGGCGAATGCGTATGAGCACTCGACTTACAAGGGTTTGAAAATGGCTCGATGTTGAATCGAGAATTAATTTGAAAATAGTTTGATCCGCTCTAGTCCCTATGGGTGCTCCTAGGAGATAAACTAATAATCAAAGAAATGCGAAACATACATCGGAATGGGAGAGGGGTACATATAAGTTACACGGGATTGCACGAAATAAAGGGGTCTCATTGTCAGGTAGCCCAAGAGAAAGCCGTGTGTGTGCATTGTGTCCTAAACTACGCCTTGAGCAAAGTCGGGCACGACTTAAAATTAAGATACCTGCAAATAACCAATGATACAATAGTCCGCCAATTTGGCTTTTAGGATTTCGATAGTTTATTAGGTGTTTTCGATTATGGGTGAGTGAGAATGAATAAATATGATAATAATAATATATAGTAAAATAAATATGATAATATGAATAATATGAATAAAATGGATAAAAAACGATAAAAAATAGAAAATGAAAAGTTTAAAAAAAAGTTGGTCTCGGGTTTGTTATTTTTCATCAATAATTTGACAGAAAAATAACTTTGGGGTATTGTCATCGACCGTAAAATTAAAACCGAAAACGAAAACTAATAAAATATTTTAAAACCAATATTTACCAACGAAATATACAAAAAGAGAAAGAAAAAAAAAAGTGTAGAGAATCAAAATGGATGTATATATGAAACTAAAAAAAGAGGAATCATTTGGGCAACCCGAAGGCCCATCATCCTAAAACGGTGTGATGGCCAAAAGAAAATAAGGGCCTACAACCCGAAGGCCGGTTTCTTTATACCCACACCATCAAGAGTAATACCAGATTCCACGATACCAACAAAAACAACCTGTATTTTTTTAAAAGATAATAAATCTAATTCAACAAATAAAAACCCGAATAAAATCAACGTAATGGCAAAGTGAAAATACTCCTCTCAAGAGAACGACTGCAAGGCTCTCTTCTTCCTCAAATCCAAAATGAAAAGATGGCAACGTCATAAAAACACGGATGAAATCAACCTTCACTTTCACTTTAAAATTTCGGCCTCGCTTCCAGGTTCGTATGAGATTTGATTTTTTCCGATTCAGACTGTGTTTAGGATCTCACTTCATCCCTTTCTTATTTTGGGCTCGTATTTGCGGTCATGGTTCCATGAGGAGTTGGAAATTTTTTAAGGTTTAAGTTTCGGAAACGGAAACGGGTTGACGAGGTTTCGAAAGGAGTTTTCACGGCTTGAGATGAAAGAAAAAGATGTGTTTCTGGGTGACAATCTGAAGGTTAATGGAGGATATGAAGGTTTACGAAGGGGTTTTCGGTGGCGAGGTTAAATGGGTTTCGGAAATGGAAAAGTGGTTGAGAAATTTACGGTAAGTTTATTCTCAATAGCTGTTGAGCGAATTGGAGGTTTTGATTTTAGGTTTTGAGTGGCTTCGGGGTTGGAGAAAAAAAGAGAAAGCTTTGGGGCTGTCTTTTGAAAGACATAGTGGCTAGGGTTTGCAGGTTGGTAGTTGAAGAAAGAAGAATGGGTTTTAAGAAATGTTTTTCAAAAAAGATTTGAAAGAAGGGTTGAACAAGTTGTTTGAAGGAGGAAGGTGAGTTGAAGGTTAGGGTTAAAGATTGGGGATGTGTTTTTGTGAAGGTTGGAAGTTCTGAAACAAGTTTCAATGAAATTTGAAGGTGACTAGTTATGGTCAGAAAGATGAAGAAGATTGAAGATTGTTGTGGGTTTGTTGTTAGGTGAAGATTATTTAAGAAATTAGGGGTTGAGGATGAGTGAGACTTAGGTTGAGTTTGTGGAAAGAGATCTTGGTTCCAGCAGAAAAATGAGTTTAAGAAGTTTTAAGGTTTTTTCCTCTTGCAAGTTGGTTGAAGGTTTTTTGATTTTAAAAGATGAAATGGGAAAATATAATTGTGGAGGGTCTGATTGCAAAACCTTCTGTTATGGTGCCGTTCTGTGTTTTTTTTTTTGGTCCTTTTGAAGGATAAGGTAAGAGTTTATTGAAGAAAGGTGTTGTTACTTTCATATCAGATTTGTGTGAGGTTCTGAATTGGTTTAAAGCAGGCTCCCAAAATGTTGGTTGTCTGGCGTGGCCTTGTTGGAGGGTTTTGGAATTACTAGCTATCCCACCACACCTTTCTGTGATGCGTACGCTCTATCTCTTTTGTGGTGTATTTAGGAATTACTTTAGTAACATGCTTGCTGGTTTATTGTAATAAGCATGGTTTTGTGAATTGTTTTCTTTCTGCTTTTTCTGCTGTTGCGGGTACAGGGCTGCAGGTTTATGGGAAACAATAACCTTATGGCTAGTTACATATTGCCAACGTTGCAGAAGATGGGGTTGTTTTGTTTGTGGGACCTTGTTGATAGCATGGTTGTCGACTTGTCCTGCGTGATGTATTGAATCATGTTGTGTGGCCACCAACTGATGCACTCTTTGTGCAAATCTCATCGCAAAACGTGACGTGTCCTTTTGAGGCACATCGTGGGTCCAACTCTTTTGCTGCTGTGAAGCTTGTTTCTCATTTAATCCATTTTTCACAGGACGCAAATCGTCAATCCCGTTGCTCTCGTGTTTGTGTACGAATCAATTAGGAAGTGTAACTATGTGTTGGGACAAATGATGCCTAGTAATGCAATTCTTATGAGTTTTGCTTTTTCTGTGAAATTGCTTGAGGTCTATTATCCGGTATCAATACTTATTGTTTCTGTGAAATGCAGGTACATGGCTGTAGGTGTTGAGTGTAGCAGAATAGTTGTAGCTAGCAGTACGGTTTGTGCAGGATGCAGAGGCTTTGTCCTAACCTCACTTCTACAAGACCATGTAAAAACAAAAGCTGTCATGAAACTTTTTCTCTTTCTTTTTGTCATAATTTGAAGATATTTTATTAGTATAGTATTGATCTTGTGTAGGTACAATGGTAGGAGATATGGACCACATAAGCAAAGTCACTTGAAGAATGAGGCCACGACTAGTATAATGGAGGCTCGAGGAATTGTTGTACCGCGAGTTACTGTTGTGGAGGTACTTGTGGGGCCACGAATATGGTTGTACCAGTGGCTGAGATTCGCAAAAATTACGGTGGTGGCGTGTAACGTTATTTTCGCATAAGCCTGCTTGCCACAAAACCTTGGATGATATACATACTCTAATGGATATTTTTTTCAAATCTAGATTGAAATACTCTTCCTTTGGAATATTGTAGAAATTATGGCTTTATGTTTTTTTTTCAATTTTCAAAGCATATGCCTTATGATTCTGTATTGATTTGCAACAATTTAATGGACTCACTTGGAAATAGGTACAGCAATGTTTCGAATGTGGATTTTTTACACTGCAATGAATTCTTAACATTGAATGAGGCTTTGTTTCAATTTTTTATTATAATTTCCAATTAAATTAAATTTGTATGGAAATTAATAATAAGGACGGGCTTCCCAATGGGCCTTTGATTTAATTCATGAATTCTTCTTTCAGTAGGATCATAAAAAGAATGGACTTTAATATCATCAATACACCCTCCATATACTCTTGAACTTTGACTTCCATGTATGGTAAAAGAAAATTCTCTCATTTAGAATACACCTTTATTGAACTTTCCCACCAAGTGAACAAAATTTTGAATCAACTCCCAACAATAAAATCCATCATAAGCCCTTCTTGAATCTTGAACGAATTTAACCATTGGACCTTGAATAATCTCTTAAAAATGAACCCATCACAAATAAATCCTGAAATTTGTTGTTTAATACATGATGAGCCAAAATCTTCATCATGAACTTTTTGATCACCTTAAAGTGACTCATGTCGTATAGCCTGAATCATGGCTTGATAACATGGCTTAAACTTCTCTTATCCCCAATTGGATTCTCCATATTCCATAAAGGTTTATGACCACACTAAAACTTCAAGACACGAGAAACAACTAGAGGATCACGGCCCAGGGCCAAATGGTCATCTAGAGAAGAACCACCAAACAGCACCATTATTTGTGATAAGGAAATTAGAAAAGGTAGGACAAATTAGGGGTATGACAGATGCCCCTATCTAATTGGCTTAAACCTAGGGAAATGAATTGCTGCAACGTTCATTTTCCTGAGGTAGAAATCAATTAGATATAAAGAAGACCCTGAATTTGTCCAAAAAAGGAGGAAATGCTTGGGAATGAAATACTAGAAAATGTAAACCTCGAAGTAAACTGTAAATAACTGGCAAAGTTCGCCATCACCAAAAGGATGATGGGGCGTAACACACACAAAACAATATCGCACAATCTATCATTAATGACTATGACAGACCCCCCACCAAAAGGATGACGGAGTGAAACTCAAACACTATCGCACAATCTATCATTAATGACTATGACAGACCCCTCACCAAAAGGATGACGGAGCGAACTCACACTAAACAATATCGCACAATCTATCATTAATGACTATGACAAACCCCTTACCAAAAGGATGACGGAGCGAAACTCACACCTAACACTATCGCACAATCTATCATTAATGACTATGACAGACCCCCCCACCGAAAGGATGATGGAGCGAAACTCACACAAAACACCATCGCACAATCTATCATTAATGACTATGACAGACCCCCCCCCCCCCCCACACCAAAAGGATGACGGAGCGAAACTCACACCAAACACTATCGCACAATCTATCATTAATGACTATGACAGACCCCCCACCAAAAGGATGACGGAGCGAAACTCACACAAAACACCATCGCACAATCTATCATTAATGACTATGACAGACCCCCCACCAAAAGGATGACGGAGGGAAACACCAACAATATCGCACAATCTATCATTAATGACTATGACAGACCCCCCACCAAAAGGATGACGGAGCAAAACACAAACAATATCGCACAATCTATCATTAATGACTATGACAGACCCCCCACCAAAAGGATGACGAAGCGAAACACAAACAATATTACACAATTTATCATTAATGACTATGACAGACCCCCCACCAAAAGGATGACGGAGCGAAACACAAACAATATCGCACAATCTATCATTAACGACTATGACAGACCCCCCACCAAAAGGATGACGGAGCGAAACACAAACAATATCGCACAATCTATCATTAATGACTATGACAGACCCCCCACCAAAAGGATGACGGAGTGAAACACAAACAATATCGCACAATCTATCATTAATGACTATACAGACCCCCCACCAAAAGGATGACAGAGTGAAACACAAATAATATCGCACAATCTATCATTAATGACTATGACAGACCCCCCCACCAAAAGGATGACGAAGCGAAACACAAACAATATCGCACAATCTATCATTAATGACTATGACAGACCCCCCACCAAAAGGATGACGGAGCGAAACACAAACAATATCGCACAATCTATCATTAATGACTATGACAGACCCCCCACCAAAAGGATGACGGAGCGAAACACAAACAATATCGCACAATCTATCATTAATGACTACGACAGACCCCCCCCCCCAAAAGGATGACGGAGCGAAACACAAACAATATCGCACAATCTATCATTAATGACTATGACAGACCCCCACCAAAAGGATGACGGAGCGAAACACCAACAATATCGCACAATCTATCATTAATGACTATGACAGACCCCCCACCAAAAGGATGACGGAGCGAAACACAAACAATATCGCACAATCTATCATTAATGACTATGACAGACCCCCCACCAAAAGGATGACGGAGCGAAACACAAACAATATCGCACAATCTATCATTAATGACTATGACAGACCCCCCACCAAAAGGATGATGGAGCGAAACACAAACAACATTGCACAATCTATCATTAATGACTATGACAGACCCCCCACCAAAAGGATGACGGAGCGAAACACAAACACAGGCCACTACCACCCAAAAGGATAATAGTGAGGTAATTGACAACGATCATGCTTGCTGGATACAACTCATTGGGGAACACCCATGAGGAGGATTGGATTAAAATGAATCACCGGGGTACACCCACAGTCTTGCTTGGAGATCACAGTTTTGGTGAAATGATTTCATGGTTACGCCCATGAACACTGAAGAGTATGCCCCTGACTGGGCTGAGTTTGTCTTGATGTCTTGTCTTGCTCAACAAAAGGCTGAACAACTTCATGAGGAATGCTCACGGTTTTGAATGATATGCCCCTGACTAGGTTGTATGTTGATTTAAAGATCTGATCAACCACAAGGTTGAAGTACGTCATGAGAAACACCCATGGTCTTGAAAAAGATGCCCCTGACCGGGCTGAATCTTGCTTTGAATGCCTTTGAATTTCGTGGGAGAAACCCACAGTCTTGCAGAAAGATGCCCATGACTGGGCTGATGATTACTTTGAAGCTCTTGAATTTCGTGGGAGAAACCCACAGTCCTGTGGAGGATGCCCCTGACTGGGTTGCCGATGGTCTTGGAAATCTTCGGGATTGATCCTGGACCTTGACTTGCGTATGTGAATGTGTCGCTTGCGCGAAAAAAAGGTGCCAGCACAACAGAAGAGTCGCCACCTTTCGTTATTTATCCCTCAGAGCGAGAAAGGAAACGATCGGAAAAACCTAACGAAAAAGGGTAAGACAAGGTCATCGCAACCGTTGTCTGGATTCGGGAGTCGGTTACGCAAGGGGAAGGTATTAGCACCCCTCACATCCGTCGTACTCGACGGGATCCTCGCTTGTTGTGTTTACTTGGACGGGTTGGTTTTATTCTATCTACCTACCAAGGCTGGTTTAAACAGAAAAGAAAAATGACTCGGCAAAGCGTCGCGCTTTATGCCTACGTATTCTCATCAGAGAACGAGAAATCAGAGTCAACGTAGTTCGGCCTACGACGGGTTATGGGGGAAGGTAGCTCGCCAAGACATCGCCATCTTGTGCCTACGTACTCTCAATAGGCATGAGAGATCAGAGCTCACGTAGTTCGGGAAACTACGGTTTATTTCCTGTCTTTTACGAAAGAAGTGTTTTTTATTGTGTTGGCGATTTCAATCAAACTAGAGACTATGACCTGAGAGTGAATGCGCCGCATGTCACCCAAAGGGTACCATACTAAACATCCAGACTGTGGAAAAGAAACTCTCCCACAATCCTTTCTCAGATAGCTTAAGGCTCGTAACGTACGAAAGAAATCATTCATGATTACTGTATCTTAAACTGTTTTGAGATGAGAAGAGAACAGGCCCAACTAGGAGGGAGACTATTAAGTCCTACTGTTGTCATGCCATGGATTCATCCTATGGTTGAGGTTTGAACAGGGAACTCCTAGAAGTTGTCATGCATAGGTTTCAACCTAAAGTTCTATCATTAATTCCTTATCAAAGGAAATGAGAATCCTAAGGGATCATGTCAATGATACACCAAAACAGACAAAGCATCAGCTTAACGGTAAAATGCATGCAATGCAAGTGAGGGAGGAAATGTGTGTGGGGCTTCAGCCTCCACAAGCTCATCTCAACCTCAAGCCATAATGGATAACAGTAATCATACTGAAATATAAACAACATGCTATCAAGCAATAACAGTAAATTGCAATCATACAAATAAAATGAAATGAAATGCCATCAGGCTAACAAACCACATGGGCAAGGGAGCTGGGCTCTACCGAATACCCGCAAGCAAAGCCACACAGTAACAATACAAGCAGAGGGAGCAACTCGACCTCTAGTGAAATCATGCTCCTAGATTCTACCTATTCTAGATATGAACTTATTCTAATGTATCAAGCAAGTCAAGCAAAACACATCAATACAGAAAAGAAAACAGAAAGCAGATCCTCCTCTCTCAACTCCAAGCTTCAGCTCTTCCAACAGTAACTCAGTCTTCAGACTTCCATCACTCCAGACAAATATCAATTTGCTTTTCCAGGTTTCAACCCTTCAACATAAGTTTCAACGTATCTTCTCCTTTAAGCTTCAGCTCAACATCTCTCAAGACAATCAAACCAGAGGAAATCACTTAACTGGATAAGCTGGGGATATTGAACTGCTTATTGACCACCAAAGGTGACCTATAAGGGTTCAACATCAAAGGAATAGTTCCCTCAAAAGTTCTACCTCCTAGGTACATCACTTATCCCTCCAAAAGAGAGAGGTGTATACCATGGAAGGACTTTGAATCATAGGGAGGAATGGAGGTGAAAGATACCATCCATGTTTAAGAAAGAAGTTATCTATGTCTAAACTCTTCCTAATCCCTAATCCTAAAACAACAACAAAACAAATAAGATCAAGCTCTCACGCTCCTCAATGCATCTTCAAGTCTTCTACTATGCTCCTTAGAACAAGATCAAGCTCTCAAGCTCCTCAAAGCAAAGCAAATAACAATACAAGCCCACAAGGGAAACCCAAACAATCAACCAATACAAAAATCGACTAAAAATAGTATACTACTATATTAAATTCTAATATAATTTCTAAGGGATCCTACATACCTACCCTTAATGCCCTATATTTCCCATAGTCTAACTTGTCCTAAAAACCCAAAATTCTAAAATTATTATGGACCTATGTTGAAGTTTGACCTACTTCTACACAACCTAAAATTATCTAATCAAAACTATCCTAAAATTCATCACAAAATTATGGAATAAATCCAGAGGGAAGCTAAAACCTATATCTAACTATCCTAAAAATAATGACCTAAAAATACTAAGGGAACTACCTAAACAAAATTCTACAAATTCAGAGATCAACTTAAAAGAATTAAAATGCAATAAAAGAAGAAAATATACAAAAAATAATAAAAATGCATGAAAGGAAAATATTTTTATTTTATATTTTTCTTGACAAAAATATGAAGTACGAGAAAAAACTTCCATTAAAAAATCATTATTTTTCCATTTAATATGAATTTTCCAAGGTTCAACATAAAATGGTAAAAAAAGAAATTAAAATGAAATGATGAGGAGGGTGCAACAAGTAAGCAGATACAATACAATTCACGCGTGGGCCCAGACTGGGGGTGCAAAAAGTGAAGCGCCAGGGCCCATCATTTAATCAGAAAATCAAATAATAAAACCTAACGAAAATAAGAAAAACACAGTGAGAATAGCAATGCAAATCAGTGCAAAATGGATTGGGCCTCATGAAGGGGGTGGGGATAGTAGTCCAATTCACTTAAGCCCAAGAACCACCGTTTAATGAAACGGTGCGTTTCAGCTCTTCTCAGATCTCCCTCCAAAATGAAATTGAATGTGAGCCGTTGGATTAAGAAAGAGTCAACTGGTCAAGCTGGCATCTGATGGCTGTGAGTTCATCTTCTTCCTCCAACCTAGGGTTTTCTGAAACCACCATGGAAACTCAGAACCACGAGCTCCATCTTCCTCAACTCGTGTCTCCTCGAAACTTCATCAATTCTTAAAATTCAAGACCCTAATCCACTCAATTTTTCGTGCTGAACACGATCATACCCTTAAAATCAACTGAAACCTCCTAAATAAATGAACCCGATCCAAGATCCAAAATATACTCAATCATCAATCTTAACAATTCTTGAAATTAAATGTCTCAGATCACTCACCAACTCACCCTGAACATTTCTTGCTATCTAACTCATTCTATATCTCAATATAACAAGAGTTCTTGGTCATCAAAGAAATGAGGTCCCTAGTTCAATCTTCACCAATTCTCTTCAAACTTTCCAGAAATGATCTCCTATTGATTTCTAACCATTCTAACCTATCAAATCTAATCAATCATGCATAAATTAAGGTGCACGAAGAAAGTTGCAAACCTGGTAAAATCAAGTGAACAGAGGTAGTAATCCTTCAATTCAGGCCTTCAATCTTTCCCAATTCCTTCACTGAGTAATCTCCTAGCTTCTGTATGCAAAAAGAATGGCTGAAATTGCTTGATTCTTGGAAACCGATTTTGAAATGCAACCTTGAAATTTCAATCTCCAACTCTTCAATTCTCCATGTATGTGATCTCAATTCAATCTGCACAGCTTCAATATGATGTATAGAATGTGTTTGTGTGGAAAAAATGAAAGGAAATGAAGAAGAATGAAGAATTGACACTTGACTTGCAATGGAAGATTTTGGATCTCACTCTCTCTTCTCTACACCAAATTCACACCAACCTTGCATCTGAGCAAGTTGTATTTGATATATAGAGTGGTTTAGAATCATCTAGAACCATCTAGGATCATCCAATGAGAAATTGAACTTTTCATGTCATGACATTTTGAATCCAATTCTCCTTACATGCTATCTCATGCCAAACTCCTTGTAACCTCCAATTCTGACTTGAATTTATCCCCACATGAGATTTAAGATGAGTTACAATGCTTAACTACCTTGTGCATTGAGTTCTTTTGAGTTTTGGTTTGGTACCTTAATATGCAAGTAAGCCATTTCCAAAGCAGCCCTATGATCCAAGCCCCAAATCAAAATTGTGGCTGAACCATTGTTCTTAGAATGTCCTTGGGAGTCAAAATGACCTATTATATGACATGGTTTGGATTTATAACTTGTGATTTCCAATTTTCAACTTCACCTTAATTAACTTATGCCTCATTTTTAGGCCATTTTTATCACTTTTTGATATGAGCCTTTTCAACATCTCATGAACTCCCTACTAGCCTTAAAACATCATTCTAAGCAAGTTTTATGTTGAAGATATTTCCATTTGAAGCTTAGAAACAGGAGATATGGCCTTATGCTTGAAATGACCTATAACCTCCAAATGACCAAAATGCCCCTGACTTGTCAAAGCCATAAGTTGAGTTCTACAAATCCTATCAAGGACTCTTAGTACTCTCTAGAAAGCTAAGAAGATGCTCTACAACATTCATGTTGACCAAGAGTTCATAGGAATCATCCTACTAGGGCAAAAGTTGGATGCAAGTTGGGTGACTTTCAAGGACCCAGATTCACATACCTCAGATGACCTGTAATTTGTCAAAGCCATAACTTGAGCTCTACAAATCCTATCAAGGACTTATAGTATTCAAATTAAAGCTAAGAACAAGCTCTACAACATTCATGTTGTGGGGAAGATGATATGACAATCACATCTTGAGCTAAACTGCCTTGAAGATAGGGATCAAACTAGGGGATTTTACACTGTCAAGCCTTAGAAACCCTAGCTTAAAACTTCTCAAACTCCTCAATCATGATGAGTTGGTCTAGGAATCATCCTTATAGCATCTCAATGCATCATTCCATGATCACATGGCTCTTGGATTAGGTCTCAACCCTCTCCAAATCATCAGTTGACCTAGGGTTGACCCAGTCAAACCCTAATTCCACCACTCATGGCTGAGTCTTCTGAATTCTTGTACAATGACCTATCTAGGCTTCATGATGGCTTTCAAGACATCTCATAAGCTTTCTCAAAGATTCAAGTCCACCCTCATAGTCTCATAATCATCTGAGAAGCTCCCACAACTCTCAAGTTATGAGACACACAACCTTGGTTTCAACCAATCTCTCTGAGGATCTCTTGAGTTCCCTGACAAAGATATGAACCTTTGAACACTTGAATAACCTTCTTGGATAGCTTCAAAGTCTCATATAACTCTTGTTGGGTGATCAAACCTCCTGATCTACTGCCCACATATCAATGAGATGCAGATGATGAACACAAGCTTGGTAAATAAATGTTGGTCAAATTTTGGGGTGCAACACCGCCGCTGGAAAACTAAATCGCCTGACATCGCCGCCAGAAACAGACATCCAACATCGTCGCTGGAGAACTGAAGAATCTGACATCGTCGTCGGACTACCAAAACACCCAACATCGCCGCTGGAAGACTAAATCACCTGACATCGCTGTCAAGTACTCAAAATAATCTGACTTCGCCGTCAACTCTCAACATCGTCTGACCTCGCCGTCAGGGTGAAGAAATTTCATTGGGGGAATTGGTCACACGGTGACCGGTAACATAGTCGATCATGCCGTCAGGCATTCAAAGTACACTGTCGGGCGTCAGCCGGACTTCAACCATCAGGTTGATCATGCCATCAGGCATTCAAAGAGATTGTCGGGCATCAGCCGGACTTCAACCATCAGGTTGATCATGCCATCAGGCATTTAGCATTACTGTCGGGCATCAGCCGGACTTCAACCATCAGGTTGATCTTGCCGTCAGGCATTTCGCATTACTGTCGGGCATCAGCCGGACTTCAACCATCAGGTTGATCTTGCCGTCAGGCATTTCGCATTACTGTCGGGCATTAGCCGGACTTCATCAGCAAGTCGAGAATAGAACTCTTGGTCAATCATGAGCCAACTGGGAACATCTAAACCACTGCCATCAGGCACTCCGCATCAGCTGAGAGAACTGCTTCATTAACACGGTCAGACTTCAATCATGGAGTCTTCAAGGGAGATTTCAACTTCGTCGTTAGAAAACTTGTTGGGGAGGACGCTTCGCCGCTGGGGAATCTGGAGAACTATCAAGTAACTCCGCTCTGAGGGTCCAGAAATCATTCTGGATGAATCAACTCTGCTGAGGACTTCAAGAATCATCTTGAACAAATAACTCCGTCGGGGACTTTCAAAAATCATCTTGAACCGATAACCATGCTGGATCTTTCAGGAATCATCCTGAGCGAACACTCTGTTGGGGATTTCAGGAATCATCCTGGGAAACCTTTACTGGGGACTCTAAGCATCAGCTCGAGCAACCAACTCCAGGGGACTGTACTGGGGAGCTTAAGAATCATCTGAAGCAAATGGACCTGCTGAGGAATTCAAGAATCATCTTGAACCGAAGACTTCGCTGAGGATCTCAAGAATCATCTTGAGCAAGCGACTTCGTTGGGGGGGAATGTCAGGAGTCATCCTGAGCAATCCATCCTGCGGCGGAACACCTGCAAAACAAGAACGGTAGCAACCTAGATCATGTTTATTATGCATATGCTTCGGCAATGGTGCAATGCTCCATACGGTGGAAATGCTATGCGTTTATGATAAATGCTATGCAATCATGCACAATGATGCGATCCCGTCAGCAAAATAAATGCTGAAGGGAGGATCCTCCTGTCAAGGAGAACGAACTACTCAGATAGAGGAATCATCCTGCCGAGGAGAACAAGGTCACGCCAATATCAATTGGACTCCGCAGGGGACACAACTTCAGTTGACTACCGCGGGGGAAACCACTTCAGTTGATTGCTGCAGGGGAACGAAGCTATACGAGAATTAGGACCTGCTGAGGGAAAGCGATGTCAATCGCGGGAGTGAATTGCGTGGCCTTCATGGCTACTTCTCTGGAGATGACGGCTCTGTGGGGAAACAACTTCAGCTGATCACCACTCCACTGGGGGAAAACCAATCATGGCTTGAGCAGCTTCCAAGGATTCGGCTCTCTTGGGGGTATGCAAGCTCGGCTGAGGGGGAAGAAATCATTCTGCTTCACTGGAGAGAGTATGACTCTGGGGGAAATACAGCATCAGCTGTTCAACACTCTACTGGGGAAAGCCAATCATGGTCCCAACTGCCTCCCAAGGACTCGGCTCTCTTGGGGGTCTGCACACTCGGCTGAGGAAGGAGAAATCACTCTGCTTCGCTGGAAAGAGTACGACTCTGTGGGAAATACAGCATCAGTTGTTCAACACTCTACTGGGGAAAACCAATCATGGTCCCAACTGCCTCCCAAGGACTCGGCTCTCTTGGGGGTCTGCACACTTGGCTGAAAAAGGAGAAATCACTCTGCTTCGCTGGAAAGAGTACGACTCTGCGGGAAATACAACATCAGCTGTTCAACACTCTACTAGGGAAAACCAATCATGGTCCCAACTGCCTCCCAGGGACTCGGCTCTCTTGGGGGTTTGCGCACTCAGCTGGGGAAGGAGAAATCATTCTACTTCACTGGAGAGAGTACGACTCTGCGGGGGAATCTCAATTCCGCTGGGGAAGAAGGAATCATCCGACTTCGGGGGAGAGTGCCACTCTGGTGGGGAATCTCAATTCCGCTGGAGACTTCAGTCTGGCACCATCAGCTGCTGCATACTTCGGCGTACGAATAGTTTCCTACGAAACCTGCACTTGTGACCCGGTGCTGGGGGAGAAAAATCATGCTTCGGCGCCTGACTCAGCTGAGGAGGTGATGGTCCTTCAGGACGCATCTGGTTGGGGAGAGAATCATCTCTGCCTGGGGAGACATATCAATGCTCATGATCTCGCGTTCAGACTTTGCAGGGAGAGGCTACTGAACTCTGCTAGAGAAAGAGGAATCATCCTTCTTCAGGATGCGCACGACGCACTGTCTGGAATATGCTACACCTGTAACAACACAAACAAACAGACAAGATACCCTTCTCAAAGGGACCTATCGAGGTTATTATCTCGTGACAATATTCAAGTAATTAATTGTTTCAACAATCAGTGGCCTAGGCCAGTAAGTTTATGTACGCGCATTTTATCCAAAACATCGGCGTTCTTTTTCGCAAACAAAACAGATAAATGCTAAACAGGCAAACAGAATTGCTGAATAGTATGCATTTTATTGATAACGAACCCCTGAATGGGTAAAAATGTTTTATAACAGATGCAAGCTCTTGGAATGAGGAAGCTGCGCAAAAAATAAAACATAAATGTACATCAGTATATACAAATGTCGGCAACAAGGCGTAGACGAACACCATGAGTTGATCCTTCTATGACCCACTCGACTTCGACACTTCTCCGACGCTTCAGCTTCGGAAGAGATTGATTTAGATAAACGGCCCTCAGGTCTTCCAAACCACTAAACAAAGAAATTCCACACGCGGAACACAGTCATTTGCTTTTTCAAATCCCTAACTTTTGCGTGAACCGCCCTTTACGGGTTTTCAGTTCACCGGGATACCCTTTTTTGCCGAAGCCGCCCAGTGTAGGTTTTCAACTTCGCGGGCGTACATTTTTTCAATTTATATCCCTAATTTTTGCCCGAACCTTTTATTCTGTTTTTGGTTCGCCGGGATGCCCCTTTTTTGCCTGGACTCTCCTTTTTTGTCCAGCGGGTCGCTTTCAAGCAAAGTATTTTTTAACTGCGTCCGCGTTCACCGGGGATGCAAAATCTTCACCATCCATCGTGGATAACAACAAAGCTCCTCCCGAGAAGACCTTGCTGACGACATACGGACCTTCGTAATTCGGAGTCCACTTGCCCCGGTGATCGGAGTAGGGAGGAAGAATCTTCTTCAGGACGAGATCACCCGTCTGAAAGCTTCTAGGACGCACCTTCTTATCATAAGCTTTCTTCATTCGGCTTTGGTACAGACGACCAAACGCAATTGATGCCAACCTCTTCTCGTCCATCAGGCTGAGTTGGTTCAAACGATTCGTAATCCATTCTGCCTCGTCGAGTTTCACCTCAACCAAAACTCGCAAAGAAGGGATCTCCACTTCTAACGGTAGGACAACTTCCATACCGTACACCAAGGAGAAAGGAGTTGCCCCGGTTGACGTACGTACCGTCGTACGATAACCGTGCAGTGCAAACGGCAGCATCTCGTGCCAGTCTTTGTAGGTCACAACCATCTTCTGAACAATCTTCTTTATGTTCTTGTTGGCTGCTTCAACGGTGCCATTCATCTTTGGCCGGTAAGGAGATGAGTTGTGGTGTTCAATCTTGAAACTCTGGCACAGCTCCTTCTCATCTTGTTATTCAGGTTCGAACCATTATTAGTAATGATCCGCTCGGGAATTCCGTAACGACAGATGATGTCCCTCTTTATGAATTTAGCCACCACCTGCTTGGTCACATTAGCATACGAGGCTGCCTCCACCCACTTGGTGAAGTAGTCGATAGCTACTAGAATGAAGCGATGACCGTTAGATGCAGTAGGCTCGATCTTGCCTATCATGTCGATGCCCCACATGGAGAACGGCCACGGGGAGGACATGACATTCAACGGGCACGGCGGCACATAAACTTTAACAACATAAATCTGGCATTTATGGCATCTCTTCGCGAATCTGAAGCAATCCAACTCCATCGTCAGCCAGTAGTATCCTGCTCTCAGGATCTTTCTCGTCATAGCATGCCCGCCGGCGTGCGTACCAAATGTGCCTTCATGGACTTCTTCCATGAGCATACTCGCCTCTTTCTCATCTACACATCTGAGTAGCACGAGATCATGGTTTCTTTTATACAATACTCCATTAGGATTGAGATAAAAGTTTCCAGACAGCCTCCTCAGAGTCTTCTTATCCTGGGTTGACGCACCCACAGGATACTCCTTAGTCATAAGGAAAGTCTGGATGTCATGGAACCATGGCTTGCCGTCGGCGGCTTCCTCGATTGCAAAGACAAATGCCGGTCTATCAAGATGCGAAAGGACAATTCTTGGAGCCTCATTCCAAAAATTGACTTTATACATTGAAGCCAACGTGGCTAACGCATCAGCCATCTGATTTTCCGCCCTGGGCACATGATAGAGTTCCACTCAATCAAAGAACGGAAGCAGCCTTCGGGCATAATTCATGTACGACACCAAATTCGATTGACGAGTCTCCCACTCCCCTTTAATTTGGTTGATCACAAGCGCTGAGTCACCATATACGTCTAGGTTCTTGACTCTCAAATCAATTGCCTCTTCTAGACCCATGATGCATGCTTCGTACTCAGCCTCATTATTGGTGACTGGAAACGTCAGTCTCGCAGTAAACGGGATATGGGATCCGTGGGGAGTCGTGATGATCGCCCCGATGCCACTTCCATAGGAATTAACCGCTCCATCGAATATCAATTTCCACTGGGATTTCCTATCTGGCCCCTCGTTGGGCAACGGCTCATCGCAATCCTTCGCTTTGAGAAACATAATATCCTCGTCAGGGAATTCAAACTTCATCGGCTGGTAGTCCTCGATCAGCTGTTCGGCAAGGTAATCAGACAATACGCTTCCTTTGATGGCCTTCTGGGACACGTACTGAATATCGTATTCTGTTAACACCATTTTCCATCTGGCAATCCTGCCCGAAAGAGCCTGCTTCTCGAAGACGTACTTGATCAGATCCATCTTCGAAATTAGCATAGTGGTGTGATTGAGCATGTACTGTCGTAAACGTTTGGCAGCCCAGGCTAGTGTACAACACGTCTTCTCCAGCATCAAGTATCGAGATTCACAGTCCGTGAACTTTTTACTCAAGTAGTAAATGGCATGCTCCTTTCTGCCCGTCTCGTCGTGCTGACCGAGAATGCACCCCATACTATTCTCAAGAACCGTCAGGTACATGATTAATGGTCGTCCAGCCACTGGGGGTATCAAGATTGGAGGTTCTTGGAGATACTACTTTATCTTGTCGAATGCCTTTTGGAAATCCTCATTCCAAGTAATCGCCTGATCTTTCTTTAAAAGCTTGAACATCGGTTCACAAGTGGCCGTGAGCTGAGAGATAAACCTAGAAATGTAGTTTATTCGGCCCAAGAAACCACGAACTTCTTTTTCTGTTTTCGGCGCTGGCATTTCTTGAATGGCTTTTATTTTCACAGGATCAACCTCGATGCCTCGTTCACTAACGATAAACCCCAGTAACTTTCCGGACCGCACTCCGAAAGTGCATTTGTTAGGATTCAGTCTCAACCTGAATTTCTTGAGCCTCTCAAAAAGCTTCAATAAGTTGACCAGATGCTCTTCCTCCGTTTGGGACTTCGCAATCATGTCATCAACATAGACTTCGATCTCATGATGAATCATGTCATGAAACAAAGTCACCATTGCTCGCTGGTAAGTGGCCCCTGCGTTCTTCAGACCGAAGGGCATTACCTTATAGCAAAACGTTCCCCAGGGGGTGATAAACGTCGTTTTCTCCATGTTCTCCAGCGCCATCTTAATCTGATTGTAACCGGAGAAGCCATCCATGAACGAAAACACGGAGAACTGGGTTGTGTTGTCGACCAACACATCGATATGAGGCAACGGGAAATCATCTTTAGGGCTCGCCCTATTCAAATCCCGATAATCGATGCACATACGTACCTTACCGTCCTTCTTCGGTACAGGCACTATGTTGGCAACCCACGGAGGGTAAATGGTGACCGCTAAGAAGCCAGCATCAAGCTGTTTCTGCGCTTCTTCCTTGATCTTAACGGCCATATCTGGTCTCGTCCTCCTAAGCTTCTGCTTAACGGGAGGGCAATCTTCTCGTAGCGGCAAGTTGTGGACCACGATGTCTGTGTCAAGTCCGGGCATATCTTCGTATGACCAAGCAAAGACGTCACTATACTCTCTTAGCATCTCGATCAATCTCTGCTTGACATCACTCTGCAATGCGGCCCCTATCCTGACGTTTCTGACGAGCTCTTCAGAACCCAAATTCACGATCTCAATCTCCTCCTCATGAGGCAGAATAACCTTTTCCTCTTGTTTCAACAAGCGGGCCAACTCTTCAGGAAGGTCTTCGTCTTCATCAATCTCTTCTTCGGCTTGATAGATCGGGCAATCGAAGTCGAAGTGAGCCGTAGAAGGTCCAGAGTCGATGTCATCTGTTATGTGGATCCTGCAATAACAAGGGTTAAGCTTAAAACAAGAATATGCAGGTTAGCACAAACCCCATTGCCATTTTACTGTTTTTCAAAACAAATATAAAAACAGGAATAACAGAGATCACAATATTTGAATACAAAGAAAACGCCTTTGATTTATTAACAAAATGCATGTACATAATCCAACAAGGCCCTAACAATAAAACCGCTATGCCCCGGGTAGGACATAAGGTTGTACAATGATTGGAAAAAGTAAATCATTACTCTTCACTTGTCAGCTAGATGATATCCTTGATGGTCCAATTGTTGAGGCCCTCGCCCGGCTTGCTTGGTTGAATCCAAGAGTCGAGATCACAATCGCTATCCCCGCTGTCTTCAGATGCCGCGTTGATGCTTTCGAAGATCACTCCGCCACTGGTAAATAGGATCGGCCCCTTACCCCGTGACGCACTGCCAGACGAAGAAGAAGAAGCTTCAGCTTCAGGAGAATACCCCAATCCAAACTTATCCTGCTTGTTCGGTATCTCTAAAATATGCCCCCAGCCTGGGGTAGATCCAGCTTCGACGACGGCCCGAGCTTCTTTGAATGAGGAGAGATTCATCTTTGGCTTCTCTGTGACCACAGGAGCTACCTCTTTCACCTTGACGGCTTCAAATGCCTGGCAGAGAGTTTCATGGATTTCGCCATCCATTTCAACATACTTAAAGGATGACAAATGGCTCACCATTATGTCCTCCTCACCGCACACGGTCACTATGCTTCCCCCAACAGCATATTTGAGCTTTTGGTGCAACGTGGAGGTCACGGCACCAGCAGCATGGATCCATGGCCGGCCCAAGAGGCAACTGTAGGCAGGCATGATGTCCATGATATAAAAGACCGTGTCGAACGTTTCCGGACCGACTTGGATCGGCAGGGTCAACTCTCCGAAAACGTGGCGCTTAGTTCCGTCGAATGCTTTTACCACCAGATCACTGGGCGTGCAAAGCAATCCGCGAGTGTCCAACTTTATTAATGCCTTCTTCGGAAGAACATTCAGCGACGAACCCGTGTCCACCAGGACATGCGACATGATTGTGCCCCTACACTCTATCGAGATGTGCAGGGCGCCGTTGTGATTCCTTCCTTTAGGCGTCAGCTCTAAATCTGTGAAACCTAGCCCATTGCCAGCATTAACGTGGGCTACCACCTCTTCTAGCTGATTCACTGATATCTCTTGCGGTATGTAGGCAGCGTTCAATACCTTTAGTAACGCGTTGCGGTGCGCTTCAGAACACAGCAACAGGTTAAGAATAGAAATCTTCGAAGGCGTCTGATGGAGATGGTCTACAATCTTGTAGTCGCTCTTTTTGATCAACCGCATAAACTCCTCGGCATCTTTGACAAGCAAATCTTTCTCTACCCCACACGGGACCTCTTCGACGACTTTGCTTTTACCTTTATCGGCCGCATCAGCTCTGACCGCTTTATCTGCCACAACCTTTGGCGGTGCAAACACTCTTCCGCTACGGGTAATACCACTGATTCCTGCGAGATTCTCCGCAGTCGACCCATACGGCTCTAGCTCTAACTTTTGACCGTTGCAATAGACTTCAGCCCTATAATGCCACGGAACGGTGCTAGTGCTCTCGAATGGTATCGGCCCAGCTTTAGTAATGGTAATTGTAGGCGGTCTGGGCGCAGAAATGGTTATCGGTTGGCGATGGTGATGGTGGCGACTTCATCGGCCTGCTTCAACACTACCTCTCCTGATACACTTTCAGCCTTCCGGCTGAACTGCAGAATCCCCTCAGTCATCAGACTTTGGATTCCTTCTACCAGTTGCTCACACCCATCAGAATGTGTGGCACAGCCCATGCATAGTTCTCCGCATCCTGGAAAGAACCCTCTTTTCAACAACTTAGCTTTGACGAAGCTAAGCAGCGTCTTTAGATCTTTGACATCAGCCAACAGATCTGCACTCTCTTCTTTGATAATGGCGTTCACCCCGCCTCCCCTATGATTCGGCATAGGGTTTTTCGTGACATTGGGCACATTGTCGGAGAAGTTGATAATCTTGGCATCTACCAGGTCCTGCACCTTGTGCTTAAAGGCTTTGCAGTTCTCGATTGTGTGGCCTGGCGCCCCTGAATGGAAATTGCAAGTGGCATTTGCGTCGTACCCTGGTGGAGGTGCCCCTGTCAAGGGAGCCATCGTCCTCTTCTGAACCAACTGAAGATGAAGCAAAGTCTGCAAGAGTTGCGCGTACGACATGGGCGGTGCCTCGAAGTGACGGTTTGTCAAAGATGCCCGATTCTGGTACTTTCTATATCCCTGCTGATTCGGTTGCTGCTGCTGCTGCGGCTGCTACTGCTGCTGAGCTGCTGGGATATTTATACTGGCTACCTACTGCTGAGGGCCCTTGCCCTTTCTTCGAGCGTTGGTCACAACGCTCACATCTCCTTCTCGTCGTTTACCAGCATAAGGTTTCTTTCCACCTCCTCCAGCTGAGGATGACTCACCTTGAATTTTCCCGATCTTGATACCATTCTCGACGTGCTCGCCTATGGTAATGAGAGCTGAGAACGTCCCAGACATACCACTGACTAACTTTTCATAGTAAACCCCCGGGAGGGTGGCAACAAACATCTGCACGAGCTCGCGCTCAACCATCGGCGGTTGAACCCGAGCTGCCAACTCACGCCACCGCTGGGCGTACTCCTTAAATCCTTCATTATTCCTCTGTGAAAGGTTCTGGAGTTGGACGCGGTTCGGGGCCAAGTCGCTATTGTACTGGTAATGGTGGACAAATGCTTCAGCGAGATCCTTCCATGTGCGCACGCTAGTGGGCTCTAGACCCATGTACCACTCGAGGGATGACCCGGAAAGACTATCTTGGAAGAAGTGCATCAGCAACTTCTCGTCTTCGGAATAGGCAGGCATTTTCCTGTAGTACGATCGCAGGTGGACACGAGGGCAGGTGGTGCCCTTATATTTCTCAAAGTCAGGCACCCTGAACTTAGGAGGTACCTTGAAATCAGCAATTAACCCCAGCTTGGACATATCAACGCCCAAAGTATTCTGATTCTCAATATCTCTCATTTTATCTTCAAGTGCTTTGAACCTGAGCCGCGCTTCAGCATTCAGCTCCCCCTCAGCACCTCTTTGAGAGAACATATCATCCTGATGATCCTCAAGCCACGGTTGAGGCACCAACAGATTCCCGACGCCAGCATTACCGTTAACCGGCCCGATGTTGACATTAGCTCCCAGACTCCCATTACCGACGTCCGTCGTATTGAGTCCGATGTTGGCCATCACATTGCCATTAGCACTGTCGTTGCCCCCGGCCACGGGGACACCATTCTGCGGAGTATCAACTGGTGGAGGAGTAGGCACGGTCCCACCGTGGAGTATGCCGTTGCTATCAACCCTGGAGATCAAAGGATGAACCAAAGTCCTGAGCTGGTCCTGGCCATTGGCGACCACCTGCATAAGTTCCATAAAGCGATCCATCCTCTCGCGGAGCTCCTGAACATCTGTCTGCACTTGATCCATGATCCTGGTCTGATTAGCTCTAGTTGGATAACGGTGAATTAGTCTGTGATCAATCCTGGAATCACCGGGAACAACCTGGGACACCTGTAAACCTGAAAAAACCTGTAAACACTAAAGGGTTAGGAAAAACAACAAAATGCTCGTCATGCAAATGCTTCATGCAAATGCATGCGTGTGTCTGTGTGTTTGGGAGATTTCCCCCGATCCTAGTGCCTGAGTGCCAGTGCTGATAATAATAAGGAGAAGAAGTCTGGGTCCAATCATGGAAACAACAATCTCATATATAAAGAAAGCCTATCAAGGCAGTATATAGCATCAGCAAGTACAAGACGAATCAACAGCGTGACCTCAGCCAACAAGCCTGGTGATGGTCAGCATACAACAAAGATCAAAACGAAAGGAATACAACAAGTCAAGTATGGCCACGGGCGCGATACTCTGCTAATAACTCCTTCGTCTCTGGATGATCGGGCAGAGTGAGCAACCCCTCGACGAGTAATTCTCTCTGGACAATGGTATACTGAAGTCCTTCGATCGAACCTTCCCATGATCCTTCGCCGAAGCAATCTTCTAATTTCCGCTTCTTGGACTCAAACGTCAGCTTGCGCTCCTTCAGGTTAGCGAGAGCCTTGTTGAGCTGGCCTTCGGCGGCGTATCTGCGAGCAGTTTCTTCATCAAACCTCTTTTCACCGTCCTTCACCTCGGCTTCCAGCTTGGAGATCTGTAGCATCAGCTTATCCTCCCGCTCTTTCCTGGTGGCCAGGGAAGTCTTCCAGTGCTGGTTGAACTTGGATATCCTCCGATATGCCTCGTCCAAGTGCTGCTTCTTCGTAGCCAGTACGTCGTTGACAACCTTGAAGTCTCGACCCACGCGTTCACGCTCGGCCATCTTCTTAGTCAGGTCTGTACCCAGCTGGTTCACCAACTCTGTCTGCCTTTTGAAAGAATGGACGGCTTCGTTCCTCTCGCTTCGAAGCTGAGCTAATTCCTTCTCCAGTTCTTCGTTCACCCACTTCAATTCATCCCGCTCGGCTAATACTTGGTTATGCTGATGAATGGGCACAGTAGTAGGCTCTTCGATCATTGGAGGGCTTTCTGGCTTGGCATGAGGAAACGGCATCCCTATAGCATTGGCCCTGGCTTTGATCCAAGTCAGATATGGAGGGTAGGTTTGATTGTTGCTTTTTCCCAGCAAAGGATTTCCTCGCTTACTGACACCATTCCACGCACATTGAAGCTTGGACAACAGATCGCCCTCTAGAATACCAGTGAGGTACAGAGATTCCTGTACCTCCTCATCCTTCGGCGGAGTTCTCAAAGCATACACGAACTGTCGAACCAACAACGACGGATTGTAGTTTATGCAGCCCTTCCTGCCTATCAGAGGCACATTAGGAAACCCGCTGCAACTGAAGATCACCTCAGTACCCAACCTTTCTCTGTCGAACCAGTCAATATCCTCTGCAGATAAGCTCATCAGACGCTCAGGCCACTCCGTTGTGGCTGCAGACAAGACAAAAGGACCCCTCTTGGGCAGATGACTATCAAGTCATTTGTAAAGCAAGGGTACACAGCATGAGACGTTCTTCCCCCTCCTGTTCTCGTTCTTGTAGTGGACTGAGTGATAGACATCTCCTATCAAGGTAGGGACTGGATTCCCTGAAGCGAAGATGTGAAACGCATCAAAGTCTACAAAATTGGGCATGTTGGGGAACAAGATGATGCCATATATGCATAGAGCGAGGATGGCATTGAACGCGCCCCAAAACCTGTCCTTGGCACACTGCTGAGCCTTAACCACCAAAAACTGCAAGGAGAACCCAGGAACCTTGTTCCAACTAGTCAGTACTAACTCGGAGGCGTCCAAATGGAGTGAAGGAGCTAAACCAGCCAGATCAGGCTCAACATCCATGTGAACAAAAGGCATCTGCCTCTTGATAGGCACACCTAGCAAATCAGCATACTCTTCCAGCGTGGGTGCGGGAACAAAGTCCTGAAAAGTGAAACATCTCAGCGGAGGGTCGTAGAACTGCAGCAGAGCGTGCAACCCATTCAACTCGAACACAGAAGGCTTGCAAACCAAACTGAGCAACCTGCCATAAGATTTTCTGAACTCATCCTTTACAGAATCATCTGCTAGAGCTATCAAACCAGTCAACTTAGCCACATCGGGGACAGGAAACTTGTAAGCCACGGTCTTCCTCAAAGAGCCCATAACAATACAATAGGAGGCAAGAAATCCTGGATCGGGGAAAACGGTACCTGCAACACAGACACACGTTAATGAAATGCAAATGAACATGCAAACTAATGCAAAATGCAATCATGCAATAAGAGGTCCGGGTAACTGGTGCTGTGGAGATTCTGTATCAACAAAACCATAATCTTGCTCTATCAAGAACAACCACTGCATCTGATGAGAAGAAAACCCCGGTGTAGGACCACCGATTTGATCTGCCGAGAACAACCATCTGATAGGACCATATACATAGGACCATAATTCTGCTCTGTCAAGAACAAATGTCTGATAACGAGGACCTCTGATGTATGATCAAGAAATATCTGCTGATGAGGTCTTCAGACCCCAATTAAAAATCTGCTCTATCAAGAACAAACAACATCTACTGATGAGATCTTCAGACCCCAAAAATTTGCTCTATCAAGAACAAACAACATCTGCTGATGAGATCTTCAGACCCCAAATCTGCTCTATCAAGAACAAACAACTGATGACAAAACCTCTGCTCTATCAAGAACAGACATACATCTGATGATAAGATCCTCTGATCAAAACCTGCTCTATCAAGAACAGACAAATCTACAACTGAGAACCCTGGTACCAACAAAACTGATTCACTGTCAAGAAAACCAGGTAGTCTGAAGGTCAATGTTTCCTGCAATAAACCCAACCCCACTCACAGGCATGGACCTAAACTGACTCAAGGTACGGCATCCTATGCGTCCATCAGCGTCACATACTTTCAAGAGGGGTGATACGATACCCAGAAGGTGTGGCATCACCAGCTCATGAAGCGGCCTCACTTAGCTGAATCACAAATGATCGGTCCCCAGAGTCGACAATCCACCAAACCAGCAACCGTCTCAACCCAAGGGGTTGAAAGTGAAGCCAACCGGATGAACCTCGTCTGAGCGAGGATTTCATGAGACACTAGTGCCTGCAAAGCAAGCACGCGCCCACTAATTTCCACTCTAAGTCTATAGTGCACTCAAGCCTGGGTCTGGCTTCTCACTCATCAGAACTCCCATCCCACAACAGCACAGATAATCATATTGTACTGAATATAAAATGCGGGAAATAAAGTGCGAGAAGTAAAATGTGATAAATAAACGCAACCCAACAAGTAAACATACAAGCGTTAGGATTAACCCTCGCAGGGAACCATTGGTTGTCCCCGGCAGAGTCGCCAGCTGTCGCTTGCGCGAAAATAAGGTGCCGGCACAACAGAAGAGTCGCCACCTTTCGTTATTTATCCCTCAGAGCGGGAAAGGAAACGATCGGAAAAACCTAACGAAAAAGGGTAAGACAAGGTCATCGCAACCGTTGTCTGGATTCGGGATTCGGTTACGCAAGGGGAAGGTATTATCACCCCTCACGTCCGTCGTACTCGACGGGATCCTCGCTTGTTGTGTTTACTTGGACGGGTTGGTTTTATTCTATCTACCTACCAAGGCTGGTTTAAACAGAAAAGAAAAATGACTCGGCAAAGCGTCGCGCTTTATGCCTACGTATTCTCATCAGAGAACGAGAAATCAGAGTCAACGTAGTTCGGCCTACGACGGGTTATGGGGGAAGGTAGCTCGCCAAGATATCGCCATCTTGTGCCTACGTACTCTCAACAGGTATGAGAGATCAGAGCTCACGTAGTTCGGGAAACTACGATTTATTTCCTGTCTTTTACGAAAGAAGTGTTTTTTATTATGTTGGCGATTTCAATCACACTAGAGACTATGACCTGAGAGTGAATGCGTCGCATGTCACCCAAAGGGTACCATACTAAACATCCAGACTGTGGAAAAGAAGCTCTCCCACAATCCTTTCTCAGATAGCTTAAGGCTCGTAACGTACGAAAGAAATCATTCATGATTACTGTATCTTAAACTGTTTTGAGATGAGAAGAGAACAGGCCCAACTAGGAGGGAGACTATCAAGTCCTACTGTTGTCATGCCATGGATTCATCCTATGGTTGAGGTTTGAACAGGGAACTCCTAGAAGTTGTCATGCATAGGTTTCAACCTAAAGTTCTATCATCAATTCCTTATCAAAGGAAATGAGAGTCCTAAGGGATCATGTCAATGATACACCAAAACAGACAAAGCATCAGCTTAACGGTAAAATGCATGCAATGCAAGTGAGGGAGGAAATGTGTGTGGGGCTTCAGCCTCCACAAGCTCATCTCAACCTCAAGCCAGAATGGATAACAGTAATCATACTGAAATATAAACAACATGCTATCAAGCAATAACAGTAAATTGCAATCATACAGATAAAATGAAATGAAATGCCATCAGGCAAACAAACCACATGGGCAAGGGAGCTGGGCTCTACCGAATACCCGCAAGCAAAGCCACACAGTAACAATACAAGCAGAGGGAGCAACTCGACCTCTAGTGCAATCATGCTCCTAGATTCTACCTATTCTAGATATGAACTTATTCTAATGCATCAAGCAAGTCAAGCAAAACACATCAATACAGAAAAGAAAACAGAAAGCAGATCCTCCTCTCTCAACTCCAAGCTTCAGCTCTTCCAACAGCAACTCAGTCTTCAGACTTCCATCACTCCAGACAAATATCAATTTGCTTTTCCAGGTTTCAACCCTTCAACATAAGTTTCAAGTTATCTTCTCCTTTAAGCTTCAGCTCAACATCTCTCAAGACAATCAAACCAGAGGAAATCACTTAACTGGATAAGCTGGGGATATTGAACTGCTTATTGACCACCAAAGGTGACCTATAAGGGTTCAACATCAAAGGAATAGTTCCCTCAAAAGTTCTACCTCCTAGGCACATCACTTATCCCTCCAAAGGAGAGAGGTGTATACCATGGAAGGACTTTGAATCATAGGGAGGAATGGAGGTGAAAGATACTATCCATGTTTAAGAAAGAAGTTATCTATGTCTAAACTCTTCCTAATCCCTAACCCTAAAACAACAACAAAACAAATAAGATCAAGCTCTCACGCTCCTCAATGCATCTTCAAGTCTTCTACTATGCTCCTCAATGCTCCTTAGAACAAGATCAAGCTCTCAAGCTCCTCAAAGCAAAGCAAATAACAATACAAGCCCACAAGGGCAACCCAAACAATCAACCAATACAAAAATCGACTAAAAATAGTATACTACTATATTCAATTTGCACAGCTTCAATATGATGTATAGAATGTGTTTGTGTGGAAAAAATGAAAGGAAATGAAGAAGAATGAAGAATTGACACTTGACTTGCAATGGAAGATTTTGGATCTCACTCTCTCTTCTCTAAACCAAATTCACACCAACCTTGCATCTGAGCAAGTTGTATTTGATATATAGAGTGGTTTAGAATCATCTAGAACCATCTAGGATCATCCAATGAGAAATTGAACTTTTCATGTCATGACATTTTGAATCCAATTCTCCTTACATGCTATCTCATGCCAAACTCCTTGTAACCTCCAATTCTGACTTGAATTTATCCCCACATGAGATTTAAGATGAGTTACAATGCTTAACTACCTTGTGCATTGAGTTCTTTTGAGTTTTGGTTTGGTACCTTAATATGCAAGTAAGCCATTTCCAAAGCAGCCCTATGATCCAAGCCCCAAATAAAAATTGTGGCTGAACCATTGTTCTTAGAATGTACTTGGGATTCAAAATGACCTATTATATGACATGGTTTGGATTTATAACTTGTGATTTCCAATTTTCAACTTCACCTTAATTCACTTATGCCTCATTTTTAGGCCATTTTTATCACTTTTTGATATGAGCCTTTTCAACATCTCATGACCTCCCTACTAGCCTTAAAACATCATTCTAAGCAAGTTTTATGTTGAAGATGTTTCCATTTGAAGCTTGGAAATAGGAGATATGGCCTTATGCTTGAAATGACCTATAACCTCCAAATGACCAAAATGCCCCTGACTTGTCAAAGCCATAAGTTGAGTTATACAAATCCTATCAAGGACTTCTAGTACTCTCTAGAAATCTAAGAAGATGATCTACAACATTCATGTTGACCAAGAGTTCATAGGAATCATCCTACTAGGGCAAAAGTTGGATGCAAGTTGGGTGACTTTCAAGGACCCAGATTCACATACCTCAGATGACCTGTAATTTGTCAAAGCCATAACTTGAGATCTACAAATCCTATAAAGGACTTCTAGTATTCAAATTAAAGCTAAGAACAAGCTCTACAACATTCATGTTGTGGGGAAGATGAGATGACAATCACATCTTGAGCTAAACTGCCTTGAAGATAGGGATCAAACTAGGGGATTTTACACGGTCAAGCCTTAGAAACCCTAGCTTAAAACTTCTCAAACTCCTCAATCATGATGAGTTGGTCTAGGAATCATCCTTATAGCATCTCAATTCATCATTACATGATCACATGGCTCTTGGATTAGGTCTCAACCCTCTCCAAATCATCAGTTGACCTAGGGTTGACCCAGTCAAACGCTAATTCCACCACTCATGGCTGAGTCTTCTGAATTCTTGTACAATGACCTCTCTAGGCTTCATGATGGCTTTCAAGACATCTCATAAGATTTCTCAAAGCTTCAAGTCCACCCTCATAGTCTCATAATCATCTGAGAAGCTCCCACAACTCTCAAGTTATGAGACACACAACCTTGGTTTCAACCAATCTCTCTGAGGATCTCTTGAGTTCCCTGACAAAGATATCAACCTTTGAACACTTGAATAACCTTCTTGGCTAGCTTCAAAGTCTCATATAACTCTTGTTGGGTGATCAAACCTCCTGATCTACTGCCCACATATCAATGAGATGCAGATGATGAACACAAGCTTGGTAAATAAATGTTGGTCAAATTTTGGGGTGCAACAGAATGCTTGATGATATGATATTCCATAATGAATGGAAGTGCCAATGCTAATGCTGACGCGCCGAGAGGCAAGAGCTGGGGAAGTATGATATGGTTGGGTATGCATATGATGCAAGATGCTTATGATAGCGAATGCAATGCGTATGATGCACATGATTGCAGACAGGTGATTGGAAATGCAGGTGGAAACGCCAGCGTGGTGGCCTATGGTAGTTGCCAATGAGGATTGGACTTCGGGTGGTGGGAGGGATTGACTTCCTCGACACGCAGTTTGTTGAAGACGCCATGATTGGAGCAGAAGATGTCCTTGATGCCCCAAGTCTGGGATATTTAGTGACTGTGAATTTGCTTCAGAGAGAGTTACAACTCTGCTTGATGGTCAGGACGACCTGGTCTTGTCCCAGTTTGAACATGGCAATGGTCTGCCCCCAGATTAACCAGTTCTGACATATGGAAGTTGAGCTCGGATGACTTGCCCCTGATCAAGCTGTTGAATGCTTTACCCTAGCCTGTGGGTTATGAGGTAGCTTTTCTTTATGTCAGCCACTGGAAGTCAAATTCTTCCTTGATTGCCCCTTGTTGAAATGTCTTTGAATACCTAGCACTTTTTTGCAATTAAAATTGTACATTCACAAATGGTAATAATTAGTGCAAAGTTCGATGCAAGTTTGAAACAGTATCGTTTATTTGAAAGTGTTGTGGTAGTGAGACGAATGGACAGTTAGCCCAAAAATTGTGCTAACTTTGATTGGTGTGAAGGATATATCAAGAGAAATGACACCAATGCTAATAATTAGCAATCATGTGAGGAGTCAGGTTACGCAACCTCGCAATAGTATGCTTTCAGAGTAAACCTCGCCTCAATTAGGTCTTTCGAGGGTTGTAACGTGGTCTGGTTCGCGGTTATGAAACAAAGGATATTAGGCTCAAAGTATGATTTGTACCCACTCCTTCTTCTTAATGATCTCCAGTCATACGCTCAGTTAATTCTACACTTGTCCTGACGGTGTAAGCTTGATGAAATTAAGGTTTGCTTGACGTGGCAGTCACCTTATTTTGATGGGTGTTAGTGACCCAATTTAAATGGCCACTGAATCTTATTTTGTTTTTGTTGAGGGTTTCGGGGTCCTCTTTTGTTTTGTTTTTGTTTTTGTTGATCCCTAACTTTTGCATGGATTGACTTTGCTTGTCAAATCCATCGGGATTGCCTTGATTTTGCCTAAGTCCCCTCTAAGGTGTTTGACTTAGCAGGATTTTTGATTTTTGATTTTTGGGAAGGTTGTGAATGCCATAGCATGGGTCTTTGATGAACCACCATCTTTGGGATTTCACTTTGTTGATTCAAGTGCGGAGTTGGATTAACTGAACACTACCCTGCCCCAGGTTGAGTGTAAAGGTTCGAATATCCGAAGGAAACTGCTACTCCTAGGCTCGAAGTGGTTTACTAGGGATTAACACCTTATATCTCCAGTGTTTAGGGGATTGAAGCAATGCCTGTACATCATTGACGAGATTCTGTCTGAAAGCATACAGTTTGCAATTATGGGTATCTCATTTTCATCCTCCTCCCTCACATCATGCTAAACAACAATGGATGGAGTGAAGTGAATAAATGTGTCGGTGTTAAGTGAAAGATGAGTGAATACGACATAACTAATTCAAAACATGCATAAACGATACATTAATGAAAACCAAATACGAGATGGCAATTGTTCAAAGCATACAATACTTAGACAAACAAAGACAAAATACAAGAACTACGAATAATGAAATGGCAACATGACTTCCTTCTTCGAGGAATGAACTTGACTGGACTTGATCTGATGTTGGCACTAGCTGGCCGGCGGCATAGGGTCGTTGATGGCGTTGAGATATTTCCCATCAAAGGTGAGAGCTTCGTTGTCAATCAGGTCTTGAACTTTGTTCTTGAAAGCTCTGCAATTCTCGATCAAATGCCCTGGAGCGCCCTTATGAAACTCACAATGAGCATTTGCGTCATAGTCGGGAAGAATGATAGTTGGAGGAGCTAGATCTCTCAAAGTAAAGGCTTCTTGCTCCAGCAATTTAGTAAAGATCTGAGCATAAGTCATTGGTAGCCGATCAAATACCCGACTTGGCTTTCTCGTCCTTTGTTGATGTTGCTGACGCGGTCCTTGAGCGGCTCATTGTTCCGGTTCCTTCCTAGTTATGGTGAGGGCTTCGAAGATCTGATCAACCTTTCTATTGAGGGATTCCAACTCCTTCCTGATGGCAACTTGCTCTTGTTGAATCTGCTCCATCTTTCGTCTTGTATTGGCTCTAGTTGCGTACTGGTGTTGAGGAATCAACTTGATTTACTGGATATGAAGGAAAGAGAAACATGAGAAACTGTTGAAGGAAGGAGAATGCAAGATGCACAACAAATGAGATGCAATGCAAATGATATGCAATGTAAGATGCAAGATCCAGGATCACAGGATCACAAATTCAAACAATTCTGAGATTAGCCAGGTGGACGGTTCAAGGATCACAGTCACTGCTTAAAGAAACCCCCACGGGTAGGATTCTAAAACTGGTAGGTGCCTAGAGTCATGGGTATCTTTCAAAGATATTACTGCCATTACAAAGCCTCATCATGATGATAATATCCTCAAAAGAATCTCCTCTAGGTGAGATTCTCGTATCTTCCACGCGAGAAATACTTCTCGAAGGTATCAACTACACAACCATCGACACACGAATTCTAAAAAAGGTTCTCAGAGTCATAGGTCGAGGTTGAAATTATTACTGTAAGAAAGTAATACGTTCAATGGATCTCATCTGATTGGGGCGTTCGTATTAATTCACAAAGATTTAACACTACCAACCACCATGGATAAAACGGTTTATGGTCCTTGAGATCAATGACTCAAGCTCGAAAACAATATTGCTATGGCAAAGACTCACCACAACAACAACATCTCCAAGGAATCTACTCCAAGCGGGGTTTTCGCTTTAACTCAACGTGAAAGACTCCATGCAAGTCTCCACTACACAACCACCATCTTAATCCTAGGGTTATACTCGGACTCGGGTGTAGAGCCATCTCACAAAAATAACCATAAGCATATCAAGCCCCACAATGCCACAAGCACAAGTAACCAAGATAAGGATACAAATAAAAAGCGAGAAGAATAAAAAACAACAAGCTAAACAACTCAAACTAAGATAGGCTCGACTCTCTCTTGCATGGAGCAAAGTCCCCAGCAGAGTCGCTACCTGTCGCACCTCGAAAATTCATTCGAACATACGACCCTCGCGCAAAAGGCGCGGAAATGCGGTTCGAAAGAGTCGCCACCGAACTTTATTTTTCCCGAATGAACAGGAGAGGAAAATATCGAGAAAACCTCCTAAACGGGGAAGGAACACGGCCGTCGCAACCATATTCCTGGGTTCGGGAGTCGGTTACGCGAGGGGAAGGTATTAGCACCCCTCACGTCCATTGTACTCAACGGGAACCTCTTAATTCGAGTTGTTATGGATGTTAGCTAAACTTAATCTTCTCTTCTCACTACTAAATGCTAAAGGATACTATAAAGGATAAAGACGCTAGGGGGAAGGGGATGGTTAGAGGATAGGCTGCTCACCAAGGATTAGGGCCCTTGTGTCTATGTATGCTCATTCGGACGCGAATGAGAAATTAGAGCGTCGTAGTTCGACTACGGGAAAGGAAAGGGGTAAATGGAATATGGATGGGATTTTGCTTGCCAAGATCATCGCAATCTTGTGCCTACGTATCTTACATTCAAGAATGAATGAAGAATCAGAGCAGTCGTAGTTCGTGGTAACGACCACGAAAGAAATGGGTTTGAATTGGTTTGAAGGTGGGTACGGGATGACGATTACTTGAAGCTTAAGAAAGACTTCTCGGACCCAAGTAATCGGGAGAGCGAACCAAAGACTTGGAACACTCACTTTTTCATCTCAAAAAGGAAGTTGCGTTTGGGAGGATGAGTTTGAATTGATGACAATTACTTGAAGTTTAAGAAAGACTTCTCGGACCCAAGTAGTCGGGAGAGCGAACCAAAGACTTGGAACCCTCTCTTTTTCATCGTGAAAAGAAAGTTGTTTGAGTTATTGAGGTTGAACGGATGACGTCTACTTGAAGCTTAAGAAAGGCTTCTCGGACCCAAGTAGTCGGGAGAGCGAACCAAAGACTTGGAACCCTCTCTTTTTCATCGTGAAAAGAAAGTTGTTAAAGTTTGGAATGGTGTTTGAGTAATTGGATGGTGGTTGAAGGATGGTTGAATGTTGTCGGGTTGTTAATGTTATTTAAAGGCGTCAATTGCTCACACACGAATAAGATAACTCGCATATAAACAAAGGAAAGCAAGATCAAAGACTTGAACCTACTCTTTACACCTTGAAAAGAATTGAATAATTGTTAATTGATTGATAGTTTGTTACGAAAATCCACTTGACGTTGGATCAAGGGTTTGACTTATTATCGCGTGCAAAGCGTGTTGGGCATGGTTTGAGAAACGGGACCGCCTTGACTTACGCATCAAGGGTCGAATTGTGTGCAATAGGTTGATGGCGAATGCGTATGAGCACTCGACTTACAAGGGTTTGAAAATGGCTCGATGATGAATCGAGAATTAGTTTAAAAATAGTTTGATCCGCTCTAGTCCCTATGGGTGCTCCTAGGAGATAAACTAATAATCAAAGAAATGTGAAACATACATCGGAATGGGAGAGGGGTACATATAAGTTACACGGGATTGCACGAAATAAAGGGGTCTCATTGTCAGGTAGCCCAAGAGAAAGTCGTGTGTGTGCATTGTGTCCTAAACTACACCTTGAGCAAAGTCGGGCACGACTTAAAATTAAGATACTTGCAAATAACCAATGATACAACAGTCCGCCAATTTGGCTTTTAGGATTTCGATAGTTTATTAGGTGTTTTCGATTATGGGTGAGTGAGAATGAATAAATATGATAATAATAATAATATATAGTAAGATAAATATGATAATATGAATAATATGAATAAAATGGATAAAAAACGATAAAAAATAGAAAATGAAAAGTTTAAAAAAAATTGGTCTCGGGTTTGTTATTTTTCATCAATAATTTGACAGAAAAATAACTTTGGGGTATTGTCATCGACCGTAAAATTAAAATCGGAAACGATAACTAATAAAATATTTTAAAACCAATATTTACCAACGAAATATACAAAAAGAGAAAGAAAAAAAAAGTGTAGAGAATCAAAATGGATGTATATATGAAACTAAAAAGAGAGGAATCATTTGGGCAACCTGAAGGCCCATCATCCTAAAAACGGTGTGATGACCAAAAGAAAATAAGGGCCTACAACCCGAAGGTCGGTTTCTTTATACCCACACCATCAAGAGTAATACCAGATTCCACGATACCAACAAAAGCAACCTGTATTTTTTTAAAAGATAATAAATCTAATTCAACAAATAAAAACCCGAATAAAATCAACATAATGGCAAAGTGAAAATACTCCTCTCAAGAGAACGACTGCAAGGTTCTCTTCTTCCTCAAATCCAAAATGAAAAGATGGAAACGTCATAAAAACACGGATGAAATCAACCTTCACTTTCACTTAAAAATTTCGGCCTCGCTTCCAGGTTCGTATGAGATTTGATTTTTTCCAATTCAGACTGTGTTTAGGATCTCACTTCATCCCTTTCTTATTTTGGGCTCGTATTTGCGGTCATGGTTTCATGAGGAGTTGGAAATTTTTTAAGGTTTAAGTTTCGGAAACGGAAACGGGTTGACGAGGTTTCGAAAGGAGTTTTCACGGCTTGAGATTAAAGGAAAAGATGTGTTTCTGGGTGACAATCTGAAGGTTAATGGAGGATATGAAGGTTTACGAAGGGGTTTTCGGTGGCGAGGTTAAATGGGTTTCGGAAATGGAAAAGTGGTTGAGAGATTTACGATAAGTTTATTCTCAATAGCTGTTGAGCGAATTGGAGGTTTTGATTTTAGGTTTTGAGTGGCTTCGAGGTTGGAGAAAAAAAGAGAAAGCTTTGGGGCTGTCTTTTGAAAGACATAGCGGCTAGGGTTTGCAGGTTGGTAGTTGAAGAAAGAAGAATGGGTTTTAAGAAATGTTGTTCGAAAAAGATTTGAAAGAAGGGTTGAACAAGTTATTTGAAGGAGGAAGGTGAGTTGAAGGTTAGGGTTAAAGATTGGGGATGTGTTTTTGTGAAGGTTGGAAGTTCTGAAACAAGTTTCAATAAAATTTGAAGGTGACTAGTTATGGTCAGAAAGATGAAGAAGATTGAAGATTGTTGTGGGTTTGTTGTTAGGTGAAGATTCTTTAAGAAATTAGGGGTTGAGGATGAGTGAGACTTAGGTTGAGTTTGTGGAAAGAGATCTTAGTTCCAGCAGAAAAATGAGTTTAAGAAGTTTTAAGGTTTTTTCCTCTTGCAAGTTGGTTGAAGGTTTTTTGATTTTAAAAGATGAAATGGGAAAATATAATTGTGGAGGGTCTGATTGCAAAACCTTTTGTTATGGTGCCGTTCTCTGTTTTTTTTTGTCCTTTTGAAGGATAAGGTTAGAGTTTATTGAAGAAAGGTGTTGTTACTTTCATATCAGATTTGTGTGGGGTTCTGAATTGGTTTGAAGCAGGCTCCCAAAATGTTGGTTGTCTGGCGTGGCCTTGTTGGAGGGTTTTGGAATTACTAGCTATCCCACCACACCTTTCTGTGATGCGTACGCTCTGTCTCTTTTGTGGTATATTTAAGAATTACTTAAGTAACAGGCTTGCTGGTTTATTGTAATAAACCTGGTTTTGTCAATTGTTTTCTTTCTGCTTTTTCTGTTGTTGCAGGTACAGGGCTGCAGGTTTATGGGAAACAATGACCTTATGGCTAGTTACATATTGCCAACGTTGCAGAAGATGGGGTTGTTTTGTTTGTGGGACCTTGTTGATAGCATGGTTGTCGACTTGTCCTGCATGATGTATTGAATCATGTTGTGTGACCACCAACTGATGCACTCTTTGTGCAAATCTCATTGCAAAATGTGACGTGTCCTTTTGAGGCACATCGTGGGTCCAACTCTTTTGCTGCTGTGAAGCTTGTTTCTCATTTAATCCATTTTTCACAGGACGCAAATTGTCAATCCCGTTGCTGTCGTGTTTGTGTACGAATCAATTAGGAAGTGTAACTATGTGTTGGGACAAATGATGCCTAGTAATGCAATTCTTATGAGTTTTGTTTTTTCTGTGAAATTGCTTAAGGTCTATTATCCGGTATCAATACTCATTGTTTCTGTGAAATGCAGGTACATGGCTGTAGGTGTCGAGTGTAGCAGAATGGTTGTAGCTAGCGGTACGGTTTGCGCAGGATGCAGAGGCTTTGTCCTAACCTCACTTCTGCAAGACCATGTAAAAACAAAAGCTGTCATGAAACTTTTTCTCTTTCTTTCTGTCATAATTTGAAGATATTTTATTAGTATAGTATTGATCTTGTGTAGGTACAATGGTAGGAGATATGGACCACATAAGCAAAGTCACTTGAAGAATGAGGCCACGACTAGTATAATGGAGGCTCGAGGAATTGTTGTACCGTGAGTTACTGTTGTGGAGGCACTTGTGGGGCCACGAATATGGTTGTACCAGTGGCTGAGATTCGCAAAAATTACGGTGGTGGCGTGTACCGTTATTTTCGCATAAGCCTGCTTGCCACAAAACCTTGGATGATATACATACTTTAATGGATATTTTTTTCAAATCTAGATTGAAATACTCTTCCTTTGGAATATTGTAGAAATTATGGCTTTATGTTTTTTTCAATTTTCAAAGCATATGCCTTATGATTCTGTATTGATTTGCAACAATTTAATGGACTCACGTTGAAATAGGTACAACAATGTTTCGAATGTGGATTTTTTACACTGCAATGAATTCTTAACATTGAATGAGGCTTTGTTGCAATTTTTTATTATAATTTCCAATTAAATTAAATTTGTATGGAAATTAATAATAAGGACGGGCTTCCCAATGGGCCTTTGATTTAATTCATGAATTCTTCTTTCAGTAGGATCATAAAAAGAATGGACTTCAATATCATCAATACACCCTCCATATACTCTTGAACTTTGACTTCCATGTATGGTAAAAGAAAATTCTCTCATTTAGAATACACCTTTATTGAACTTTCACACCAAGTGAACAAAATTTTGAATCAACTCCCAACAATAAAATCCATCATAAGCCCTTCTTGAATCTTGAACGAATTTGACCATTGGACCTTGAATAATCTTTTAAATATGAACCCATCACAAATAAATCCTGAAATTTGTTGTTTAATACATGATGAGCCAAAATCTTCATCATGAACTTTTTTATCACCTTAAAGTGACTCATGTCGTATAGCCTGAATCATGGCTTGATAACATGGCTTAAACTTCTCTTATCCCCAATTGGATTCTCCATATTTCATAAAGGCTTATGACCACACTAAAACTTCAAGACACGAGAAACAACTAGAGGATCACGGCCCAGGGCCAAATGGTCATCTAGAGAACAACCACCAAACGACACCATTATTTGTGATAAGGAAAGTAGAAAAGGTAGGACAAATTTGGGGTATGACACCTGGATACTCGACGAAATCACACCGGAGCCTGAACACTCAACGAAGCAAACAAATCGGAGGAAAGAGAATTCCACAAATACTTATCAAGATCACGACACAAAGTCTTTACCGAAGTCCGGATAATCGACGAGAGAAAGAACCAATACAAACTGGAGATTTACCGGAGCCTGGATACTCGACGGAATAGCCACGAACACTAATAAGAGTCTAGACCTTCACTTGATTTTACCGGAGTCTGGACACTCAACAACTCAAGTAAACACATCACGATTTTGGAAAAACACCAGAGTCTGGACACTCAACGAATGAAGGATTACATCACAAATATACTCGTCGGGGTCTGAATACCATTTGAACTTAACACAAACAACTGAAGTTCGACGATGCCGCCGGGGAACAACAAGAGCCAGGGTCTGGATACTTCTTGGGCTACAAAGAAAACAGACCACTAGTTTCTACGGGTCGATCACAACCTGCCATGGTCTGAATACCATCCGAGTAGAAAGAACCTTTTCACTATACCGGAGTCTGAATACTCAACGTATTGAGCGAAACCTGAGTGCTCGACGTAAACTGGTGTCTGAGTACTACAGCTCCATGCTGGGGAGAAGAACTCTGCACAACTTTGGAAGATACGATCCCAACTCTGCTGAGGGGCATACTAACAAATCTGGAGTTACAAATTTTACTGGAGATGAACAAGTCTCTGCTGGTGATGAACAACTCTTGCTGAGGGACGGGGTAAAGGTCCTGCATGACCTCCCTGGAACACATCTTACACTGTTGGGGTCACGAGCGACCTGCTGGAGGATATTCCACATATGCTTGGTGGAGAGAAATCTGATCTCGACTCGCTGGGGAACAAACCCATACTCGTACTCTGTGAGGATTAGGGGTACGCCTTACCAACTTCTGGGGGTAAAGACGTAACTTCCATCTGCTAGGGAATGATCTTCGATTGTTGGAAAAACGAGCTTCATCCAAATCTCTCTAAGAATTTTCCCCAAGCGTAATTCCCCTGCCCCTGTCTGATTTTTGGGAAGGTCTACGCTGAGAAGGAAATATCTTGCCATGAGACGACCCCGAGATGGCTTGCCCCAGAATCTGGATCATGAGAGGATCCTTGGTTGAAAAGTTCGGATAAGCTCTAGAGGTATAGAGAGGAACAATTATTTTCCTCATAGGGCGGCATGCCCCATCCTTGAGATGGCTTTGTCCCTAATTGACTGACTCGTGGAGCAGTACCTCTAGCCGCGAGAGATTTGCTGAATCTCGACCTGATTACCCCGTGTTAACCGATCCTTGGATGACTGACCTTACCGGGGGTTATTTGATATAGCTGGCCACAGCTCTACGGAGTATTCAGGCATTTTACATTCTATCCTAATCAAACTTTCCACTGTGGAAACTTTCCTGCGGTCGAGGGCTTACTCGCAAGTAAAACAAGTTGTTCTGCATAAAAGATACATTAAATGCAACGCATATGCCAGTTTTTTTCAAAACCCGATCCTGTTCACTGGAAAAATTTATGACATATAATGAACGAATCAATTATCAAAGTGTCAAAATTAATACAACGCTGTAAGAGGAATCCTTTTTTGAGTCAGTTTCGATGCGATCTTTACCGAAGTATGCTCTCGAACTAAACCTGTTTCAATTAGGAATTTTTCAGGTTGTAACTTGGCCAGGTTCACGGCTAACAAGGAAGGATATAAGGCTCAAAATTCATTTTAACCCACCCATTCTCCTTGATGTTCTCCAATCCTACGTCCAGCTAATTTGACACAAGCACTCACCTCTTAACGGTGGAATGATAGGAGTGATGGTTCTGGAAACCGCCTGCTTTTTGGATTGACAATCATTTACTTTCCGTCTTTATAGTGCCTGGAGTCACACGATTTCGTTCTTGTTTGAGGATTTTTCTCTTGTAATCCTTTTCGTTTTTTCGCTTTTTCGTTCCCTAATTTTTGCCTGGACTAACTCTTTTGAGTTTTTGATTTTGAAGTCCAGCGGGATACCCTAATTTTTGCCTAAGTCGCTTGTTCACAAGATTCGACTTAGCGGGCTTTTTCTTTTCTCTCTCTTTTTTTTTTTTGAACAAATCAAGTGACACCGGCTTGTCTGACTTGTTAAAAGAGATTATGACTGTTTCACTCCTTATCGGCAAGGTTTAACCATTGTGGTTCTTTAGGCATGACCTATACAGGTGTGATTTATCCTTGAGCAGCCGCTCCTTTTGCAAATTGAATGCTTGGTCAAATTAACTGACACCTACCCTGCCCCAGGTTAAGATTGAGGGTTTTTCATTTTCAGAAAGAAACTCCTACTACAAGGTTCAAAGGGGCTGACAAGGGATTATCTTCCTTATATCTCTGGTGTTTATGGATTTGAAACAATGCATGTATATCGTCAACAAGTTCTTCTATCCAAGAGCATGCAATCGGAAGCTTACACGTCTTTCGATTTCGTCATCCTCCCCGGATTCCACTTAAACAAGCGTTTGAAATAAAAGATAGAAATAAAGTGAACACGAATGGATTAATTCAAAACATACATATTTATTTCATTTTCAATATCAATTGAGAAACAACAAGTTTTTACAAGTGAGAATTGCACATAGACAGGAAAGAAACTACAAATGCAAAGAAATAACATGATAAATTGAAAATTGCCAGCTTCTAGGAACTGGGCTTTATCCATGAACCCAAGTCACGGTCGCTGTCTCCGTCTTCAACATCGGACACAACATTGATCTGCTCAAACACGACTCCTCCTGGGGTGAACACAATCGGCCCCTTGAATCGAGGCGCGCTCTGTGATGACGATGCAGGACAGTATCCTAAACCGAACTTGTCTTTCTTGTTGGGGATGTCCAGAACTTGGCCCCAACCTTGTGCTGCCCCAGTCTGAACCACTGCCTGGGCTTCCTTGAACGACGACAATGCTACCTCCGGCGCTTTGCTCGTAGCTGGAGACTTATCTTTAACTCGAACCTCCTCGAAGGCCTGACACAGAGTCTCGTGGATCTCATCGTCCACTTCTATATACTTGAACGACGAAAAATGGCTCACCAATATGTCATCCTCTCCGCACACGGTGACAATGCTGCCACCGACCATATACTTCCGCTTTTGATGGAGTGTAGACGTCACAACCCCCGCAGCATGAATCCAGGCCCGTCCCAGCAGACAACTGTAGGCTGGCTGTATATCCATTATATAGAACATAGTATTGAAAACTTCAGGTCCCACATGGATGGGTAAGGTCAGCTCTCCGAACACTGAACGACGCATCTCATCGAAAGCATGCACCACCAGGTCACTAGGTGTACAAATGATACCTCGAGTATCCAGCTTCATTAGGGCCTTCTTGGGTAGAACATTCAGAGAAGATCCAGTGTCAACCAACACATGGGACATGACTGTGCCCCTGCATTCAACCAAAATATGAAGTGCACTATTATGATTACGACCTTTAGGTGTCAGATCAAGATCCGTAAAGCCGAGCATGTGCCCCGCATTCACATGGGCCATTACCCCTTCAAGTTGATTGACCGAGATCTCTTGGGGTACATATGAGGTGTCAAGGATTTTCAGTAAGGCGTTCCTGTGGGCCTCCGAACACAGTAGTAATGACAATATAGAGATTTTAAACGGTGTCTGCTGCAAGTGCTCGACTATGTTATAGTGGCTTTTCCGGATTAATCTCATGAATTCCTCCACGTCCTTCGTCAAAGACTATTTCTCTTTCCCCCGAGGATTGCTTTCTACCGTAGCCTTATTCTTCCCTTTTGCTGCTCTTTCAGCCTCTACTTCTGGTGATGCAAAGATTCTGCCGCTACGGGTCATGCCACCTGTACCCACCAGATTATCCACTGAGTCTGCTGAAGAACTCTTCAATTCCACCTTCTCCCTGTTACAATAGACCTCTGCTCTGTAATTCCACGGAATCGCTTTAGTACTCTCATACGGGACTGGTCCGGCTTTAGTTATGATGACGATTGGCCTCTTGGGAGGCACTGATATTGTGATTGTTTTATAAGGGATCAAAATCGTCGCGACTTCGTCCCGCTCCTCTGTCACTTCCTTAATAGGTCTATCTTCTAAAGTGCGGTCAAACTGTAACATTCCTTCATCTATCAAGGCCTGAATATGTCTCTTCAGATCTTCGCATCCTTCAGGATGGTCCACACAATTGGCGCAAGTTTCAGAACAACCAGGGAACACCCCATTTCTTAGAAATTCTTTCTTCACTTGACCCAGCGGAGTCTTCAACTCTTCTACTCTCATCACAAGATTCAAGCTTTTCTCTTCCAGAATGGCGCTAACTCCTGTCGGTCCGTGATTCAGCATAGGGTTTTGCACAATGTTGGGTGCTTCATGCGAGAAGTCTATGGCTTTAATGTCAATTAAATCTTGCAGCTTGTGCTTAAAAGCCTTGCAATCGTCAATGATGTGCCCGGGTACCCCCGAGTGGAACTCGTAACGGGCATTTGCATCATAGCCAGGTGGTGGTCGGCCTGTCAGAGGGGCCAAGGTTCTCTTCTGAATTAACTGCATTTGTAGTAACGTCTGAAGCATTTAGGAGTAAGACATTGGCGGCGTATCGAATACTCTATTTGCTCCTCTCGAATTCTGGTACTTCCTGTAGCCCTGTTGATTCTGCTGTTGTTGTGGTTGTTGTTGTTGTGGTGGTGGTGGTGGTGGTATCGGAATGATAACACTTGCAGCCTGATGATGATAACACTGATCTTGATATCTACCTCTGCCTCTACCTCGAGAGCTTGATACAGAATTAGCGTCACCTTCACGCTTCTTATTTCCGAACACTTTCTTTCCTCCACCTGACGAAGGTACTTCTACGGCCTGAATTTTCCCGAACTTGATGCCATTTTCTATACGCTCACCGGTGATTACAAGGTCAGAGAAACTCCCGGACATACAGTTGACGAGCTTTTCATAGTACATCCCAGATAACGTTGATACAAAAAAGTCAATCAACTCTCTCTCTCTCTACCATTGGGGGTTGCACTCTGGCCACAAGCTCACGCCACCTCTGGGCGTACTCTTTAAAAAATTCCCCGTTCTTCTGGACGACATTCTGAAGCTGGACCCTGTTGGGAGCAAGGTCACTATTATACTGGTAGTGCTTCACAAACGCTTCAGCCAAACCCTTCCAACTGCGAACCTGAGAGGGTTCCAAACCCATATACCACTCGAGCGACGGCCCTGACAGGCTATCCTGGAAAAAATGCATGAGCATCTTCTCATCATTTGAATAGGCTGAAATTTTTCTGTAGTATGAACGTATGTGCACCCTGTGGCAAGTGACACCTTTGTATTTATCGAAGGTAGGAACTTTGAACTTGTACGACACTTTAAAATCAGGGATGAGCCCTAAATAGGCCATGTCGAGCCCCATGGAGTCCTGATTTGTTATATTCCTCATCTGTTCCTCCAGCATCCTGAATCTACGATCAGCTTCAGCGGGCAACTCAGCGCCTACATCCCTCATAGAGAACACGTCGTCTTGGCGATCTTCATTCCATCGTTGGTCCGCATTGCCATACCCAGCGTAGGCACCCTCCGGACCATAGACGTTTCGATTGACGGTGTAACCATACCCAGCGTTACCCAGACCATAGTTAGCAGCACCAGGTCCAAACCCAGCATTATGAGCACCATTACCACAACCCAAGTTGACGGTATTACCAAAACCTGCATTACCTGTATTACCAAAACCTGCATAACTAGCAGCATTACCCAGACCAACATGGAAGATGCCAATATCACTACCATTCCCGGCCCCCGCAGCAGTTGGGGTGCATCTGGTAGGCACAGCGGTCTGTCGCTACCGCGAAAATAAGGTGCCGGCAAAACAGAAGAGTCGCCACCTTTCGTTATTTATCCCATAGAACAGGAAAGGAAACGATCGGAAAAGTCTGATGCAAAGGTATAAGACAAGGTCATCGCAACCAATGTCTGGATTTGGGAGTCGGTTACGCAAGGGGAAGGTATTAGCACCCCTCACGTCCATCGTACTCGATGGGATCCATGCTTGTTGGTTTGTCTACGAGTGAAAAACAATCCATCTACGACTGCTAAATCTAAACGAAAAGAACGGACTCGATAGAGCATCGTGCTCTATGCCTACGTATTCCCTCGTGCAATGGGAAAGTCAGAGTCAACATAGTTCGGGAAACTACGAGGGAGATTGCTCGCCGAGATATCGCATCTCGTGCCTATGTACTTTCACACGGCGTGAAATATCAGAGATTACGTAGTTCATGCTACTACGGCTAACCAGGGTGTTCTCGATCACACATGGGTGAGAGAAAGGATTGACGATACTAGCATGCACATTCTAGCAGTTAGGTGTATGCTGCTCGCTCGACGGAGACTTAGGTGTTACCTGTTTGCGGTAGAAAGGACGTAGTATGTCAGGTTTTAGAGGTATGGGAACCTACGGGTTCTAGAACTACGGTCTGGCCTCAATTGTGCTAGGGCAAGAGAAAGGGAACATCAGTCGTCAGTGGGAAAGTCTCGGTCGCACGACAATGAGAGAACAGAGAAGTTGGTTGTTAGTGTGCTCGCTAGGATATCGCATCCTATACCTACATATTCTCGTCTGGTACGAGAAATCAGAGCAGCTGTAGTTCAGCCAACTACAACAAAACAGGGAAAAGGGAGAAAAAGGAGCTCGCTAGGATATCGCAGCCTATGCCTACGTACTCTCGTCTGGTACGAGAGATCAGAGCAAACGTATTTCGGCGAACGCGGAAAACGAGTCTCGATTGCACAGGGGCAAGAGAAGGCGTCTCAATCGCCTGAACGCGAGAGAAAAGGGTTTCGATCACACGGGGGCGAGAACAAAGAGGAAGCAGGCCTAACACGCCTAAACGGGAAGGAACTCGGGACACACACGCAAGAACCTAAGGCGTAGAAGCGAATGCGTCGTACGTCACCCAAAGGGTACCATACTAAACACTCTAAACGATCGAAGGTAGACCGCTCGATTGTCATTTCCCACGTATCTAACGATACAGCTCACAACACTCGACGATTGCATGAAGACTTCAATAAGAAAGATGATAACGAATGAAGCGGCTCCGTTGACCCTTGACATGTGTGCAAGCTCCATTCCAATCTTCTCCTCTCCGGATCAGAACCAATGTAACGCTTAGACCGTTATGATTTGACTTATACGATAAATCAAACTCTAAGAGGTAGCGTGTTGATATCCGTGTCAAAGACAAGATAGAGAAATGACATTGAAAATCATTCTCAAATTGAATCATGTCACACGGCCAGCCCGGAATAAAATCGAAGTAAAATCGGATAGCGGAAGAGAAAATAGGAGAGAAATCCAATCACAAATGAAAATAAAATTCTACTCGTAAATTTAGCAATTAATTTCTAATAGAAAACTCTAAAGAAATATTAAAAGGAATTTGCATATGAAAAATAGCATATAAAATCCTATCTACCATTCTATAATATCCTATAAAGAAAATAATATCAAGAAAATAGAATATAAATTCTATGCTAAAAAATAAGCTAAGAAATAATATCTAAGGAAAGATAGGAAATTTTATATAAAACTCTATAATATCCTAATAGAAAAATAGAATATAAAACCTACAATATAAAATCTATATTGAAAATATATGTAATAATATTCTAAAATTGAAACTATAATCCCTAAAGGAAAAAAAATAGAAAAAAAAATCTACACTCTATTACAAGCACACATCCAATACAAAAGAAATATTAAAAATAAAGGAAAGGGGGGGTACAGCTTGAAAAAGGGTGTAAATGCAGAAAAAGAAAAACCAGCTCTGGGCCCAGCCCACAATACAATAGTCAAAAAAAATAAAAACAATGGAACTATGGGGGGTGAATGGAAAACAGAGGGTATAGGCCTCAGCAAAACGGTTGGGCCCGTTGGCTGGTGAAGCCCAAACGAAACAGCTGGAGGGGGGGGGGGGGGGGTAAACAAGCAGAACCGGCAGTGTGAATCCAAAACTGCAACAATTGGGCCCCCAGGCCCAATCAACTCAAATACCCTCTTCGTCTTCCTTAAGCAAACAAGGAAAGAAGCCCTAGCTTCTTCCTCCTTCCGCTGTCATCGAGCACTTCTCTCTCCTACTGTCTCAACTCTTGAACTTCTCACCGTCTCAACCTTCAATCTCAAATCAAACTCTAAAATCCAACTCTCCCGCTCTCAAACTTTCCAACCGATGTGCTCTTGATGCGACTTGGTAATTGGGGGATCTTGAAGAAGCTCATTCAAGATCGTTTTAGAAGTCGGTTCGTGGTGAAGAAGGTTCTTGACGATCTGTGAATATAATGAAGAGAACGACGAAGATCTTGAAGATCTTGATGTTGCAAAGGTTGGACGCTCATGGAGTTCTTGGAGATTCAACGAAGGTTTAAAGATTAAAAAACTGGAAAAAATGTGAACGGACTTGCGATGAACTTGATGAACTCGAAGGAAGATCTGTTGGAGATTTTCTATGATGAATCTGAGAAAATGCTCTTGAACGGAGATGGATGAAATCTGGTTGAAGATTGTTGATGATATACGAAAGAAAGGCGTTAGAGCTATGAAGATCTGGATGAACATGACGCGATCTTGAAGATGGATGGAAGATTCTGGATCTGATGTTTTCTGGTGATTTGCAGATGAACACAAGTGCAGAACAATGAAGATCATGGAAGATCTGGGGAAATCTATGGCGGAGACGGGGAGGTTCTTGCAGGTTTGATGAATGTTCATCATTTCTGATGAATTTCTAGAGACTCTGGCAAGAACACAGGATGAAGATTGATGGATCTTCATCGTTTCTGGGAGATTTGTATGGAGTTTCCGGCGACCGTTGTTGTTTCCAGCGACGGTTACAGGTAGTGTTGGCCGCTTTTGTTTTTACCGACAAGGATCTCCGGCGGTTTGCATGCCGGCCGGTGAGGGGATGAGGGGAGAGCACGTGGCGCTGTGCAGGCGGGTGAGATGATGAGTGGGACACGTGTGGCTGCATGGGAGAGAGAGAGGGACGCGTGGGGCAATACGTGGAAGCAAGTGGGGACATGCAGTGTAAGGTGGCGGAGTCAGAAGGAAAACGCGTGGCTTCTTTTATACGCTGCCAAGTGGCAACATCTGGACTCGGATGGTGGGCCTCCAAAATGGACACTTGGCCCACAAAAAGGCTAAACTATGATTAAAACTCACTTACAAACTGACTCACAGGATGAATGACTAATCTCAAACCTCCCTCAGGATGATCATCTGAGTTAGCTGCAGAACTTCGCCCTCAAGTCATCAAGGGGTCACCGGTTACACGGTAACTGGTGATTTGCCAACCTGCAGAAATAAACTGCAAAACTGGTCGGGAACGAGGTTTCTGAAAACTGAACACAGTTGCACGGCAACCAACTTAATGCTCATCAGATACAGAACATCTGACCTCATTGTCAGTCATCCATGTAACACCGCAGACATCAAACCCGCAGGCCGGATCAACATGCACTTGATACTCTCACTTCGTCAGAAAGAGAAACAATACTCACGTCGTCTAAAAGTAGACGGGAAGTCACTGCTGAAAACAGGATCAACACACAGTTGATCCTTTCCTTTCGTCAGAAAGAAACAATACTCACGTCGTCTAAAAGTAGACGGTAAGACACCATACGTTCACATCGTCTAAGGATAGACAAAAAGAAAGCCACCGCGCTCATATCATCTGAGGGTAAACATCCAATACTCACGTCGTCTAAAAGTAGACAGGAAGAAAGATCAAATCAATGATTACGTCAACGACTTCACAATTATTCAGCAAACTTCTGAATCCTTTCATCCCTAGGAATTGATGGAAAGGAAATATATTTGAAGGCCATACCGTTGATAGGAATTGACAGTAAGAGAATCATCTTCAAAGAGCCATGTCGTCAATAGGAATTGACAACAAGGAAATCAAACATTCTTCAGAGAGCCACGAGATCAATAGGAATTGACGGCACGAAAACCTTCTTAGAACAACATCTCATCCAATAAACTGAAAGAAAACCATATTTGATACTCACATCGTCTAAGGATAGACGGAGAGTAAATCATATCTGAAGTTCGTCTGGAAATCTCGCATTGTCCAAGGATAGACGGAGAGAAACCCATATCTAAAATCCAAATAATTGAATGCTGAACCAACATGGAAGATCGTATGCGCAACTCACGTCGTCTAAAAGTAGACGGTAAGAAGGCTTGCTGGGGAAACACATCGTTAATAGAGATTAACGGTAAAAGAATCTGCTCGGAGATATACATCGTTAATAGAGATTAATGGTAAAAGAATCGGTCGACATCAGAGGACTGATGGACAAAGGAACTCTGCTTAGGGTCGTCATCATCAGAGGACTGCTGAACAAAACATAATCGTTGTATGATCTGAAACCCGAGAGAAAGTAAGCTGATGAGCTGCCTGAACACAACTACTGGATAAATGCCCCTGTATCGACCGCAGGGTGATTCACGTTGCCACTGAAGGCTAATAACAAACTGGCTTATGCTTCGTATGCCCATGCATATGTTTGAATAGCGTAATGCTCCACACGGTGGAAATGCTATGCATTTGAGGATGAAATGCAAATATGATAATATATGCAAAGATGCAAATGCAGGCTCGGGCTGCCGAAGAAAAGTTGTACACAGAAGGACCATTCCAGCAAAATAAATGCTGGAAAGGTGAAGCCAACTCCGTTGGGGATAACCGGGTATCACAGAATTATTCCAGCAAAATAAATGCTGGAAAGGTGAGATCGACTTCGCTGGGGATTTCTAGAGAACTATCAAGTAACCCTGCTTCAGGATTCAGGAATCATCCTGGACGAATAAACTCTATTGAGGAACTCACATAACTTCGTCGGGGACCTCAAGAATCACCTTGAACCTATACCTCTGCTGGAGATTTCAGGAGTCATCCTGAGCAAACACTCTGGCGACTTCCCTGGGGATTTTAAGAATCATCTTAAGCAAACAACTTCGTTGAGGACTTCAAGAATCATCTTGGGCAAACAACTCTGTCGGAGACTTCAGTCTAAACCGTCGAGAGCTAAGCACTTGCGGATAATCTTCCACGAGAAAACTGCACACTGACCCAGTGCTGGGAATGGGTATGCGCTTCAGCGCATGACTCAGCTGGGGAGATGGCGATCCTGCCTAGGATACATCTGGTTAGGGAGAATCTATCTCTGCTCGGGGAGACATATCAATGCTAGCGGTCCCCTGTTCAGACTCTGTGGGGAAACACCACTGAACCTGCTGGGGAAGAAGGAATCATCCTGATTGGAAAACATGCCACGAAACGAACTCGAGATGGCTTGCCCCAGAATCTTCTGACAACTTCTGGCAAACTCTGACAATTTATGCCAACACAGGGAGGAACGGCTCTTTCGCTTTCAGCTTTTGCCCCAGCCTGTGGGATCTCTGTGGGGATGTTCCTTGAAAGGAAAATCTGCAATCTCTGCACCCCGATCTGCCTCAGCATCTTGAACCTCGATGGGGTGCTTCGCATTAATTTCCCCATGGGCAAGAAATGACTTTTGTGCTCTTAGGGTGGCTTACCCCTGTCTTACAACGAACTTGCCCCTGATTGGCTAATCCGTGAGGAAATACCCTGGTTGTCCTCGAGAGATTCACGGAATCTCGACCTGACTGCCTCAGATCAACTGAATTCTGGATGGCTGACTCCCATGCCATGATCTTTTGATGTAGCTTGCCCCGGTTCACCGGAATATTCTGGCATTCTGCATTCTATCCTGATCAGACTTTCCATTGTGGAAACTTTCCTGCTGTCAAGCGCTTACTCGCTAGTAAAACAAGTTGTTCTGCATAAAAGACATATCAAATGCAATGCATATGGCAGTTTTCAAAAATCCATTCATGTTCACTGGGAAAAATTTTATGACATAAAATGTATGAAATCATTCATCAACATGTCAATATCAATACAACGCTGTAAAGGGAATCCTTTCAAGGAGTCAGTTCCGATGCGATCTTTACCGAAGTATGCAACAAACCTATTTCAATTAGGTCTTTTAAAGGTTGTAACATGGTCAGGTTCACGGTTTAAGAAAGAAAGGATAGAGGCTCAAAATTCATTTTAACCCACCCATTCTCCGTGATGTTCTCCAATCCTACATTCAGCTAATTCGACCTTAGCGTTCACCTTTCAAAGGTTACATGACAGAAGTGACGGTTCAGGAAACCACAAGTTTTCGGAGTGACAGTCACTCGCTTTTCGTCTTTTGTTTAGGCACCGGTAGCCACACGATTTTGTTCTTTTCGAGGATTTTTCTTTTGTAATCCTTTTTGTCTTTTCATTTTTTCGATCCCTAACTTTTTCCTGGACTAACTCTTCTGAGTTTCTTCGATTTTGAAGTCCAGCGGGATGCCCTAATTTTTGCCTAAGTCGCTTGCTTTCAAGATTCGACTTAGCGGGCTCTTTCTTTTTGATTTTTTCTTTTTTCTTTTTTGAACAAATCGTATGGCATCGGCTCGTATGACTTGTTAAAGAGATTGTGACTGTTTCACTCCTGATTGGCCAGGTTTAACCATCATGGTTTTTTAGGTACGACCTATAGCGGTGTGATCGATCCTCGACCGGACACTCCTTTTGTAATTTGAACGCTTTGTCAAATTAGCTAACACCTACCCAGCCCCGGGTTAAGATTGAGGGTTTTCTATCTTCAGAAAGAAACTCCTACTACAAGGCTCAAAGGGGTTAACAAGGGATTCTCTTCCTTATATCTTCGGTGTTTGGGATTTGAAACAATGCATGTACATCATCAACAGGTTTTTTGTTCAAAAGCATAGCATCGGAAGCTTGCGCATCATTGGATTTCGTCATCCTCCCCGGATTCCGCTTAAACAAGCGTTTGACATCAGTTAAAACATTGAGTGAACACGAATGGATTAAATCAAAACATGCATATTCATTTCATTATCAATATCAATTAAAAACAAGACAAGTTTTACGAATGCAATTGGCGCTTTAACAGAAAAGAAACTACAAATGCAAAGAAATGACATGATAAAACATATGTTGCCGGCTTCTGGGAACCAGGCTTTTCGAACTTGATTCGCTGCTGAGCCAACCATTTTCAGAATTGATCGCCGAAGTCATCCTGATACTCCTCTGAACATCTGCTCTCAGTGAACTCTCCTGTAACCTGAACTGCTACACCCACTCGGCTGGTTGAAGGAAATTCGTTAATCTGAACACCCTGAGGCGTGATTGAGATCCTGTTAGAAACCAACAGAGTCGAACTTGGCTTTGAAGCACCTTGCAGTCTTCAGTTCAATGCCCCTATGCCCCAGCATGGTACCCATAGCGGGCATTGACGTTGAAGCCTGGCGGATACGGTGGAATTTCTGGATTAATCTTCTTCGCAACAACCAATCCACTCCTGATCAAATCCGACAATAAGTGACTGTACGATACCGGTAGCTGAGCAAAATGCCTTTGTGGCTTCCTCGGTCTTCGTCTGGCATGCTGACGTGGCGGCTGACGATACGACTGTTGACTCTAGCGGGGAGCAGATATCTGACATACAGACCCAACAGATTGCTGGCTCTGAACACTCGAAGTATTAGAAGACTGAATCTGAGGTACGGGAGATTCCGAGATAACATCACTTCCTTTCTCCCATTCTTCTTGAGAACTGGCAACTGATTTACTTTCAGAAGCTGAAGTATAAGGAATGTCTCGAATCTTTCCACTCTTGATTCCGCTCTCAACATGTTCTCCTGCTATCACTAAGTCAGCAAAGTTCGACACTTTACCACTGATCAACTTGTCAAAGTAATGGCCTTTCAAGGTACCCAGGAATATATCAACCAACTCTCTGTCCAGAAGTGGGGGTTGAACACTAGCAGCGAATTCTCTCCATCTCTGCGCATATCCTCTGAAGGATTCATTGTCTGCCTGAGATAATCCTTGCAACTGCACGCGACTAGGAGCCATGTCAAGATTGTAGTCGTACTGCTTCATGAAGGCATCGGCAAAATCTAACCATGATCTGATGCAATCACTCTTCAACTACATATATCAATTCAACGATGCTCCACTCAAATTGTCCTGAAAATAGTGAATCATAAGCTGATCATTGGCGACATACGAAGTCATTTTTCTGCAGAACATTATCAAATGTAGCTTCAGACAACTATCCCCTTTGAACTTCTCAAAATTCAGAATTTTGAATTTCGGAGGCATCACAAGGCCTGGCACTAAGCACATGCTTGAAGCGTTCAAATCAAGAGTATTCTGACTCATCAGAGCATCAAGCTTTTCATCCAACAGACGATATCTTCTCATAAACTCAACAGTCCATGGGTTCTCAACATCAGCCTTCGGAACAATCCTCTGATGATCTGGCACAGGGAAAGTGAAATTCTGATAGTTCGTGTCATGAAGAGAAGATGCATTTTTGTCTCTGACAGGAACCTGCATAGGCTGGGCTTGAGCAATATTGTTCACCGAGATCCTCTGATCATTGGCCTCATCTCGAGTCATAGCTGTCACAGCTTCCATGAATTGACTCAACTGATTCTTCAACAGTTCAAACTCTGCCCTAGTAACAACCAAGTTCTGCTCTTCTGAGTTCATGATCCTTCTAGGAGCAACTCAATTCCAATGTGAATGCCAGGAAGTCAACTGTGAATTGGGCAAGAGACGGGTAAGCTTTCCGTTCTGGATGAGGATGGACATGAAAGCATGAGATGCACATGAAATGCAATGCAAAATGCAACAAACACGGGATCACAGCCCCCACAAAGCTCTTAATACTGTTGTGCTGCTGACGGGATAAGTTCGCTCTGACGAGAGAAAACCAAAATACCGGGTTGGCTGGAAGTCGAGTTTCCTGCAAAAACCCTCCCACTCACGGGTATGGACCTAAACTGACACAGGTTCGACATCCTATGCGGTCATCAGCGTCATAGACTTTCAAGAACCATGATACGATACCTAGAAGGTGTGGCATCATCATCTCTTGAAGCGGCCTCACTTAGCTGAATCCCAAATGATCGATTCCCATAGTCGACAATCCTTAGATCTAAAATCCTTTCAACGGCCCACTAGGCTGGAAATGGAAATCATCTAAAAGAATCTCGTCTGAGTGCAGATTTCGTGGGAACTAGTGTATGCCTAACATACAGGTTCACCACTAATCGGCTTCTAGTGCTAGGTATGTACTCGAGCCTAGGTCTGGTTTATCACTCATCAAAGCCCCTCCCACAACAGCACAGTAGCAACAGATAATAATATAGTGCGGGGAATATAAATACAGTAATATACAATATACAACACACAAAAATAAACACCCGAAAACAAGCAAACAAGCACTAGGATTGACTCTCGCACAGGGACGTTGGATCCCCCTATTGACTTGCATAGGAGACGTTGGATATCCCCAGCAGAGTCGCCAGCTGTCGCTACCGCGAAAATAAGGTGCCGGCAAAATAGAAGAGTCACCACCTTTCGTTATTTATCCCACAGAACGGGAAAGGAAACGATCGGAAAAACCTGACGCAAAGGTATAAGACAAGGTCATCGCAACCAATGTCTGGATTCTGGAGTCGGTTACGCAAGGGGAAGGTATTAGCACCCCTCACGTCCATCATACTCGATGGGATCCACGCTTGTTGGTTTATCTATGGGTGAAAAACAATCTATCTACGAATGCTAAATCTAAACGGAAAGAATGGACTCGATAGAGCATCGCGCTCTATGCCTACGTATTCCCTCGTGCAATGGGAAAGTCAGAGTCAAAGTAGTTCGGGAAACTATGAGGGAGATTGCTCGCCGAGATATCATATCTCGTGCCTATGTACTTTCACACGGCGTGAAAGATCAGAGCTTACGTAGTTCAGGCTACTACGGCTAACCAGGGTGTTCTCAATCACACATGGGTGAGAGAAAGGATTGACGATACTAGCGTGCGTATTCTAGCAGTTAGGTGTATGCTGCTCACTCGACGGAGACTTAGGTGTTACCTATTTGCGGTAGAAAGGATGTAGTATGTCGGGTTTTAGAGGTATGGGAACCTACGGGTTCTAGAACTACGGTCTGGCCTCAATTGTGCTAGGGCAAGAGAAAGGGAACATCAGTCGTCAGCGGGAAAGTCTCGGTTGCACGGCAACAAGAGAACAGAGAAGTTGGTTGTTAGTGTGCTCGCTAGGATATCGCATCCTATGCCTACATATTCTCGTCTAGTACGAGAAATCAGAGCAGCTGTAGTTCAGTCAACTACAACAAAACAGGGAAAAGGGAGAAAAGGGATCTCGCTAGGATATCACATCCTATTCCTACGTACTCTCGTCTGGTACGAGAGATCAGAGAAAACGTAGTTCGGCAAACGCGGAAAACGAGTCTCGATTGCACAGGGGCAAGAGAAGGGGTCTCAATCGCCTGAACGCGAGAGAAAAGGGTTTCGATCGCACGGGGGGGAGAACAAAGAGGAAGCAGGTCTAACACGCCTAAACGGGAAGGAACTCGGGACACACACGCAAGAACCTAAGGCGTAGAAGCGAATGCGTCGTATGTCACCCAAAGGGTACCATACTAAACACTCTAAACGATCAAGGGGAGACCGCTCGATTGTCATTTCCCACGTATCTAACGATACAACTCACAACACTCGACGGTTGCATGAAGACTTGAATAAGAAGGATGATAACGAACGAAGCGGCTCCGTTGGCCCTTGACATGTGCACAAGCTCCATTCTAATCTTCTCTTCTCTGGATCCTTGATGAGGACGCTCGAATCAGAACCAATGTAACGCTTAGACCATCATGATTTGACTTATACGATAAATCAAACTCTAAGAGGTAGCGTGTTGATATCCGTGTCAAAGACAAGATAGAGAAATGACATTGAAAATCATTCTCCAATTGAATCATGTCACATGGCCAGCCCGGAATAAAATCAAAGTGAAATCGGATAGCGGAAGAGAAAATAGGAGAGAAATCCAATCACAAATAAAAATAAAATTCTACTCCTAAAATTAGCAATTAATTTCTAATAGAAAACTCTAAAGAAATATTAAAAGGAAGTTGCATATGAAAAATAGCATATAAAATCCTATCTACCATTCTATAATATCCTATAAAGAAAATAATACCAAGAAAATAGAATATAAATTCTATGCTAAAAAATAAGCTAAGAAATAATATCTAAGGAAAGATAGGAAATTTTATATAAAACTCTATAATATCCTAATAGAAAAATAGAATATAAAACCTACAATATAAAATCTATATTGAAAATATATGTAATAATATTCTAAAATTGAAACTATAATCCCTAAAGGGAAAAAAAATAGAAAAATAAATCTACACATCCAATAAAAAAGAAATATTAAAAATAAAGGAAAGGGGGGGGGGGGGGGGGTACAGCTTGAAAAATGGTGTAAATGCAGAAAAAAAAACCAGCTCTGGGCCCAGCCCACAATACAATAGTCAGAAAAAATAAAAACAATGGAACTATGGGGGGTGAATGGAAAATGGAGGGTGTAGGCCTCAGCAAAACGGTTGGGCCCGTTGGATGGTGAAGCCCAACTGAAACAGCTGGAGAGGGGGGGGGGGGGGGTAAACAAGCAGAAACGGCAGTGTGAATCCAAAACTGCAACAATTGGGCCCCCAGGCCCAATCAACCCAAAGAACCTCTTCGTATTCCTTCATCAAACAAGGAAAGAAGCCCTAGCTTCTTCCTCTTTCCGCCGTCACCGAGCACTTCTCTCTCCCACTGTCTCAACTCTTGAACTTCTCACCGTCTCAACCTTCAATCTCAAATCAAACTCTTAAATCCAACTCTCCAGCTCTCAAACTTTCCTTCCTCAATCCTTACGCTTTCATTCTTCCACCATCTCCGCTGTCCAACCTACCAAATCTAGACAAAGTAACCGATGTGCTCTTGATGCGACTTGGAGATTGGGGGATCTTGAAGAAGCTCATTCAAGATCGTTTTAGAAGTCGGTTCGTGGTGAAGAAGGTTCTTGACGATCTGTGAATATAATAAAGAGAACGACGAAGATCTTGAAGATCTTGACGTTGCAAAGGTTGGACGCTCATGGAGTTCTTGGAGATTCAACGAAGGTTTAAAGATTCAATAACTGGAAAAAATGTGAATGGACTTGCGATGAACTTGATGAACTCGGAGGAAGATCTGTTGGAGATTTTCTATGATAAATCTGAGAAAATGCTCTTGAACGGAGATGGATGAAATCTGGTTGAAGATTGTTGATGATATACGAAAGAAAGGCATTAGAGCTATGAAGATCTGGATGAACACGACGCGATCTTGAAGATGGATGGAAGATTCTAGAACTGATGTTTTCTGGTGATTTGCGGATGAACACAAGTGCATAACGATGAAGATCATGGAAGATTTGGGAAAATCTATGGTGGAGACGGGGAGGTTCTTGCAGGTTTGATGAATGTTCATCATTTCTGATGAATTTCTGGAGACTCTGGAAAGAACACAGGATGAAGATTGATGGATCTTCATCGTTTCTGGGAGATTTGGATGGAGTTTCCGGCGACCGTTGTTATTTCCGGCGACAGTTACAAGGAGTGTTGGCTGCTTTTGATTTTACCGGCAAGGATCTCCGGCAGTTTGCATGCCGGCCGGTGAGGGGATGAGGGGAGAGCACGTGGCGTTGTGCAGGCGGGTGAGATGATGAGTGGGACACGTGTGGCTGCATGGGAGAGAGAGAGAGGGACGCGTGGGGCAATACGTGGAAAGCAAGTGAGGACATGCAGTGTGAGGTGGCGGAGTCAGAAGGAAAACACGTGGCTTCTTTTATATGCTGCCAAGTGGCAACATCTGGACTCGGATGGTGGGCCTCCAAAATGGACACTTGGCCCACAAAAAGGCTAAACTGTGATTAAAACTCACTTACAAACTGACTCACATTAAAATACTCAATTAAACGAATTAATCAAACTGATGCAACTCCTAATTAACCTAATTAAATTCTAATTAACTAATCTGCTAATTAATACTACTCTAATTAAAAAAGATTAATCTAACTAAAAAAAGATTAATATCCTAACTAATATCTAATTAATTCTAGAAAAAGAAATTAATCTAGAAAAATGATTTAAACTCTATTAAACTCTATTAATATCTAAAAAATGATTAAATCTATTAAACTCTAGAACAAAGCAAATCTAGAAGAAAATTAACCCTATTAATAAAACTTATTATATCTAAACAAACTCAATTAATATCTAACAAGAGATTTAAAATCTACTAAGTTCTAAACCAATTAATATCTAAAGAGAGATTTAAAATCTATTAAATTCTAACCCTATGATATCTAAACATCTAAGAAATTATTCTAGAAAAAACAACCAATTAAAGTTCTAGAAATTATCTATTTAGATCTAGAAATTATTAAAATCTATTTAAAATTCTAGAAACTCAATTAAAATCTATTTAAAATTCTAGAAATTGAAGAAAAAAACTAGAAAATGCAATAAAAGTTAATTAAGCCGATAAAAAAAGATGCGAGAATATAGCGAAATAAACGGTAAAAACCGGACACCGAGATGTCCTCAAAAACAACAGCAGGAGCTGAAAACACCACGAAGAGCACAACTTCCACAACAAAACCTACTTATTCGAACTGGCCTGAAATGCCTGGAACACCAGGAAAAGGTTGTGATCCCGATAAAGTCAATCTGGCTGCAAAAATGCAATGAATTCGATATGCGGATGCAAAATGCAAAATGAATCGAAACATAAGCCAAATTGCGAGAAATGGTTGGTCAAATTTTGGGGTGCAACACGGTGGCGTTAAGAATCTCTGTATCGTTGCGGGGAGTATTAGCAGCAGTACCTCTGTGAAGAACTCCATTAAGATCAACCCTAGCAACCAGGGGCCGGACCATTGTTCTCAGTTGCTTCTGTCCTTGAGCCATGCCCTGCATGACCTCCATGAGCTGAGTCATGCGCTCCCTCATCTCTTGCATCTCAGTCTGAATGTGATCCATGGCTTTCTTGAGATTGTTTCTGGTAGAGTACCGGTGAATTCTCTGGTCAGCAATCCTGAAACAACTCTCTGAAAATACAACAGAACATAAGAACGAGGCTTAAGAAGGTACCTGCAAACACAAAGAAAAATATGCAAAATGCTAACAATGCATATGGAATATTTCCCTTGATTCTAGTTCCGGGTGAAACGCATGACAATGGAAACCCCTCAGACAGCAGTAGTAGAAAACTCCTCATGTATACAAATGGAAAACCACACGAGCAGTTGCAAGCACAAGTATCTGAGTACGAATAATGGGAAGCGAGATATCTAGAATCAAATGAAATATGCACATGCAATGTTAATGCAATGTCATGTAATCAATGCAGATGAGAAATGCAGAAATGCAAGGATGCTTGTTGCACCCTAAAATTTGACCAACCGGTGCCACTTTCGGTTTATGCTTCGACGCATTTTCGCATTCGCATTTGCATACTGCATATAGCGCATTTATTCAATCATGGTGATTTTATCGGGATTACAGCCCTGCTGTCGCTTTTCGGGTATCTCAGACCGGTTCGGATAATCGGAGGTTATTTTAGGAAGTCGCGCGCTTCCTGGGTGTTTTCAGCTTATGCAGTGATTTTTGAGATTCTGGGTGTCCGGGTTTATTGTTTTGCTTCGATCTGGTCTCGCGCTCTTTTTATGTTGGTTATTTGCCTTTGTTTGCATTTTTTAGGGTTTAATAGCCTTTTGTAGATTTTAAATAGGCTTTATAGATTTTTAGAATTTTAAATAGATTTTTTAATATTTTTAATAGCTTTAAATCTTTTTTTTAGAATTTATAGAGTTTTTTAATAGGTTTTAATAGTTTTTTTAATAGTTTAATTAAATAGTATAGGTTTTATTAGAGATTTGATAGGAATTTAGTAAAATTTTAAATAGAGATGTTTAGAGTTTTTATTTTATTAGTTAATAGTTTTTAGAATTAATTAGAGTAAGTCAGATTTTAATTAGTTAATTAGGTTTAATGTTTTAATTAGTTTAATTGGGTTTAATCTTTTTAATTCAGTTTTTTTGGGTTTATTGTATCACTTTTCATGGGCCCAGAGTAGAGTTTTTTGGAGGCCCAAAGTCCATCAGTCCGTTTTTGTCCATTTCAGTCCAGAAATTGCCATGTGTCAAGTATATAAGACATCCACGCGTTCAGCTTCAGAGGCCCCACCTCATAACTCACTTCATTTTCCAGACTCTCCCACAATCTTCCACGCGTCCTCCATCTCTCCACTACCATCCACACATGGCCATCATGCAAGCTCACTCTGCCACCCAGCCACGCCACATGTCTCTCACCTGAGCTTCGTCGGTTGCATGGCCGGCGGCCATGCAACCACCGTAACCCCCAATCGCCGGCCGTCCTAACCAACTTCCAACTGTCTAACCACCTCGCCGGCCACCGTCAAACTTCACCGGAAAACTCAAAGAACCCAGAATCTTCATCATTTTCGCATGATCTTCATCTTTCTCCTCTCGTCTCCGTCCTCTGATCAACATCATCATCAACATCGACGATCATATTTTTCCAGAATGCTCAACAAGGTTCTTCACCAAGCTTCAAGATCTCCAGAAATCCCCAGAAAATCATCGGTGACCAACTCCATGTGTTCATCGCGTCTCCAAACTATGAGCAAGATCTTCAAGGTTCGTCCGGTTCTCCATTCGATCTCCAGATTTGATCAAGATCTTCCAGATTCATCGTATTTTTCTTGGTGTTCATCGTTGTTCGTTCATCATCATCATCAAGATTCATACGAATCTTCAAGAACATCTCCAGAAATCACTCAGAATCTTCAGCAACTTTCATCATTCAAAAACCTCAACCGATCTTCATCAGAGAGAAAGCCTCAACAAGATCTTTATCCAGAAATCCTCTGTAGCATCATCAGTTTATCAAGGTCTTCGTCAGAACGCAAGAATCTTCGCCGTCCTTCAACCTTCTCAGCAATTCATCAACTCCAAGAAACTTCTTCACCATCTTCGTCAAGATCCCTGAAGAATCATCAACAGAAGACCTCAAGAACACTCATCCACGATCAAGATTCTCCAGAACTTCTTCAAGATCTTCAATGCGATTCCAGATTTCTCCATTCTTCCAAGAACCTTCACGTAGCTTCAATCGTCTTCATGCAAGAAAGCAACACGCAACCTTCAAGATCTTCAACATTCTATCCAGATTTCTTCGCAGATTTTCTTGTCCACTTCTAATGGCATCTTTTACTGATTGAGGATTAAATATTAAAAAGGCATCTCTGGTAGATCGTTTTGTGGGTGAAGCAAGCGAAAAATGAAGGAAAAATGGTGAGAGGGATTAGAGAGAACGGAGAGGAAGAGGTTGAGGTTGACGGCCATGAACAGTGACAGAGAGATGAGAGAGTGAATTAGGGTTTCTGGGGAAAAGGTGGGGGATTGGACCGGGTTTGGGTTTGGGGGCCACGAGGCCCAGAGTTTTTTTGTTTCTCACACCTCCCTCCGTTTTTTTCTCCTGGGTGGGTGAATATTGGGCTGGGCCCAACAAGTTTTTTCTGCTGGCTGCTACACCCTCCGTTTCACACCCCACCCCTCCATTTTTTTGCTTGGTTGGGATAGTTGTTGGGCTGGGCCCAGTTTTACCCATTGTTTTTTTCTGCAGGCTTATACATCCCCCTGTAACTGCTGTACCCCCCTCCCCTTGTATTTTCTTCATTCTCATTTTAGTTGTTTTCTTTATGAAAAAAAATAATAAGAAAAAGAATATTGAGAAAATATACAGAGAAAAATCATATATGAGAAAAAGAATATTAAAAAGAATATGAAAAATATTGTGAAAAAAAAAGAAATATGAAAAGAAATGAGAAAAAGAGTATTGAGAAAAAAGAAAAGATTCAAGAAAAGAATATTGAAAAAAATAGTGAAAAAATATAGGAAAAAATATATGAAAAATATTTTGAAAAAGAAAAGAGAAAAGAAATATTGAGAAAAAGAAGATAAAAATATTCAGCTTCACTTCAATTCTTTTAGGACATTTTTTTTCATAGAGTTTATTTTACCTTTTAGAGGTAGTTTTAGAAGTCCATTTGTTAGGGGACTTTTTACACCTTTTAGAGGTAGTTTTAGAAGTCCACTTGTTAGAGGGCTATTTTCCATTTGATTTTTTCATGATGAATAGGATAGAGTTTTTAGGAGTTTATTTTCCGTATCCAGTCATTGTAACCATTTTTCAGAATATTAATAAAATGAGATTTGAGCTGTGGTCCCGAAAGTAGCCGAACTACAGCTGCTCTGATTTCTCGTACCAGACGAGAATATGTAGGCATAGGATGCGATATCCTAGCGAGCACACTAACAACTAACCCTTTGTTCTCTCGCTGCTGTGCGATCGAGACTTTCCCGCTGACGACTGATGTTATCCTTTTCTCTTGCCCGAGTGCATTTGAGACCAGACCGTAGTTTTATTTCCCATAGGTTCCCGTACCTTTAAAACCAGTTTAATTTCTCACTCCTGTGTGAGAACACCCAGCCTAGCCGTAGTTAGCCTGAACTACGTAAGCTCTGATCTTCCATGCAGTGTGGAAGTATGTAGGCACAAGACGCGAGGTCTTGGCGAGCCAATTTCCCTGTAGTTTCCCGAACTACGTTGACTCTGACTTTCTCTCTTGAGAATACGTAGGCATAGAGTGCGACGCTCTATCGAGTCAATTCCCTTCCGTTTAGATTTAGCAGTCGTAGATAGATTGTTTTTTGCATCCTTTAGACAAACCAAGCAAGCGTAGATCCCGCCGAGTACGACGGACGTGAGGGGTGCTAATACCTTCCCCTTGCGTAACCGACTCCCGAATCTAGGTTTTGGTTGCGATGACCATACCTTTTCCCGTTTTTTGCGAGGTTTACTTCGAGCGTTTCCTTTACCTCCTTTGGGATAAATAACGCACGGTGGCGACTCTTCTGTCAGCCGGCGCCGATTTTCGCAGTAGCGACAGCTGGCGACTCTGCTGGGGATCCAACGTCCCCTGGCTGCTAAGGACTGTGATAGTTCCTTATGCATGTGGGATCCAACGTCCCCTAAGAGAGTCAATCCTAGCGCTTGTTTGCTTGTCTTTTGGGTGTTTATTTTTTCTTTGCTATTATCTGTTGTGCTGGGGAGGGTGATATTTTGAGTGATAGTCGGACATGGGCTGCTTGAGTATGCATTTAGACGTAGTTGCGGAGAGTAGTAGACGAACCTGTTTGCTGAGCAGGCATCGTTCCCTACGAAATCTGCGCTCAGACGAGGTTCTCTCTGAGGTGCTCCTTTCCGGTCCTGAGGATCTGAGGGGAGTCCAGACGTGAGGATTGTCGACTCTGGGGACCGATCATTTGGAAGTCAGCTAAGTGAGGCCTCTTCATGAGATGACGATGCCACTCCTTCTGGGAATCGTATCATTCCTCATGAAAGTCTGTGACGCTGATGACCGCATAGGATGCCGTGCCTTAGGTCCATACCCGTGAGTGGGGGGTTTTTTTTTGCGCGAAACTTGACTTCCAGCCTACCAGCTATCTTGGCGTTCTCTTTTAGAGAGAACGTACTCCGTCAGCAGTGCAGTAGCACTCAGAGTGTGTTGTGGGGGCTGTGATCCCGTGTTTGCTGCATTGCATTGCATTTGCATAAGCATCCTTGCATCATATTGCATAGCATTTCTCCAGTTAGCCAGAGTTCTAATCCAGCCTTTGTTTCCTGAAGGTGAGTACCCGGAGTTTGGATTGAGCAACTGTTGATTGTCAGAAGACGACCAGGGGGTTGGAACAGACTTGAGCAGATTTGAGAATCAAGCAGTGTAGTAGGTTACAGGTAATTGATAGCTATGTCTGAAGGCAATTTCCAGTCTCCTAAAACCTTGACAGGGTTTACTATGACGTCCAATCTTCGGTATGATTCTATGGAAGACTTCCCGCAAGCGAACAACGTTACTGCAGACCAAGTTGTACAGCCTACTGTTGAGAACCGAGATCGACATGAGCAGTTTGTTGCCCGAAGTGAACGTCCTCCTCCTGTTAGCAATCAAGGTGCTGTTTTCCCTGAGAGGAATCCACGCAGAGATATCCCGGTAGCCAGGACTGTAAACTCAAGAGCTCTTGAAGGTGATAAAAGGCTCCGAGTATTGGAAGAAAGAGTTAAAGCTTTAAAGGTCAAAGATGATGTTAACCTGAATGCTGCAGACATGTGTTTGGTCCCTGACCTGGTGTTGCCTTATAAGTTCAAAGTGCCGAAATTTGAAAAGTACACAGGAGATAGCTGTCCGAAGCAACACTTGATGATGTTCTTTCGAAGAATGACTTCGTTTGTGCGAAATGACAAATTGATGATCCATTGCTTTCAGTATAGTCTGACTGGGGCATCTTTGAGGTGGTATATGCGATTAAAGAGTAATCAGATTCGATCATGGGTGGATTTAGCCAGAGCTTTCCTGAAGCAGTACGATTACAACCTGGATATGGCTCATAGTCTTGTACATCTGCAAGAATTATCTCGGGCGGAGAATGAATCATTCAGAGGGTATGTGCAAAGATGGAAAGAATTGGCTGCTAGTGTTCAACCACCGCTTCAGGAAAGAGAAATGGTTGACCTCTTCTTGGGTACTCTGAAGGGCCATTATTATGACAAATTGTTCGGTTGTACAAGCTTTGTGGGCCTGATGAGAATGGGGGAGCTTGTTGAGAGAGGACTCAAAAGTGGAAAGCTTCGAGATGTTCCTTATATCCCAGTTGATAAGAATGAGTCAGTTGTTAGTTCTCAAGAAGAGTGGGAAGAAGGAAATGACGTCGTCTCAGAATCTCTAGCATCTCAGGATCGGTTTTCAGACACTTCAAGTCAACGGTCATCCTGTCGTCGATCGCGTCAGCACGCCCAACGAAGACCAAGGAAACCTGAAAGGCAGTTTATTCAGCTACCAGTGTCGTACAGTCAGTTGTTGCCAGATCTGTTCAGAAGTGGATTGATAGTGCCGAAAGAGACTAATCCGATGATTCAACCGTGTCCTCCAGGTTTTGATGCCAGCGCCCGCTGTGAGTACCATGTTGGGGCACAGGGGCATTCAACAAATGATTGTAAGGTGCTTAGAAGCTGGGTTCAGGATCTGTTAGACTCTAACCGGATTTTCATCACGCCCCAGGGTTTTGTTCAGATTAACGATTCTCCGTCATCCAGTTGTGTGGGTTCGTCAGTTAATGTCATGGAAGACTCCACGGGAAGTGTGTGTTCTGAAGAATGTCAATCAGAGAGTTCAGTTGAATATGGGAGAAGCTTCTAGAGGTCTCTGTGTCGGGTGTCGCATCTGTTTTCTCTGCCTAATCCGTTTAGCTTTTGCGCATTAGTGCTTGCTGACCATCACCAGGATTGTTGGATGGGGTCATTGTATTCGTACTCATTTGTGCTTACGTGCTGCTTTTGTTGGTTGTACATGTGTGGGAGGTGTTCGTCTTGGTGCTTATAGCTTGAGTTTCTCTTTGTCTTGTCACGAATATGTGTTTGCTTTCTGCATTGTATTATCATTTAACAGGTACATCAGAACCGTGGGTCTTATTTCCTCATCATTCAGTTTGTTGCAGGAGTTCCTTCAGAGATATGGAACAGAATCAGGTTGAATTGGTTGAAGTCCGAAGCCAGCTGGGGCAGATGATGAGAGACATGCAAGAGATGCGTCTGGAGCAGAAGATCCTCAAAGAGGAAAATAGTAAGCTGAAGACCCAAATGAGCTTGATCATGGAAGTAGTCAAGAATGTGCTTAGGAAAGAGGATAATCAGCTATTTGAAGCCGCAGTGAAGGAGCTTGTGCCGCCTGTGCCTGGGGAACCTGAGCTTAGCGAACGTGTTGACAGACATGAGCAACAACAACAAAGGATACGTCCGGCTCAACAGAGGATTCAGGAGGGGAGGCCAAAGAGGGTATTTGAGGCGCCACCTTCAACATATGCTGAGCTCTTGCAGATTTTATTGAGGTTTAAAATGGTTGAAAAAAGAACAATGGAACCACCCACAGGAGCGCTTCCTTATGGGTACGATACCAGTAAGCAATGTGAGTTTCATTCTGGGGCACTCGGACACGACATCGAGGGTTGTCATGCTTTTAAGCACAATGTTCAAGACCTGATTGACTCAAAAGATATTGAATTCACGCCAAGCGGTGTAGCTGTACGTATTGCTCCTATCCCAGTTGATGCTAAGATGATGGATGTTTCTAAAGCTGCAGTAGGTCAGAAACGTATCCTGGACTCCATGGTGTCAGAATCTCCATGCCCACAATTGTTGCCTATTCCTGGGGCAGATCTGAGAAAGAAAATGGCTAAGCATAAGGAGTGCCGTAATCAGTACGGTGGAAATCAAGAAACCAATGTTGTATTTGCTACGAAGGTTGTTCAACAGTCAACCCGATACCAGCGACGACAGCAACGATCTCAACAGCCGCAGAGGCAACAGCATCCCAATCAGCGAAGAGCTCAAAATCAGAGGCCGGTGAGGGTATTTAATGTGCCTCCGATGCCGTATGCCGAACTTCTTCAGGTGTTGCTACGATTACAGTTGGTTGAGAAGAGGAAGTTAGCCCCGCTGACAGGTACGCCTCCAGCAGGTTATGATATCAATGAGCACTGTGATTTCCATTCAGGAGCACCGGGGCACAACATTGAAGATTGTCTGGCCTTCAAGCACAAAGTGCAGGACCTACTTGATAGTGCAACTATCAACTTCGGGCAGGAAGGGCCCAAAATCATCTGAATGAGGAGGAGGGGCTCTATAATTTGGTTGGGTCGCTGAAAGCAGATCAGGACAGCGTCGGGTTGCCTCTAAAAACTGATTGTGAGGAAGGCTGGTTCAGCAGCAGGACAAATGTGAAAGCCCGGTTCTCGGAAGCTGGCATTTTTCTTTGTTTTATCTTGTCATTTCTTTACGTTTGTAGTTTCTTTCCTGTTTAAATTGCAATCTTGTTCGTAAAACTTGTTGTTTTCATTCAATTGATGATAATGAAATAAATATGCATGTTTTGATTAAATCCATTCGTGTTCACTAATTGTTTTTACTAATGTCCAACGCTTGGTTAAGAAGGATCTGAGGAGGATGACGAAAATGAACGACATGCAACTTTCGATATTGTATGCTTTTGAAATAAAACCTGCTGATGATGTACAGGCATTGTTTCAAATCCCTAAACATCGGTGATATAAGGAAGATAATCCCTTGTCAACCCCTTTGAGCCTAGTAGTAGGAGTTCTTTCTGAAAACGAAAAACCCTCCATCTTAACCTGGGGCAGGGTAGGTGTTAGCTAATTTGGCCGAGCATTCAAGTTGCAAAAGGAGTGTCCGTTCAAGGATCAATCACACCTCTAGAGGTCGTGCCTAAAAAACCACAATGGTTAATCAAGAGTGAGACAGTCACATCATTCTCCAATGAGTCAGACAACCAGTGTCACACGACTTGTTCGAAGAGAAAGCAAAAAGAATCAAAAGCCCGCTAAGTCAAAGCTTCAAAACAAATGACTTAGGCAAAAATGAGGGCATCCCGCTGGACTTAAAAAATCAAAAGAAACTCCAAAGAGTCAGTCCAGGCAAAAGTTAGGGATATGAAAAGAAAAAAAGATGAAAGGATGACAAAAGAAAAATCCTCAGACAAATACGAGCCGTGTGACCCTAAGTGTCAAAGACGAAGAGTGAGTGGCTGTCACTCCAAAAACTCATGGTTTCTCGAACTATAACTCCTATCTTTCAACCTCTGAGAGGTGAGCGCTAAGGTCGAATTAGCTGAACGTAGGATGGGAGAACATCAAGGAGAATGGGTGGGTTAAAATAAACTTTGAGCCTTTATCCTTTCCTTCAAAACCGTGAACCTGACCATGTTATAACCTTCAAAAGTCCTAATTGAAGCAGGTTTGTTTCGAAAGCATACTTCGGTAAAGATTGCGTCGAAACTGACTCCTAAAAGGGTTCCTCTTGCCATGTTGGTACTGATGTTGATATTCTTGATAAATGTTCTGTGCATTATATGCCATAAACTGTTTTTTCCTTTTCCCAGTGAACAGATTGGATGTCAAAGCTGTCATATGCGTTGCATTAGTATATCTTTCATGCATAACAACTTCTTTTACTTGCGAGTAAGCGCTTGACAGCAGGAAAGTTTTTTACGATGGAAGGTATGGTCAGAATAGAATACAGAACGCCCGAATGCTTCGCAAGCCAGGGCAAGCTACATCCAGTGATCCCCAGTCAGGTCAGCCTTTCGAAGTCAGTTATCCTGGGGCAATCAGGTTGAGATTCGGTAGTCAGGGGCACTACTCTGAATTAGCTAATCAGGGGCAAAGTCATTGCAGTCAGGGGCAGGCCATCTTAAGAGCGCAGAAGTTATTCTTTATTCGAGAAGCAGTTGATGTGAAGTATCTCTCCGAAGTTCAGAATGCTGGGGCATTTCATATCAGACCATCAGGGAGCAGATTTTCAGATGTCCTTTTGAGGAGCATCACCACAGAGATCCCGCAGGCAGGGGCATATCAGAAGCGAAGGGATTGTTCTTCTCCGTATCAGCAGAGTTATTCAAAGCTAGTCGAGCAGATTCAGCCAATTTTCGAGTGCGAGACGAATGTCGGGAAGTCATGTTACTATCCCTTGACTCTTCAACCAGAAAACTGTGTATTCAGACAGAATGTTTTCCAGCGTCAGTTGTACCTGACCCGTCACAGATAGCCTAAAAGCCCAAATCCATGTTGGCGATCACTGTGAGGCCCATCCGTGTTGGCGCATCAGTTTCCAAATCCAATCTTCATCAGTATGCAGGAAGACTCCGTCTATTTTCTCCAGCAAAGTCCAATTTTTCATTGGCACGGGTAAGCTATCCCCAAAGAAGTCCAATCATACTTGGCACATCTGTCATTCCCCAGCGAAGTTGATTTCACTCTTCCAGCATTTATTTTGCTGGAATAATTCTGTGATATCCGGTTTATCCCCAGCAGAGTTGGCTTCGTCTTCAGCATTTATTTTGCTGAAGTGGTTTTCTGTACCCGACTTTCTCCAGCAGCCCGAGCCTGCATTAGCATATTGCATGTATCATCATATTCGCAGCATACTTGCATTACATTTTCAAAATGCGTAGCATTTCCATCCTGAATGGAGCATTACGCCATAGAAAGATTCAAGCATATGCATATGCATACGAAGCATAAGCCAGGTTTTTTATCAGCTCATATGACATGTGAATTACTCTGTGATCAGTTCAGTGGCGTTCATCCAGCAGCAGTGTTCAGGCAATTCAGCAGATTATTCGTATTTCAGATCATACAACAGTTATGCTTTGATCAATCAGTCATCTGGTATCGACAGGCTTTTCTTCCCGTCAATTCATATTGACGATGTGTTCCTCCAATAAGTGGATTGCTCCGTCTATCATTAGACGTCTTGAGTTCGAATATGGCTTTCTTTCCGCCTATCATTAGATGATGTGAAGTTTCGGGTGATTTCTTTCAGTGGGGTTTCAAGATGGGGTTTCTCTAGCAAGTGGTGTTCTTTCCGTCTAGCAGTAGACGATGTGAAGTTTCGGGTGATTTCTTTCAGTGGGGTTTCAAGATGGGGTTTCTCTAGCAAGTGGTGTTCTTTCCGTCTAGCAGTAGACGATGTGAAGTTTCGGGTGATTCTTTCAGTGGGGTTTCAAGATGGGGTTTCTCTAGCAAGTGGTGTTCTTTCCGTCTAGCAGTAGACGATGTGAAGTTTCGGGTGATTTTTTTCAGTGGGGTTCCAAGATGGGGTTTCTCTAGCAAGTGGTGTTCTTTCCGTCTATCAGTAGACGATGTGAAGTTTCAGGTGATTTTTCAGCGGGTTTCTTATCGTCAGATCATACGGATGGTGTGTTTCCCCAACGAGTCTTCTCCGGCTATCTTTAGATGTTGAGGGGTTTCAAAGCGATCTTTCGGATAGTGGTTTTCCTTCTGTTTATTGGATGAGATGACATTTCAAAAGGGATTTTCTGACCGTCAATCCTTATTGACGTCGAGGCTCTTTGAAGAATGTTCGGTTTTCCTGATTGTCGATTCTTATTGACGACATGGCTCTTTGAAGGTGGTTTTCTTCCCGTCGGTCCTTACTGATGATGTGGCCCCTTTAAGGATATTGTTCTTCCCATCAATCCCGTGGACGAAAGGATTCTGAAATTTGAGGAATGATGTTGAATTGTTTGGGTGTCTTTCCATCTATCCTTAGACGATGTGAGTATGGATCCGGGTGTCTTTCCGTCTATCCTTAGACGATGTGAGTATTGATTTTTTTCCTTCGGGATGGATGTCTTTCCGTCTATCCTTAGACGATGTGAGTATTGATTTTTTCCTTCGATTTGGGTGTCTTTCCGTCTATCATTAGACGATATGAGTATGGATTTTGGGTGTCTTTCCGTCTATCCTTAGACGATGTGAGTATGGATTTTGAGTGTCTTTCCGTCTAGCCTTAGACGATGTGAGTATGGATCAGGGTGTCTTTCCGTCTATCCTTAGACGATGTGAGTATGGATTTTGGGTGTCTTTCCGTCTAGCCTTAGACGATGTGAGTATGGATCAGGGTGTCTTTCCGTCTATCCTTAGACGATGTGAGTATGGATTTTGGGTGTCTTTCCGTCTAGCCTTAGACGATGTGAGTATGGATATTGGGTGTCTTTCCGTCTATCCTTAGACGATGTGAGTATGGATTTTGGATGTCTTTCCGTCTATCCTTAGACGATGTGAGTATGGATTTATGGGTGTCTTTCCGTCTATCCTTAGACGATGTGAGTATATTTCTCTTCCTGTTTATCAGTAGACGATGTGAGAATCAGGTGTTTTGTTGCAACCCTCGGGTTTGTTATTTGTGGTATCACGCGGATAACGGGCGTTAAAGTCAGTTTCTTCATCAGATGATTGATCAGTTGGTGGCCGTGATGACTGGACCCGGTTTTCTGGATTTTATTCCCCAAGCAGTTTTACAGTATATTCTCACGGTTGGCAAATTTTCGGGTTTATTGGTATTCAACCGTCTCGTACCTCTGAATGTTTGAAGGCTGCGCGCTCTTCAACCCTTCAGGTCCAAGTCGCTTGAATAGGGGCAGTTGTTGCACCCTAAAATTTGACCAACCGGTGCCACTTTCGGTTTATGCTTCGACGCATTTTCGCATTCGCATTTGCATACTGCATATAGCGCATTTCTTCAATCATGGTGGTTTTATCGGGATTACAGCCCTGCTGTCGCTTTTCGGGTATCTCAGACCGGTTCGGATAATCGGAGGTTATTTTGGGAAGTCGCGCGCTTCCTGGGTGTTTTCAGCTTATGCAGTGATTTTTGAGATTCTGGGTGTCCGGGTTTATTGTTTTGCTTCGATCTGGTCTCGCGCTCTTTTTATGTTGGTTATTTGCCTTTGTTTACATTTTTTAGGGTTTAATAGCCTTTTGTAGATTTTAAATAGGCTTTATAGATTTTTAGAATTTTAAATAGATTTTTTAATATTTTTAATAGCTTTAAATCTTTTTTTAGAATTTATAGAGTTTTTTAATAGGTTTTAATAGTTTTTTTAATAGTTTAATTAAATAGTATAGGTTTTATTAGAGATTTAATAGGAATTTAGTAAAATTTTAAATAGAGATGTTTAGAGTTTTTATTTTATTAGTTAATAGTTTTTAGAATTAATTAGAGTAAGTCAGATTTTAATTAGTTAATTAGGTTTATTGTTTTAATTAGTTTAATTGGGTTTAATCTTTTTAATTCAGTTTTTTTGGGTTTATTGTATCACTTTTCGTGGGCCCAGAGTAGAGTTTTTTGGAGGCCCAAAGTCCATCAGTCCGTTTTTGTCCATTTCAGTCCAGAAATTGCCATGTGTCAAGTATATAAGGCATCCACGCGTTCAGCTTCAGAGGCCCCACCTCATAACTCACTTCATTTTCCAGACTCTCCCACAATCTTCCACGCGTCCTCCATCTCTCCACTACCATCCACACGTGGCCATCATGCAAGCTCACTCTGCCACCCAGCCACGCCACATGTCTCTCACCTGAGCTTCGCCGGTTGCATGGCCGGCGGCCATGCAACCACCGCAACCCCCAATCGCCGGCCGTCCTAACCAACTTCCAACTGTCTAACCACCTCGCCGGCCACCGTCAAACTTCACCGAAAAACTCAAAGAACCCAGAATCTTCATCGTTTTCGCATGATCTTCATCTTTCTCCTCTCGTCTCCGTCCTCTGATCAACATCATCATCAACATCGACGATCATATTTTTCCAGAATGCTCAACAAGGTTCTTCACCAAGCTTCAAGATCTCCAGAAATCCCCAGAAAATCATCGGTGACCAACTCCATGTGTTCATCGCGTCTCCAAACTATGAGCAAGATCTTCAAGGTTCGTCCGGTTCTCCATCCGATCTCCAGATTTGATCAAGATCTTCCAGATTCATCGTATTGTTCTTGGTGTTCATCGTTGTTCGTTCATCATCATCATCAAGATTCATACGAATCTTCAAGAACATCTCCAGAAATCACTCAGAATCTTCAGCAACTTTCATCATTCAAAAACCTCAACCGATCTTCATCAGAGAGAAAGCCTCAACAAGATCTTTATCCAGAAATCCTCTGTAGCATCATCAGTTTATCAAGGTCTTCGTCAGAACGCAAGAATCTTCGCCGTCCTTCAACCTTCTCAGCAATTCATCAACTCCAAGAAACTTCTTCACCATCTTCGTCAAGATCCCTGAAGAATCATCAACAGAAGACCTCAAGAACACTCATCCACGATCAAGATTCTCCAGAACTTCTTCAAGATCTTCAATGCGATTCCAGATTTCTCCATTCTTCCAAGAACCTTCACGTAGCTTCAATCGTCTTCATGCAAGAAAGCAACACGCAACCTTCAAGATCTTCAACATTCCATCCAGATTTCTTCGCAGATTTTCTTGTCCACTTCTAATGGCATCTTTTACTGATTGAGGATTAAAGATTAAAAAGGCATCTCTGGTAGATCATTTTGTGGGTGAAGCAAGCGAAAAATGAAGGAAAAATGGTGAGAGGGATTAGAGAGAACGGAGAGGAAGAGGTTGAGGTTGACGGCCATGAACAGTGACGGAGAGATGAGAGAGTGAATTAGGGTTTCTGGGGAGAAGGTGGGGGATTGGACCGGGTTTGGGTTTGGGGGCCACGAGGCCCAGAGTTTTTTTGTTTCTCACACCTCCCTCCGTTTTTTTCTCCTGGGTGGGTGAATATTGGGCTGGGCCCAACAAGTTTTTTCTGCTGGCTGCTACACCCTCCGTTTCACACCCCACCCTCCATTTTTTTGCTTGGTTGGGATAGTTGTTGGGCTGGGCCCAGTTTTACCCATTGTTTTTTTCTGCAGGCTTATACATCCCCCTGTAACTGTTGTACCCCCCTCCCCTTGTATCTTCTTCATTCTCATTTTAGTTGTTTTCTTTATGAAAAAAATAATAAGAAAAAGAATATTGAGAAAATATACAGAGAAAAATCATATATGAGAAAAAGAATATTAAAAAGAATATGAAAAATATTGTGAAAAAAAAAAGAAATATGAAAAGAAATGAGAAGAAGAGTATTGAGAAAAAAGAAAAGATTCAAGAAAAGAATATTGAAAAAAATAGTGAAAAAATATATGAAAAATATTTTGAAAAAGAAAAGACAAAAGAAATATTGAGAAAAAGAAGATAAAAATATTCAGCTTCACTTCAATTCTTTTAGGACATTTTTTTTCATAGAGTTTATTTTACCTTTTAGAGGTAGTTTTAGAAGTCCATTTGTTAGGGGACTTTTTACACCTTTTAGAGGTAGTTTTAGAAGTCCATTTGTTAGGGGACTTTTTACACCTTTTAGAGGTAGTTTTAGAAGTCCACTTGTTAGGGGGCTATTTTCCATTTGATTTTTTCATGATGAATAGGATAGAGTTTTTAGGAGTTTATTTTCCGTATCCAGTCATTGTAACCATTTTTCAGAATATTAATAAAATGAGATTTGAGTTGTGGTCCCGAAAGTAGCCGAACTACAGCTGCTCTGATTTCTCGTACCAAACGAGAATATGTAGGCATAGGATGCGATATCCCAGCGAGCACACTAACAACTAACCCTTTGTTCTCTCGCTGCTGTGCGATCGAGACTTTCCCGCTGACGACTGATGTTATCCTTTTCTCTTGCCCGAGTGCATTTGAGACCATACCGTAGTTTTATTTCCCATAGGTTCCCGTACCTTTAAAACCAGTTTAATTTCTCACTCCTGTGTGAGAACACCCAGCCTAGCCGTAGTTAGCCTGAACTACGTAAGCTCTGATCTTCCATGCAGTGTGGAAGTACGTAGGCACAAGACGCGAGGTCTTGGCGAGCCAATTTCCCTGTAGTTTCCCGAACTACGTTGACTCTGACTTTCTCTCTTGAGAATACGTAGGCATAGAGTGCGACGCTCTATCGAGTCAATTCCCTTCCGTTTAGATTTAGCAGCCGTAGATAGATTATTTTTTGCATCCTTTAGACAAACCAAGCAAGCGTGGATCCCGTCGAGTACGACGGACGTGAGGGGTGCTAATACCTTCCCCTTGCGTAACCGACTCCCGAATCCAGGTTTTGGTTGCGATGGCCATACCTGTTCCCGTTTTTTGCGAGGTTTACTTCGAGCGTTTCCTTTCCCTCCTTTGGGATAAATAACGCACGGTGGCGACTCTTCTGTCAGCCGGCGCCGATTTTCGCAGTAGCGACAGCTGGCGACTCTGCTGGGGATCCAACGTCCCCTGGCTGCTAAGGACTGCGATAGTTCCTTATGCATGTGGGATCCAACGTCCCCTAAGAGAGTCAATCCTAGCGCTTGTTTGCTTGTCTTTTGGGTGTTTATTTTTTCTTTGCTATTATCTGTTGTGCTGGGGAGGGTGATATTTTGAGTGATAGCCGGACCTGGGCTGCTTGAGTATGCATTTAGACGTAGTTGCAGAGAGTAGTAGACGAACCTGTTTGCTGAGCAGGCACCGTTCCCTACGAAATCTGCGCTCAGACGAGGTTCTCTCCGAGGTGCTCCTTTCCGGTCCTGAGGATCTGAGGGGAGTCCAGACGTGAGGATTGTCGACTCTGGGGACCGATCATTTGGAAGTCAGCTAAGTGAGGCCTCTTCATGAGATGACGATGCCACTCCTTCTGGGAATCGTATCATTCCTCATGAAAGTCTGTGACGCTGATGACCGCATAGGATGTCGTGCCTTAGGTCCATACCCGTGAGTGGGGGGGTTTTTTTTGCGTGAAACTTGACTTCCAGCCTACCAGCTATCTTGGCGTTCTCTTTTAGAGAGAACGTACTCCGTCAGCAGTGCAGTAGCACTCAGAGTGTGTTGTGGGGGCTGTGATCCCGTGTTTGCTGCATTGCATTGCATTTGCATAAGCATCCTTGCATCATATTGCATAGCATTTCTCCAGTTAGCCAGAGTTCTGGTCCAGCCTTTGTTTCCTGAAGGTGAGTACCCGGAGTTTGGATTGAGCAACTGTTGATTGTCAGAAGACGACCAGGGGGTTGGAACAGACTTGAGCAGATTTGAGAATCAAGCAGTGTAGTCAGTTACAGGTAATTGATAGCTATGTCTGAAGGCAATTTCCAGTCTCCTAACACCTTGACAGGGTTTACTATGACGTCCAATCTTCGGTATGATTCTATGGAAGACTTCCCGCAAGCGAACAACGTTACTGCAGACCAAGTTGTACAGCCTACTGTTGAGAACCGAGATCGACATGAGCACTTTGTTGCCCGAAGTGAACGTCCTCCTCCTATTAGCAATCAAGGTGTTGTTTTCCCTGAGAGGAATCCACGCAGAGATATCCCGGTAGCCAGGACTGTAAACTCAAGAGTTCTTGAAGGTGATAGAAGGCTCCGAGTATTGGAAGAAAGAGTTAAAGCTTTAAAGGTCAAAGATGATGTTAACCTGAATGCTGCAGACATGTGTTTGGTCCTTGACCTGGTGTTGCCTTATAAGTTCAAAGTGCCGAAATTTGAAAAGTACACAGGAGATAGCTGTCCGAAGCAACATTTGATGATGTTCTGTCAAAGAATGACTTCGTTTGTGCGAAATGACAAATTGATGATCCATTGCTTTCAGTATAGTCTGACTGGGGCATCTTTGAGGTGGTATATGCGGTTAGAGAGTAATCAGATTCGATCATGGGTGGATTTAGCCAGAGCTTTCCTGAAGCAGTACGATTACAACCTGGATATGGCTCCTAGTCTCGTACATCTGCAAGAATTATCTCGGGCGGAGAATGAATCATTCAGAGGGTATGTGCAAAGATGGAAAGAATTGGCTGCTAGTGTTCAACCACCGCTTCAGGAAAGAGAAATGGTTGACCTCTTCTTGGGTACTCTGAAGGGCCATTATTATGACAAATTGTTCGGTTGTACAAGCTTTGTGGGCCTGATGAGAATGGGGGAGCTTGTTGAGAGAGGACTCAAAAGTGGAAAGCTTCGAGATGTTCCTTATATCCCAGTTGATAAGTGTTGCACCCTAAAAATTTGCTCAACCTATTTCACTTGGTTTATGTTTCAATTGTATTAGCATTTGCATATAAAGTCATGTACATAGTCTAATCATCTGCACAGCACAGCATAGCAAGTCATCCAACCAGGGACCAAGTATTATTCTTATCTCTATGAGCCTATCAAGAGGTTATTGTTCAAATTCAAGCACATCCAAGTCATCAGAAAGAATTGGAAAGCTAAGAAGTCAGTGGATCAAGCAGTGAATCTATCTCCTATCTGAGAGTATCTGAAGATCATCAAAGAAGTTGTGAGCTGTGAGCTGAGTATGAAGGGTATCTAGACATCATGGAAGACCTAGAGGGTCATTTTGAGAGTAAGACAAGTCATTGATATGATCACAAGAGTTGCAGTTGAAGACAGTTGTGGCTCGGACGACCCTGGATCCATGGGGCTGGGGCAGTCACGTCTACCTTGCATCAAAAGTTGAAATATATGGTGGGGGACAGCGTGGTCACTGTATGCGGAGAAGAAGATATTCTGGTCAGCCATCTGTCATCATTTAAGTATGTGGAGGTCGATGGAGAGATTCACGAAACACCCTGTCAGGCATTTGAAGGGTTGCGCATCAAAGACAAAGGTCCCGGGCCGAGTAAAGCGTCGGAGATAGCTGTCTCGTCATATAAGGAAGCTCAAGCTCTAGTAGAGACTGGTGAGACGAAGGGCTGGGGCAAAGTGCTGGATATTCCTGTGAAGATGGACCGGTTTGGGCTGGGATATCAACCGTCGTCATCAACACCTGCTGTGGGGGCACCCCGTTTCAGAGGACCAATAACCATCACTGCTAGTGGAGTATGCCATGAGACCGTCAACGCTGCTTCAGAGTCTGACGAAGGAGACAGCGACTGCGATATGGACGCCTGGATTCAGCCGAGCGTGCCAGGACAAGGATTGTGCAACTGGTCTATTCAGGAGATTGTTCCTGTGACTCTTAAACAGTAATGCTTTGTTTTTTTTAATTGTTGAACAATCTGGTGTCTTACCCGGGGCATCATGATTTGCTTAGGGTTGTGCTATTATGAACATTGCGTATTTAATCATTAAATAAAAGGCATTTTTCATGTACAAATATTGCGCTCTCTGTTTTTCTTGTTTTGTATTTTACAATAAAATGGCAACGCGGTTATTCGCTGTATACGCATTTTGAAGCATTTAACCATTCCTTTTGCAGGATAACATTTTCAGATGACATCATTGAACCACCTATGACTCGTCTCGACTTTGAGCACCCGGTATTTCAGGCCGAAGAAGAGATTGTTGAAGATGGTGACGTTCCCGAAGAATTGTCTTGGTTGGTGAAGCAAGAAGAACGAGCCATTCTGCCTCATGAGGAGGTCATCGAAATTATTAACTTGGGGTCGGAAGGGGTTGAAAAGAACATTTGTATAGGAGCCGCGCTGCCGAGCGACATCAAGCGAAGACTGGTTGAAATGCTCAGAGAGTATAGTGATGTGTTCGCTTGGTCGTATGAAGACATGTCAGGGCTTGATACAGATATGGTTGTGCACCGTCTGCCGCTAAAAGAAGAATGCCCGCCGGTCAAGCAAAAGCTTCGCAGAACTAGACCCGATATGGCAGTGAAGATTAAAGAGGAGGTTCAAAAACAGTGGGATGCTAGTTTCCTAGCTGTGACAAAATATCCCTCATGGGTCGCTAACATTGTACCAGTGCCAAAGAAAGACGGTAAAGTGAGAATGTGCGTAGATTACCACGATTTAAATAAAGCGAGCCCAAAAGACGATTTTCCACTTCCTCATATTAATGTGCTAGTTGACAACACTGCTCAATTCTCCGTATTCTCTTTCATGGATGGCTTCTCGGGCTATAATCAGATTAAAATGGCGCCAGAAGACATGGAGAAGACTACTTTCATAACGCCTTGGGGAACATTTTGTTATAAAGTGATGCCCTTAGGATTGAAGAATGCTGGGGCAACGTATCAGCGTGCAATGACGACTCTTTTCCATGATATGATGCATAAGGAGATCGAAGTTTATGTCGACGATATGATTGCCAAATCCCAGACAGAGGAAGAGCATTTGGTGAATCTGTTGAAGTTATTCAAAAGGCTTAGGAAGTTCAGGCTGAGACTGAACCCTAACAAGTGCACCTTCGGGGTGAGATCGGGTAAACTGCTGGGGTTTATCGTGAGCAAAAAGGGAATAGAGGTCGATCCTGCAAAAATAAAAGCAATACAAGAGATGCCGACGCCTAGAACAGAAAAAGAGGTGCGCGGGTTTTTAGGGAGGTTGAACTACATCGCTCGGTTCATATCTCACCTAACTGCTACGTGCGAGCCATTATTCAAGCTGTTAAAGAAAGACCAGGCGGTAACGTGGAACGAAAATTGTCAAAAGGAGTTTGATAAAATAAAGCAGTATTTGCAGGAGCCTCCTATTTTGATACCCCCAGTGGCAGGTAGACCCTTGATTATGTATTTGACAGTTCTTGAGGGAAGCATGGGTTGTGTTCTCGGTCAACACGACGAGACAGGAAGAAAAGAGCATGCGATCTATTACTTGAGTAAGAAATTCACTGAATGTGAATCTCGATATTCAATGCTTGAAAAAACTTGTTGCGCGCTAGCCTGGGCCGCCAAGCGTTTGAGGCAATACATGCTGAATCATACAACCATGCTCATCTCGAAGATGGATCCTATCAAATATGTATTCGAAAAGCAGGCATTATCAGGAAGAATTGTCCGTTGGCAGATGGTCTTGACTGAATATGACATCCAGTATGTCTCGCAAAAGGCTATAAAGGGGAGTGTACTGTCTGAGTACCTGGCAGAGCAGCCTATTGAAGATTACCAATCGATGAGGTTTGATTTTCCTGACGAGGATATCATGTACCTAAAGATGAAGGATTGTGAAGAGTCGTTGCCAGACGAAGGGCCAGAATTGGGTTCCAAGTGGAAGTTGATCTTTGACGGAGCAGTAAACGCTTACGGTAGCGGAATAGGGGCAATCATCACCACTCCACACGGGTCGCACATCCCGTTTACTGCTCGATTGACCTTTCCAGTTACCAATAATGAAGCCGAATACGAAGCTTGTATAATGGGGCTTGAAGAAGCCATTGATTTGCGAATCAAGAATCTGGACGTATACGGAGACTCAGCTCTGGTGGTGAATCAAATCAAAGGGGAATGGGAGACACGTCAGTCCAATTTGATACCTTACATGAACTATGCGAGGAGATTGTTGCCTTTCTTTGACAAGGTTGAATTACGTCATGTACCGCGAGCGGAGAATCAGATGGCTGACGCCCTGGCCACATTGTCTTCCATGTACAAAGTCAACTTCTGGAATGAGGCTCCCAGAATTGTTATCTCTCGGCTTGACAGACCTGCCTTCGTGTTTGCTATTGATGAAGCATCTGACGATAAACCGTGGTATTTTGATATCCTTAATTTCCTGAAGAACAAAGAGTATCCGGCTGGGGCATCCAGTCAAGATCAGAAGACTCTCAGGAGATTGGCGGGTAATTTCTATTTGAATCTGGATGGTGTCTTATATAGAAGAAACCACGACTTGGTGCTGCTGCATTGCGTAGATGAAAAAGAGGCAAAGCTGCTCATGGAGGAAATACACGAAGGTACATTTGGTACGCATGCTATGACGAGGAAGCTGCTACGGGCAGGTTATTTTTGGCTAACTATGGAAACTGATTGTTTCAAGTTTGCGAGGAAGTGCCACAAGTGCCAAATATATGCAGATAAGATCCATGTGCCTCCGAGTCCTCTGAATGTGATGTCATCACCATGGCCATTCTCGATGTGGGGAATCGATATGATTGGAAAGATCGAGCCGACAGCTTCTAATGGGCACCGGTTCATTCTAGTAGCAATCGATTACTTCACCAAGTGGGTGGAAGCGGCGTCTTACGCAAATGTAACTAAGCAGGTAGTGGCCAGGTTCATCAAGAGAGATATCATTTGCAGATATGGAATCCCCGAGCGGATAATCACTAACAACGGTTCAAACCTGAACAACAAAATGATGAAGGAGCTCTGTCAGAATTTTAAGATCGAGCATCACAACTCCTCCCCTTACCGACCCAAGATGAATGGCGCTGTTGAAGCGGCCAATAAGAATATAAAGAAGATCGTTCAGAAGATGGTGGTGACCTATAAGGATTGGCATGAGATGCTACCTTTCTCTTTGCACGGTTATCGTACGACGGTACGCACATCAACCGGGGCAACCCCGTTCTCGTTGGTATATGGAATGGAAGCAGTACTACCACTGGAAGTCGAGATTCCTTCGCTGAGAGTACTACGAGATGTCCAGCTAGACGAGGCAGAATGGGTGAAGGACAGGTTGAACCAGCTGAGTCTAATGGATGAGAAGAGGCTAGCTTCTCTAGCATACGGTCGTTTGTACCAGAGCCGAATGAAGAAAGCATATGATAAGAAGATACATCCTCGGAGCTTTCAGACGGGCGACCTTGTGCTAAAAAGGATTCTCCCGCCGCAGGCAGATCACAGGGGCAAGTGGACCCCTAACTACGAAGGGCCATACGTTGTCAGAAAAGTCTTTTCAGGAGGAGCATTGTTGTTGTCCACCATGGACGGTGAAGACTTTACGTCGCCTGTGAATTCGGACGCAGTTAAAAAATACTTTGCTTGAAATTGACCCGCTGGACAGAAAAAAGAGAGTCCAGGCAAAAATGGGGCATCCTGGCGAACCAAAAACAGAATGAAAGGTTCGGGCAAAAGTTAGGGATAAATTGAAAAAATGTACACCCGCGAAGTTGAAAACCTACACTGGGCGGCTTCGGCAAAAAGGGGTATCCCGGTGAACTGAAAACCCGTAAAGGGCGGTTCACGCAAAAGTTAGGGATTTGAAAAACAAATGACTGCGGTCCGAATTTGATACTGCATTGAGCATTGGCGCGGGAGAATATACCTGAGGGGTCGATTATCAGATACAATCTCTTCGGAAGTGTGAATACCGGGAAAGCATTAGAGTCGTGCGAGTCATAGGAGGATCAGTTCGTGATGTTTGTCTGCATCCCGTTGCCGACATGTGTACAAATTTAATTTGTCAATATATTTATGCTTCTTGTGCATACTTGTATATTTGGTGTGCGTAGCTTCCTCTTTTCAGGAGTTACATCCCGTGTATAAAATTCTGCCCATTCAGGGGCCCGATCAATAAAACATGTTATTCAGTATTTGATACTAGTTCTTTACTGTTTTGTGCATGATAAACGCCTAGGTTGATGAAACTAGCATGTGCATAACGTCACTGGCCCTTGCCAATAATTGCTAAAACTTTGAATTAACTAAAAATGATGTCACTAACGCAAACCTGAATAGATTTGGTTGCGTAGACTTGTCTTGTCTTGTTTGTGGTGTTGCAGGGTTCATAGCCGTATGAAGAGGACGATCAACGGATTGCAGTATGGATCAGAAGCTCGTAACGAAAGACTCGATCCCCACGCAGGTCGTGCTCCCAAGATAACAATTTTCCTCACTGAAGAAAGATCAAATTCCCCAGCTAGCCGTAGCTTATCCAAAGGACATTCTCCAGTCAAGTCGTTTATCCTCAGCAAAGTTTGGCGATTCTAAGATTGTAGACTGTATTCAGGCAGTATGGTGTTCCCCCCAGAAGGATTCACCTATCTCAAGCAAAGCGGTTCGGCATCAGAAGATTAATGTTTCCAACTTTTGAGCTGTATTCAGGCAGTCTACCCTTCCCAGTAGGGTCATTTACTCTCCCCAGCGGAGTCAGTTGATTTTCCCCAAGGGAATTGTGTCGTCCCCAGCGGAGTTCTCTTTTCAGCAAGTGCTTTCCTCCCAAAGGAAATCGAAGATTAAGACTCTCCCCGACAGAGTTGGTTGTGAGTCCTGGCATTTATTTTGTCAAAATACCGTGTGATGTCCTTTCATTCCCCAACAGAAGTCCAATCATACCGGGCGCATCTGCTATTCCCCAACAGAGTTATATTCCCCAGCAGGGTTGACTTCACTCTTCCAGCATTTATTTTGCTGGAATAATTCTGTAGCACCTGGCTATCCCCGGCGGAGTCGACATTGTCTTCAGAATTATTTTGCTGAAGCAATTTCCTGTATCCCAGCGGTTCGAGTTTGCATTTGCATTGGCATATAGTGTTATACCTGCATCCACCAAATAAAAACGCATATCATTTCCATGTCGAATGGAGCATTGCGTCATTGTCAAACATATGCATTTTGAAACACAAGCCAGGTTGATTACCTATTTGTTTCAAGTATTGTGTCTCTTGCAGGTAGAAGGAGTTCTTGCTCAAATGAATTGCCAAACATTCAAGATCTCGGCGTGAGATATTCAACGATAATGTCCGTTTTGGCATTATTCCCCACAGAGTTAGTAGGCAAAATCTCTCCTTGTCCCCAAGCAGAGTTATTTGTCATCGAAGGGTTTCATGAATCAGAATTTTAGAGGCTGCCGTCGGTTATCAGAACAGGCGTCCGGTAGTTTGGTTTCCAGATATCCCCAGTAGAGTCCGCCCCAAAGTTGCTGTCACGTCAGTATTAAGAAATTTGTGGTTTGGGACCAATGGAGAAATGAGTCCTGACGTGGACAATCTATTCCTATATTGACGGGTTTTCTTCGTGCTAGAGAAGTGGGTGTCCTAACGTGGACAGATTTATTTCCCCGGGTTGATGAGATGGGCTAGTCCTAACGTGGACAGATTTGATTTCTCCGTATTGATTGAATGTGAAGTCCTGACATGGACAAAGTTGATTACTCTTCGTGTTGGTGTCCTGACGTGGACCATGTATCCCAGCAGATATCTTCCTTCGTAATGGTGAAAGGTGTGTCCTGACGTGGACAAGTTTATAGTTCTTCGTGTTGACAAGAGGCGCAAGTCCTGACGTGGACAGATTTATCTTCCTTCGTGTTGGCGAAGCATGAGTCCTGACGTGGACAAGTTTTATTTCCCCAGCGGGTCAAAGGTACGCAAGTCCTGACGTGGACAGATTTATCTTCCTTCGTGTTGGCGAAGCATGAGTCCTGACGTGGACAAATTTTATTTCCTCAGCAAGTCAAGAGGTGAGTCCTGACGTGGACAAATCAAGACGAAACGTGAGTCCTGACGTGGACAAGTTATAATTCTTTACGTGGAAAGGTGGGTCCTAACGTGGACGATGTATTCCTAACGTGGAAAAAAGATATGTATTCCTAACGTGGAAAAAAGAGATGTATTCCTAACGTGGAAAAAAGAGATTATGTTCCTTACGTGGAAGGATTATATTCCTTACGTGGAAAGATTGTGTTCCTTACGTGGAAAGATTATGTTCCTTACGTGGAAAGATGTATCCCTTACGTGGAAAGTTCAGTCCTGACGTGGACAGATCCAGAAAAGATGAGTCCTGACGTGGACAAGTTGTAGTTCCTTACGTGGAAAGATGTTATTCCTTACGTGGAAAGAGATGGTTTCCTTACGTGGAAAGAAGACGTATTCCTTACGTGGAAAGAAGACGTATTCCTTACGTGGAAAGAAGACGTATTCCTTACGTGGAAAGAAGATGTATTCCTTACGTGGAAGAGTTTATTCCTAACGTGGACGATTTATTTCTGATGAAATGCAGACGAATTATCCCCAGCGAAGTTGCCGAGATTTTTCCGGGTTGACAGTAGGTGGAGTCCTGACGTGGACAAGTTTTAGTTGAGGTTTCTTTGTGTTGACGAAACAGGCGTCCTAACGTGGACAAAATTCTATCTCTGTTATGATAGAACCTTTTTCAGGCTGATGAAAATAATCCCCAGCACGGTCGCTAATGGATCAGTTGTTTGCTGTAACAGTTAGATTCAGTTGATAGAGGTCGTTTCCCAAGCAGTGGTGCAGTTTATCTCTGCGGTTGGCAAATTTCCGGGTTCTTAGTATTCAACTGTCTCGTACCTCGAATGTTTGAAGGTCATTCGCTCTTCACCCAATCGGGTCCAAGTCGCTTGAATAGGGGCAGCTGTTGCACCCTAAAAATTTGCTCAACCTATTTCACTTGGTTTATGTTTCAATTGCATTGGCATTTGCATATAAAGTCATGTACATAGTCTAATCATCTGCATAGCATAGCATAACAAGTCATCCAACCAGGGACCAAGTATTATTCTTATCTCTATGAGCCTATCAAGAGGTTATTGTTCAAATTCAAGCACATCCAAGTCATCAGAAAGAATTGGAAAGCTAAGAAGTCAGTGGATCAAGCAGTGAATCTATCTCCTATCTGAGAGTATCTGAAGATCATCAAAGAAGTTGTGAGCTATGAGCTGAGTATGGAGGGTATCTAGACATCATGGAAGACCTAGAGGGTCATTTTGAGAGTAATACAAGTCATTGATATGATCACAAGAGTTGCAGTTGAAGACAGTCAACTAGGGTTTCATCTGGGTCAACCCTGGGTCAACCCTAGGTCAAATGACTGATTGAAGGGCATCAAGGTCTATTTGAGAAATGTGGGGTTCATCATTTGACATGTAAATAAGGATATGGTGATGTGCCAAGAAGAAATCAAGAGAAATCAAGGAGAGGAGGAGTTTCTAAATTAGGGTTTCTATGTAAAATCCCCTAGTTTAGGTCAAACTTCCAAGCAAGATAAGTCAAAATGAAAGCTTCAAATGGATCCTTGGCCAACATGAAACTTGTAGAGGATCTCAAGACCTTTAATTTTAGTGGTGGAAGACATCAAGGAGATTTATAGAACTCAAGTTATGGTCCTTGCAAGTTACAGGTCATCTGAGGTATCTGAAATTTTGTATGTGAAAGTTACTTGTCTTCCAAGCAACTTTTACCCCTCAAGGAGATTTCAAATGAATTTCTGGTCAACATAAGAGTTGGTCCTCATTGTCTTAGCTTTCTATAAAGGTATGGTATTACTTCATATGATTTGTGGAACTCTACTTATGGTCTTGGCAAGCAAAGGGTATTTTGGTCATTTGAGAATTACAGGTCATTTCAAGCCTATGCCCAAAACTCATACAAGGAAGCTTCAAATGGAAAACTTCACAACATCAAACTTGCTCCAAATGACATTTTGAGTCTAGAAAAGTGATCATGAAAGTTTGGAAAGGTTCATAGCTCAAGGTTTTAAATTTGGTGAATTTAATGAATAAAAAGTGACCTAAAATTGAGATTTTTCATAACTTGGCCAAATGGGATGAAATTATAGGTCATTTTGATTGGAAAAAATGTTTTAAGAACATTGGAAAAAGTGTATTTTTGAGTTTGGTTCAAGATTTGAAAGTTATGCTTGGTTACTTACAAATGAAGTAACATAATCAAAATCCAAAGGAAAGTGTGCATGGGAAGTTTCTACAAAGTTCTAGGGCTTTCTAATGTCATCTATATATTGCATTGAGTAGCTTCATGCCATGGTTTTTGATTCATTTTGTTCATAATACCAAGTTACACTTCATTCTTCCATTTTGCAAATTCATCTCAAACTTCATCAAATCTTCACCAATTTCCAAATTTCTTGATTCAATCATCATCTAAATCATTCAAGGATCAAGTTTCCATCAGAATTTGATTGAATTGAAGAAGAGATCGTGCTATCCATCTTCATCATCCAAAGTGCAAGAGAAAGTGGTTACAAGAATCCAAGAGGTTTGAACAAGAACTTTTGCATACAGAATCAAGGATCAAGTGTGTGGATCAAGTTCAGAGCATTGCAAGCATTGGATCAAGAGAATTCTACAACTGTTTTCACCATTTACACCAGGTTGGTTTTCTCATCGAATTGGTTAGATTAGTTAGAATCATAGAGGATTATTAGGTTAGAATGGTTAGGATTGGTTAGATGAACATTTCTGTTGAGTTTGAAGACAATCCATGGAGGTTGCCATTGGTGCATCAAATCTGTTAGGGTTTATAACATCTAGAATATTGCACTATAATCTTGGATAGATAGCTTAAAATGATCAGTGTAGAGTGTAGATCATGTTAGGGTAGAAGTTAGCAAGAATTGGAAGGTTTGATATCAGTGAATAATGGTGGAATCAGAATCTTCTACCTATCGGGTTTGATGTTTGAGTGAGCTTTAGGGGAAAATAATACCATGGCTGTGTAGAGGGGAAGAAGTAGAGCAATTTTGCTCTTTGCATCGTGAGTTTTCATGGAGAGACGAGGGAGAACAGAGGTGATGAAATTCGTGCATGGGAGAGGTGATTTCTGAAACCCTAGGGTTCCAAGGTTGAAGACGAACCCTGGACCGTTAGATTGCCCCAAAGACTTTGACTCTCAATCTGATCTCACGGCCTTAATTCAATTGGAAAACGGAGGGAAATTTGAAAGCAGGACGCTGTGTTTCATTAATTCGTTCTGATGGGCTCACTAATCCGTTGCTATTCGCACCCTCTCAACCAAGGCCCAAACCATAATGAACTGATTTAATTGCTATGTGCACCGTTTTTCCTTTTTTATTTTTTGTTAAGTTTTCTGACTAACTGGGCCTAGGCACGCGTGCTTTTCACACCTCCCACTTTCAGCCCATTCTCTTGTTTTAACTGAAATTACTTACTCATTGCACCCTCATCCAAATTTAATTCATGTTAATTTCTTTTAATTCTTTTAATTCTTCAAAAATTCATAAATAATTGAAAAATGCCTATTTTTAATTGGTTGTTTTTGCATATTGTTCATAATTCTGTTAAGAAAATTATCATATAAAAAAATCCCAATTTAATTTTGTTTTTATATTTTTAGTATATTTTTCTTTTAAATAGGTTGTAAATAATGTTAGTTTAATTCATGATATTGTTGATTTTAGTTTAAATAGATGCTTTAACATTTTGGGTCCATTCTTTTTAGGTTGATTAGCTTATAACTTTAGCTTGTCTAAAAAATTTAATTCATGATTTTAGGATTAATTGTTAGGTGATTTGTTTAGGTGTGATTAGGAGAATCAAATTAGGGTTTTAAGTGAACATAGGTGTGATGAATCATTTCTTTTAGGAGTTGTAGTTTGAATCTTTGGGGTATGGGACTATAGGGGTTATGGGTAGATAATAGATCCCTTAGAAATTGCTAGGTGTCCCCTATTCTACTATTACTATTAGTACTGCTTGTATTTGATTGACTGTGTGGTGTGCCCTCTTTAGGGTTTATTTTTTGTCTGTGTGGGGTATTGGGTTTGCTTGGGGCTAGAGCTGAAGACTTTGATGATGAAGGCCATTGGAGATCAGAGAGATTGAAGGCCAACTTCCATAGTTGATGAGGAGTATCCCTTGCTGGCAGCTTTTGAGGAGAGTAGGGTTTAGGAGCTAGGCAGAGCTCTAGAGTAGAAAACTTGATTCACAAACATGGAAGGTCTTGTTTGCCTCCATTCTTTCTCTATGATTCAAAGTCTCTTTCAAATATCCACCTCCTTCCTTTGGAAGGATTAGTGAATGTATTTGAAAGATAGAACTTTTGAGAGAAAATTGTATGTATAATGTTAACAGTTAATGAGCCACCCTTGGTAGGCAGTTTACTGTTTAACATTCATTTCATCTTGTTGGCTGATATTCATCTTGGAGTTTGAGACTTGAAGAAAAGCCATGGCAGACTGAAGATAGAGACCTTGCTTGAAGGTTTGAAGATGAAGACTGAGGCTTGCTTGAAGCTGGAAGACAGATGATGATGACTTGAAGACAGATGTTGATGCAGAGCTGCTGTTGCTGTTTATTTTTGCTGTTTTTGATTCTTGATGTATTGATTGGTTTTCCCTGACTGTATTGTTTGCTGTTTAACCTGTTAGGTTGAAAGTGAATGCTGTTCACTTTTGCCTATTGTTTTCTAGGTTCGAGGTTGAGTGGGACTCCCTTGCCTCGCTTGTATTGCTGCATCCATGCATTTTACTGCTTTATTGTATATATGCTATTGTTTCTGTTTCTGTCTATTCCCTTAGGATCTCTATTTCTCTCTGTGCAAGAGAGGAACATGATAGACATTAGGTCTTAACCCATGCATGATAACATTAGGTTAGTTTGATTCCCTTCGCAACCATAGGATAGAGTTCTGTCTCTTCTTTCTCAAAACAAACAGAAAAACACAATAAATATTTCAAACACAATAAAAGACACTTCTTCCGTAAAAGAATGTGAACTCATCAAAACGTCATTTTTGTCCACTTGGACCAGTAATCAGAAAAACCCTTTTTCAGAAGGAATAAAACACAATCAAGACAGACTTGTGTCGTACGTGGCCCGAACTACGTTTGCTCTGATCTTTCATGCTGTATGAAAGTACGTAGGCATAGGATGCGATATCCTAGCGAGCAACCTTCCCTTCCTTTCCCGTAGGTAGGCGAACTACGTTGACTCTGATTTCTCGTTCCAGACGGGAATACGTAGGCATAAAGTGCGATACTTTGCCGAGTCATTTTCTTTTCTTTTAACCCCAGACCTGTAGAGTAGATAAAATAATAATCCATACCCGAAAACAAGCGTGGATCCCGTCGAGTACGACGGACGTGAGGGGTGCTAATACCTTCCCCTTGCGTAACCGACTCCCGAATCCAGGTTTTGGTTGCGATGACCATACCTTTCCCGTCTTTGCGGTAGGTTTACTCTGAGCGTTTCCTTTCCCTCCTGTGGGATAAATAACGCACGGTGGCGACTCTTCTGTTCAGCCGGCGCCGATTTTCGCAGTAGCGACAGCTGGCGACTCTGCTGGGGATCCAACGTCCCCTGGCTGCTAAGGACTGCGATAGTTCCTTATGCATTTAGGATCCAACGTCCCTTAAGCGAGTCAATCCTAACGCTTGTTTTCCCGTCGAGGATTTTGTATGGATTTATATTTCTGTCATTTACTTTCAGCATTATATTATTGTTGTTATTGCTGTATTGGGTTGTGATGGGTGTTCCATGATTGAGAGATAAGCCGGACCTGGGCTTGAGTGCACCTAGAATTAGAGTAGAAAGTAGTGGGTGCGTGCTGGCTTTGCTTGCATTAGTGTCTCACGAAATCTACACTCGGACGAGGTTCTTCTGGTTGACTTCTTTTTCTACCCTTTGGGTCGAAGGGGTTGTTGGTTAGCTGAATTGTCGACTCCGGGAACCGATCATTTGGAAGTTGGCTAAGTGAGGCCTCTTCAGGATTTGATGATGCCACTCCTTCTGGGAATCGTATCATCAACCCTGAAAGTCTGTGACGCCGACGACCGCATAGGATGCCATACCGTTGTCAGTTACTAGGACACCTACCTGTGAGAGGGTTTGGGGTTATGCAGGTAACTAGACCTTCAGATACCGGTTATTTCTTGATCTGAGATCCTGGGTATTTATGGAGAGTTATGAGGTCTGTCAGACACCAGTTGGAGTTATGATATGAGGTCTGTCAGAGACCAGTTGGAGTTATGATATGGGGTCTGTTAGAGACCGGTCAGAGTTGTGATATGGGGTCTATCAGAGACCAGTGTTGGAGCTTTTGGTATTGGGTCTATCTGAGACCAGGGTTTGAGGAATTCTGGAGGGTCTATCTGAGACTTTTGATATGGTTCAGGCTTCTCAGCTATGGCATTTGGTCCCTGTTGCATGTTACTTGCATTGCATTGTTTGCATCACCATTATCATTGCATCCCATTAACGTGTGTCTGTGCTGCAGGTGCATTTGCATATTCCCTGGTTCTAGTGCCCGGACTTCTGCTTATTGATCATGGCTGGTTTCAGGAAGACAGTTGCGTACAAGTTGCCTACACCTGACATCACTCCCTTACTTGGTCTGATGTCCCTTGCTGATGAGGAGGTTAGGAGAAGTTTCAGAATGAGTCATGGAAGATTGCTGAGATTAGTCTGCAAGCCAACTGCTGTTGAGATGAATGGACTGTACACGCTGATGCAATTCTATGACCCGGCTTTGAGGTGTTTCACGTTTGCTGACTTTATTTTGGGGCCAACCATTGAAGAGTACGTGGAGTTTACTGAGCTACCAGTACAGAACAAGGTTCCCTTTATTCATTCATCCGCTGAGCCCAAGTTGGAGGACTTAGCTAAGGCCTTGCACATGAACGCTGTTGAACTATTAGTGACTTCTTGGCTTGGGGTTCCAGGTTTCTCCCTTGATTTTCTGGTTGGCAAAGCTCAAGAGTATGCCAAGAACGGGTGCTGGATAGTCTTTAATGCTATCTTGGCTCTATGCATTTACGGAATAGTGTTGTTTCCCAACTTACCCAATTTTGTGGACTTGGACGCTTTCCATCTGTTTGCTGCTGGCAACCCGGTGCCCACTTTGATTGGAGATCTCTATCATTCATTGCACTACAAAAATGAAAATAGAAGGGGAAAGACTGTTTACTGTTGTGCGCCGCTGTTGAACATGTGGTTTAAGAGCCATCTTCCCTTGAAGGGACCTTTTGTGGATAGTGCAACTACAGCTAGCTGGCCAGAGCGCTTGATGAGGCTATCTTCTGAAGACATAGAGTGGTTTGACCGAGACTTGTTGGGGTCTGAGCTTATTTTCAGTTGTTCTGGGTACCCTAATATTCCGTTGATAGGGAGAAAAGGGTGCATCAACTACAACCCGTCTCTGTTTATTCGCCAGTTCGGATATGCGTTGAAGAACCCACCAAAGGAGGAAGAAGTACAGGAATCTCTGTACTTCACCGGTGATTTGAATGGAGAGTTACTAGCCAAGCTTCAGCACGCATGGACGCGTATCAACAGAAGAGGGAAGCCGCTGTTGGGGAAGAATGATTGTCAGGCTTATGCACCCTACAGAGTTTGGATCCAAGAGAGAGCAAGACAGTTGCGGATGCCATTTCCAGCTGCACCAGTCCCTGTTCATATTCCCGTGGAAGAACCAACTACTGTTACTAGGGAGGCCTACGAGCAAGTTGTAAAAGAAAAATAAGCCTTGATGAAGGTCAATGAGGGGTTAGAAAAGGAGCTGGCTCAGATACGTAGTGAGAAGAACAAGGATGTGCATGCTTTCCAACAGCAAATCGAGCTAGTAAACAGGCTAGGTGCTGAATTGACCGAGGAGAAAAAGAAGCGCGAACGTCTGGGTCAAGAGTTCAGAAGCTCCCATGACATGCTGGAATCCAAAAAGAAAGCACTCGACGCAGCCCACCGGGAAATCTCTTCTTGTAACAAGACTTGGAATGCTACGCTAACCAACAATAAAAAGAGGGAAGATAAATTGAAGCAGCAGATTTATGACCTCGAAGAGCAGTTGAAGGCTAGCATTAAGAAGTACGAAGAAGAGGTGATGACCAGATATAGTCTCCAGAATGCATTGAACAAGGCCATCGAAGGCAGGAATGAAGCTGTGTCTCAGAAGCGGAAGCTAGAGGATCGCTTCGGAGAAGGGGCATGAGAGGAAACCGCTGGTGACGTGCGACGTGTTCTCAAGAGAAGAAACCAGCTTGTCGAGGGTCTGCTTACCCGACCAAGTCATCCAGAGACCAAGAAGTTACTAGAAGAGTATCAGGCTTATGAGTGTACTTGACCATTTCATGTATTGACGCTTTATTTGCATAGTGCTGGCCATCACCAGGATTGTTGGTTAAGGTCATTCCTTCTTATTGTACTCAGTGATATTGTATTCTTGGCTTATTGGATTTCTCTGCAATATATGAGGCTTTCTATGATTCAGCTCCAATCTCCGTATTGTTAGCACTGTCACTGCACTGGCACATTCGCACTAGAATCGGGGAATGACATTCCCTAATGCACAGACACATGTTGCATTGCATTTCCATTCATATTGCATTACAGGTGATTATTGGATGATGTCTTATTTCTTGCACTGTACCAGGTCTTTTCAGGATTGAAGATCAGCGCCTACACCGATACTCCAGTCGCACCAACTGCCGAAGAATCATGGATCAAATGCAGAATGAGATGCAAGACATGCGTGAGAAGTTGGCGCTCTTCATGCAGACAATGGAGACTATTGCGAAAGGTCAGGAGAATTTTCAAGCTTTGGTGCAGCCTCTGTTGGTCAGGAATGCTGGACACGGAAATGAGGATCATCAGTCTGTGCGAGTCGACACTGTTCACGGGGATGGTACTCCCACGCCAGTGGCTCCACCTGTAGTCAACATACCTGCTGTTAATGTCAACAACGGCGCTGCTGCCGGAAATGGTAACGTTGAAATGGGGAACGAGACTATCGTTAACAATGTTGGGCTTGGAGATGTTAACCTGGGTGATAATATGGGAGGCAATGGCTTCGGTAATGCTGGATTCGGGTTCAATGACCAGGGATTCGATAATACTGGGAAATATGGTTTCAATGCTCAAGGCTTCAGGCAGGACGGATACGGTGTGACTAATCAGGGTTACGGTGGATTCGGAAATGGAAATGGCGCTGGGTTAATGGCTTTTGGACCTGCTGGAGTTGCTCCGGGGTACGGCAACAGAGGGCGAGGCCCGGTGATGAATCAGATTAGAGCTGGCCGTAACAACGGATACGATGGATTTGGAGCTGGGAATGGTAATTGGCAAGAGGATCAGCAAGAGGACACTTTCTCCGGTGGAGGTTTCGAAGGGCCTATGGATGACTCCCAGAGGATCAGAATGCTAGAGGAGCAGATGAGGGGGGTCGTGAATCAAAGTGTTGTGGGCTTAGATATGTCAACAATGGGTCTGGTGCCTGGCCTGAGGGTGCCGATCAAATTCAAAGCCCCTACATTTGATAAGTATAAGGGGGACACCTGTCCAAAAGTGCACGTGCGGTCATATTACCGAAGGATGTCGGCGTATTCAACTGATGAAAGGATGCTAATGCATTTCTTTCAAGATAGCTTGTATGGTCCTTCCCTAGAGTGGTATATGGGATTGGAACCAACGCACATAAAGACATGGAAACAGCTGGCAGAAGCATTTGTAGCTCACTATAAGTATAACAGCGACTTGGCACCCAACCGGGTCCAATTGCAGGGGTTATCCCAGAAGAAGGGTGAGAGCTTCAAAGAGTATGTGCAAAGATGGCGCGACATGGCTGCTAGAGTCCATCCTTCTCTGGAGGACAAGGAAATGAATGACATGTTCATAGGAACATTCACCGACATGTTTTATGACAAGTTGTTTCACACATCTTTGGGCAGTTTCTCAGACTTAATCCTGATGGGAGAAAAGATTGAAAGCAACATTAAACAGGGAAGATTCCAAGCTGAGGAATCTACTGCATCTGGCAGTAACAGGAAGGCTTTTGGTGGGCGCCGTCAGGGTGATGCAAGCGCAGTGTTTGGGGGCCGAGGCCGAGGCCGGGGCAGAGGTCGAAACCAGTACCATCAGCCGCAGCAGGTGGCAAGCGTTACTATTCCGTTTCAGCAACAACCATTTCAACAACAACAACAGCAACAGCAGCCACAACAGGGGGCACAGCCTGCCCAGCGCAGATTCCAGGGGGGTAAACCAAGGAGGGTGTTTGAAAAGCCTCCTTCAACGTATGCAGATTTGTTACAGACATTATTGGGTTTGAACTTGGTGGAGAAGAGAACTCTGGAACCAATAACAGGCACTCCTCCGTATGGTTACGATGCAAGCAGGCACTGTGAATTCCACTCCGGGGCTCCGGGCCACGATGTAGAGGGTTGCCATGCGTTCAAGCATGTCGTGCAGGATCTATTGGATAGTAAGGCTATCAATTTTGGAACAGCGGGTCTGAATATAGTGCAAAAGCCCATGCCCAACCATGGGGCAAACGCCATTTTAACTGAGGAGGATTTGAATTTGATTATGCATGTCGACGATCTAAAGACACCATTGTGCGAGATAAAGAGCAGATTATTGCAAGGGGGTGTCTATCCAGGATGTGACGAGTATTGCTTAGAGTGCTGGACCCAAGCTGGGGGTTGTGATGAATTAAAGAAAGGTATTCAGGCTTTAATAGATGGCGGCACATTGCAATTTGACCGAGCAGCAATTGAAGAACCTGCAGGGGCATTAGCAGACAAGCAAAGTGATGTGGCTACTGTAACGATTCCCCAGAAAACGATCACTATAACGGCACCGGCCCAGCGACCTCCGATCACCATCACTAAGGCCGGACCAATCCCGTACGAAAGCACTAAAGCAGTCCCATGGTCCTATGGGTTGGAAGTGTATTGTGACGGAGTAAAAATTGATGTTAATAAGCAGCCAGCTGAGACTGTAGACAACGTTGTTGGTACCGGAGGTATGACAAGAAGTGGGAGGATCTTCATATCGCCTGAGGTAGAGGCTGAAAGACTGGCGAAGGGAAAGGGAAAGATGATTGAGAATGTCCCAGTGCAGGGGAACGACAAAGAAGCAGCATCGAAAGATGTGGAAGAGTTCATGCGCTTGATCCGTAAAAGTGATTATAAGATTGTTGAGCATCTGCAACAGACGCCGTCAAAGATATCTATACTGTCGTTGCTATTATGTTCTGAAGCTCACAGAAATGCATTGTTGAAAGTCCTGGATACTTCCTTCGTACCCCAAGATGTTTCCGTGAATCAGCTGGAGGGGGTGTTGGCACATGTAAACGCAGGTCATAGCTTGGGCTTTACCGACTTCGATTTAACCCCTAAGGGGAGACATCACAATATGGCATTGCACGTCTCTGTGGAGTGTAGAGGATCAGTCATGTCTCACGTGCTGGTCGATACCGGATCGTCTTTGAACGTGCTGCCCAAGAAAGCGATGATGAAACTAGATGTCAGAGGAATCTTGTGTACGCCCAGCGACTTGGTGGTCAGGGCATTCGATGGTACACGAAGAACAGTCTTTGGATCAATAACATTACCTCTACAGGTGGGGCCGGAGGTGTTCGCGACTGAATTTTATATCATGGACATCCAGCCTGCATACAGCTGCCTGCTCGGACGACCCTGGATCCATGGGGATGGGGCAGTCACGTCTACCTTGCATCAAAAGTTGAAATATATGGTGGGGGACAGCGTGGTCACTGTATGCGGAGAAGAAGATATTCTGGTCAGCCATCTGTCATCATTTAAGTATGTGGAGGTCGATGGAGAGATTCACGAAACACCCTGTCAGGCATTTGAAGGGTTGCGCATCAAAGACAAAGGTCCCGGGCCGAGTAAAGCGTCGGAGATAGCTGTCTCATCATATAAGGAAGCTCAAGCTCTAGTAGAGACTGGTGAGACGAAGGGCTGGGGCAAAGTGCTGGATATTCCTGTGAAGATGGACCGGTTTGGGCTGGGATATCAACCGTCGTCATCAACACCTGCTGTGGGGGCACCCCGTTTCAGAGGACCAATAACCATCACTGCTAGTGGAGTATGCCATGAGACCGTCAACGCTGCTTCAGAGTCTGACGAAGGAGACATCGACTGCGATATGGACGCCTGGATTCAGCCGAGCGTGCCAGGACAAGGATTGTGCAACTGGTCTATTCAGGAGATTGTTCCTGTGACTCTTAAACAATAATGCTTTGTTTTTTGTAATTGTTGAAATATCTGGTGTCTTACCCGGGGCATCATGATTTGCTTAGGGCTGTGCTGTTATGAACATTGTGTGTTTAATCATTAAATAAAAGGCGTTTTCATGTACAAATATTGCGCTCTCTGTTTTTCTTGTTTTGTATTTTACAATAAAATGGCAACACGGTTATTCGCTGTATACGCATTTTGAAGCATTTAACCATTCCTTTTGCAGGATAACATTTTCAGATGACATCATTGAACCACCTATGACTCGTATCGACTTTGAGCACCCGGTATTTCAGGCCGAAGAAGAGATTGTTGAAGATGGTGACGTTCCCGAAGAATTGTCTTGGTTGGTGAAGCAAGAAGAACGAGCCATTCTGCCTCATGAGGAGGTCATCGAAATTATTAACCTGGGGTCGGAAGGGGTTGAAAAGAACATTCGTATAGGAGCCGCGCTGCCGAGCGACATCAAGCGAAGACTGGTTGAAATGCTCAGAGAGTATAGTGATGTGTTCGCTTGGTCGTATGAAGACATGCCAGGGCTTGATACAGATATGGTTGTGCACCGTCTGCCGCTGAAAGAAGAATGCCCGCCGGTCAAGCAAAAGCTTCGCAGAACTAGACCCGATATGGCAGTGAAGATTAAAGAGGAGGTTCAAAAACAGTGGGATGCTAGTTTCCTAGCTGTGACAAAATATCCCTCATGGGTCGCTAACATTGTACCAGTGCCAAAGAAAGACGGTAAAGTGAGAATGTGCGTAGATTACCGCGATTTAAATAAAGCGAGCCCAAAAGACGATTTTCCACTTCCTCATATCGATGTGCTAGTTGACAACACTGCTCAATTCTCCGTATTCTCTTTCATGGATGGCTTCTCGGGCTATAATCAGATTAAAATGGCGCCAGAAGACATGGAGAAGACTACTTTCATAACGCCTTGGGGAACACTTTGTTATAAAGTGATGCCCTTCGGATTGAAGAATGTTGGGGCAACGTATCAGCGTGCAATGACGACTCTTTTCCATGATATGATGCATAAGGAGATCGAAGTTTATGTCGACGATATGATTGCCAAATCCCAGACAGAGGAAGAGCATTTGGTGAATCTGTTGAAGTTATTCAAAAGGCTTAGGAAGTTCAGGCTGAGACTGAACCCTAACAAGTGCACCTTCGGGGTGAGATCGGGTAAACTGCTGGGGTTTATCGTGAGCGAAAAGGGAATAGAGGTCGATCCTGCAAAAATAAAAGCAATACAAGAGATGCCGACGCCTAGAACAGAAAAAGAGGTGCGCGGGTTTTTAGGGAGGTTGAACTACATCGCTCGGTTCATATCTCACCTAACTGCTACGTGCGAGCCATTATTCAAGCTGTTAAAGAAAGACCAGGCGGTAACGTGGAACGAAAATTGTCAAAAGGCGTTTGATAAAATAAAGCAGTATTTGCAGGAGCCTCCTATTTTGATACCCCCAGTGGCAGGTAGACCCTTGATTATGTATTTGACAGTTCTTGAGGGAAGCATGGGTTGTGTTCTCGGTCAACACGACGAGACAGGAAGAAAAGAGCATGCGATCTATTACTTGAGTAAGAAATTCACTGAATGTGAATCTCGATATTCAATGCTTGAAAAAACTTGTTGCGCGCTAGCCTGGGCCGCCAAGCGTTTGAGGCAATACATGCTGAATCATACAACCATGCTCATCTCGAAGATGGATCCTATAAAATATGTATTCGAAAAGCAGGCATTATCAGGAAGAATTGCCCGTTGGCAGATGGTCTTGACTGAATATGACATCCAGTATGTCTCGCAAAAGGCTATAAAGGGGAGTGTATTGTCTGAGTACCTGGCAGAGCAGCCTATTGAAGATTACCAATCGATGAGGTTTGATTTTCCTGACGAGGATATCATGTACCTAAAGATGAAGGATTGTGAAGAGCCGTTGCCAGACGAAGGGCCAGAATTGGGTTCCAAGTGGAAGTTGATCTTTGACGGAGCAGTAAACGCTTACGGTAGCGGAATAGGGGCAATCATCACCACTCCACACGGGTCGCACATCCCGTTTACTGCTCGATTGACCTTTCCAGTTACCAATAATGAAGCCGAATACGAAGCTTGTATAATGGGGCTTGAAGAAGCCATTGATTTGCGAATCAAGAATCTGGACGTATACGGAGACTCAGCTCTGGTGGTGAATCAAATCAAAGGGGAATGGGAGACACGTCAGCCCAATTTGATACCTTACATGAACTATGCGAGGAGATTGTTGCCTTTCTTTAACAAGGTTGAATTGCGTCATGTACCGCGAGCGGAGAATCAGATGGCTGACGCCCTGGCCACATTGTCTTCCATGTACAAAGCCAACTTCTGGAATGAGGCTCCCAGAATTGTTATCTCTCGGCTTGACAGACCTGCCTTCGTGTTTGCTATTGATGAAGCATCTGACGATAAACCGTGGTATTTTGATATCCTTAATTTCCTGAAGAACAAAGAGTATCCGGCTGGGGCATCCAGTCAAGATCAGAAGACTCTCAGGAGATTGGCGGGTAATTTCTATTTGAATCTGGATGGTGTCTTATACAGAAGAAACCACGACTTGGTGCTGCTGCGTTGCGTAGATGAAAAAGAGGCAAAGCTGCTCATGGAGGAAATACACGAAGGTACATTTGGTACGCATGCTGGTGGGCATGCTATGACGAGGAAGCTGCTACGGGCAGGTTATTTTTGGCTAACTATGGAAACTGATTGTTTCAAGTTTGCGAGGAAGTGCCACAAGTGCCAAATATATGCAGATAAGATCCATGTGCCTCCGAGTCCTCTGAATGTGATGTCATCACCATGGCCATTCTCGATGTGGGGAATCGATATGATTAGAAAGATCGAGCCGACAGCTTCTAATGGGCACCGGTTCATTCTAGTAGCAATCGATTACTTCACCAAGTGGGTGGAAGCGGAGTCTTACGCAAATGTAACTAAGCAGGTAGTGGCCAGGTTCATCAAGAAAGATATCATTTGCAGATATGGAATCCCCGAGCGGATAATCACTGACAACGGTTCAAACCTGAACAACAAAATGATGAAGGAGCTCTGTCAGAATTTTAAGATCGAGCATCACAACTCCTCCCCTTACCGACCCAAGATGAATGGCGCTGTTGAAGCGGCCAATAAGAATATAAAGAAGATCGTTCAGAAGATGGTGGTGACCTATAAGGATTGGCATGAGATGCTACCTTTCGCTTTGCACGGTTATCGTACGACGGTACGCACATCAACCGGGGCAACCCCGTTCTCGTTGGTATATGGAATGGAAGCAGTACTACCACTGGAAGTCGAGATTCCTTCGCTGAGAGTACTACGAGATGTCCAGCTAGATGAGGCAGAATGGGTGAAGGACAGGTTGAACCAGCTGAGTCTAATGGATAAGAAGAGGCTAGCTTCTCTAGCATACGGTCGTTTGTACCAGAGCCGAATGAAGAAAGCATATGATAAGAAGATACATCCTCGGAGCTTTCAGACGGGCGACCTTGTGCTAAAAAGGATTCTCCCGCCGCAGGCAGATCACAGGGGCAAGTGGACCCTTAACTACGAAGGGCCATACGTTGTCAGAAGAGTCTTTTCAGGAGGATCATTGTTGTTGTCCACCATGGACGATGAAGACTTTACGTCGCCTGTGAATTCGGACGCAGTTAAAAAATACTTTTCTTGAAATTGACCCGCTGGACAGAAAAAAGAGAGTCCAGGCAAAAATGGGGCATCCTGGCGAACCAAAAACAGAATGAAAGGTTCGGGCAAAAGTTAGGGATAAATTGAAAAAATGTACACCCGCGAAGTTGAAAACCTACACTAGGCGGCTTCGGCAAAAAGGGGTATCCCGGTGAACTGAAAACCCGTAAAGGGCGGTTCACGCAAAAGTTAGGGATTTGAAAAGCAAATGACTGCGGTCCGAATTTGATACTGCATTGAGCATTGGCGCGGGAGAATATACCTGAGGGGTCGATTATCAGATACAATCTCTTTGGAAGTGTGAATACCGGGAAAGCATTAGAGCCGTGCGAGTCATAGGAGGATCAGTTCGTGATGTTTGTCTGCATCCCGTTGCCGACATGTGTACAAATTTAATTTGTCAATATATTTATGCTTCTTGTGCATACTTGTATATTTGGTGTGCGTAGCTTCCTCTTTTCAGGAGTTACATCCCGTGTATAAAATTATGCCCATTCAGGGGCCCGATCAATAAAACATGTTATTCAGTATTTGATACTAGTTCTTTACTGTTTTGTGCATGATAAACGCCTAGGTTGATGAAACTAGCATGTGCATAACGTCACTGGCCCTTGCCAATAATTGCTAAAACTTTGAATTAACTGAAAATGATGTCACTAACGCAAACCTGAATAGATTTGGTTGCGTAGACTTGTCTTGTCTTGTTTGTGGTGTTGCAGGGTTCATAGCCGTATGAAGAGGACGATCAACGGATTGCAGTATGGATCAGAAGCTTGTAACGAAAGACTCGATCCCCACGCAGGTCGTGCTCCCAAGATAACAATTTTCCTCACTGAAGAAAGATCAAATTCCCCAGCTAGCCGTAGCTTATCCAAAGGACATTCTCCAGTCAAGTTGTTTATCCTCAGCAAAGTTTGGCGATTCTAAGATTGTAGACTGTATTCAGGCAGTGTGGTGTTCCCCCCAGAAGGATTCACCTATCTCAAGCAAAGCGGTTCGGCATCAGAAGATTAATGTTTCCAACTTTTGAGCTGTATTCAGGCAGTCTACCCTTCCCAGTAGGGTCATTTACTCTCCCCCAGCGGAGTCAGTTGATTTTCCCCAAGGGAATTGTGTCGTCCCCAGCGGAGTTCTCTTTTCAGCAAGTGCTTTCCTCCCAGTGGAAATCGAAGATTAAGACTCTCCCCGACAGAGTTGGTTGTGAGTCCTGGCATTTATTTTGTCAGAATACCGTGTGATGTCCTTTCATTCCCCAACAGAAGTCCAATCATACCGGGCGCATCTGCTATTCCCCAGCAGAGTTATATTCCCCAGCAGGGTTGACTTCACTCTTCCAGCATTTATTTTGCTGGAATAATTCTGTAGCACCTGGCTATCCCCGGCGGAGTCGACATTGTCTTCAGAATTATTTTGCTGAAGCAATTTCCTGTATCCCAGCGGTTCGAGTTTGCATTTGCATTGGCATATAGTGTCATACCTGCATCCACCAAATAAAAACGCATATCATTTCCATGTCGAATGGAGCATTGCGTCATTGTCAAACATATGCATTTTGAAACACAAGCCAGGTTGATTACCTGTTTGTTTCAAGTATTGTGTCTCTTGCAGGTAGAAGGAGCTCTTGCTCAAATGAATTGCCAAACATTCAAGATCTCGGCGTGAGATATTCAACGATAATGTCAGTTTTGGCATTATTCCCCACAGAGTTAGTAGGCAAAATCTCTCCTTGTCCCCAAGCAGAGTTATTTGTCATCGAAGGGTTTCATGAATCAGAATTTTAGAGGCTGCCGCCGGTTATCAGAACAGGCGTCCGGTAGTTTGGTTTCCAGATATCCCCAGTAGAGTCCGCCCCAAAGTTGCTGTCACGTCAGTATTAAGAAATTTGTGGTTTGGGACCAATGGAGAAATGAGTCCTGACGTGGACAATCTATTCCTATATTGACGGGTTTTCTTCGTGCTAGAGAAGTGGGTGTCCTAACGTGGACAGATTTATTTCCCCGGGTTGATGAGATGGGCTAGTCCTAACGTGGACAGATTTGATTTCTCCGTATTGATTGAATGTGAAGTCCTAACGTGGACAAAGTTGATTACTCTTCGTGTTGGTGTCCTGACGTGGACCATGTATCCCAGCAGATATCTTCCTTCGTAATGGTGAAAGGTGTGTCCTGACGTGGACAAGTTTATAGTTCTTCGTGTTGACAAGAGGCGCAAGTCCTGACGTGGACAGATTTATCTTCCTTCGTGTTGGCGAAGCATGAGTCCTTACGTGGACAAGTTTTATTTCCCCAGCGGGTCAAAGGTACGCAAGTCCTGACGTGGACAGATTTATCTTCCTTCGTGTTGGCGAAGCATGAGTCCTGACATGGACAAATTTTATTTCCTCAGCAAGTCAAGAGGTGAGTCCTGACGTGGACAAATCAAGACGAAACGTGAGTCCTGACGTGGACAAGTTATAATTCCTTACGTGGAAAGGTGGGTCCTAACGTGGACGATGTATTCCTAACGTGGAAAAAAGAGATGTATTCCTAACGTGGAAAAAAGAGATGTATTCCTAACGTGGAAAAAAGAGATTATGTTCCTTACGTGGAAGGATTATATTCTTTACGTGGAAAGATTGTGTTCCTTACGTGGAAAGATTATGTTCCTTACGTGGAAAGATGTATCCCTTACGTGGAAAGTTCAGTCCTGACGTGGACAGATCCAGAAAAGATGAGTCCTGACGTGGACAAGTTGTAGTTCCTTACGTGGAAAGATGTTATTCCTTACGTGGAAAGAGATGGTTTCCTTACGTGGAAAGCAGACGTATTCCTTACGTGGAAAGAAGACGTATTCCTTACGTGGAAAGAAGATGTATTCCTTACGTGGAAGAGTTTATTCCTAAAGTGGACGATTTATTTTTGATGAAATGCAGACGAATTATCCCCAGCGAAGTTGCCGAAATTTTTCCGGGTTGACAGCAGGTGGAGTCCTGACATGGACAAGTTTTAGTTGAGGTTTCTTTGTGTTGACGAAACAGGCGTCCTAACGTGGACAAAATTCTATCTCTGTTATGATAGAAGCTTTTTCAGGCTGATGAAAATAATCCCCAGCACGGTCTCTAATGGATCAGTTGTTTGCTGTAACAGTTAGATTCAGTTGATAGAGGTCGTTTCCCAAGCAGTGGTGCAGTTTATCTCTGCGGTTGGCAAATTTCCGGGTTCTTAGTATTCAACCGTCTCGTACCTCGAATGTTTGAAGGTCGTTCGCTCTTCACCCAATCGGGTCCAAGTCGCTTGAATAGGGGCAGCTGTTGCACCCTAAAAATTTGCTCAACCTATTTCACTTGGTTTATGTTTCAATTGCATTGGCATTTGCATATAAAGTCATGTACATAGTCTAATCATCTGCATAGCATAGCATAGCAAGTCATCCAACCAGGGACCAAGTATTATTCTTATCTCTATGAGCCTATCAAGAGGTTATTGTTCAAATTCAAGCACATCCAAGTCATCAGAAAGAATTGGAAAGCTAAGAAGTCAGTGGATCAAGCAGTGAATCTATCTCCTATCTGAGAGTATCTGAAGATCATCAAAGAAGTTGTGAGCTGTGAGCTGAGTATGGAGGGTATCTAGACATCATGGAAGACCTAGAGGGTCATTTTGAGATTAAGACAAGTCATTGATATGATCACAAGAGTTGCAGTTGAAGACAGTCAACTAGGGTTTCATCTGGGTCAACCCTGGGTCAACCCTAGGTCAAATGACTGATTGAAGGGCATCAAGGTCTATTTGAGAAATGTGGGGTTCATCATTTGACATGTAAATAAGGATATGGTGATGTGCCAAGAAGAAATCAAGAGAAATCAAGGAGAGGAGGAGTTTCTAAATTAGGGTTTCTATGTAAAATCCCCTAGTTTAGGTCAAACTTCCAAGAAAGATAAGTCAAAATGCAAGCTTCAAATGGATCCTTGGCCAACATGAAACTTGTAGAGGATCTCAAGACCTTTAATTTGAGTGGTGGAAGACATCAAGGAGATTTATAGAACTCAATTTATGGTCCTTGCAAGTTACAGGTCATCTGAGGTATCTGAAATTTTGTCTGTGAAAGTTACTTGTATTCCAAGCAACCTTTACCCCTCAAGGAGATTTCAAATGAATTTATGGTCAACATAAGAGTTGGTCCTCATTGTCTTAGCTTTCTATAAAGGTATGGTATGCCTTCATATGATTTGTGGAACTCTACTTATGGTCTTGGCAAGCAAAGGGTATTTTGGTCATTTGAGAATTACAGGTCATTTCAAGCCTATGCCCAAAACTCATACAAGGAAGCTTCAAATGGAAAACTTCACAACATCAAACTTGCTCCAAATGACATTTTGAGTCTATAAAAGTGATCATGAAAGTTTGGAAAGGTTCATAGCTCAAGGTTTCAAATTTGGTGAATTTAATGAATAAAAAGTGACCTAAAATTGAGATTTTTCATAACTTGGCCAAATGGGATGAAATTATAGGTCATTTTGATTGGAAAAAATGTTTTAAGAACATTGGCAAAAGTGTATTTTTGAGTTTGGTTCAAGATTTGAAAGTTATGCTTGGTTACTTACAAATGAAGTAACATAATCAAAATCCAAAGGAAAGTGTGCATGGGAAGTTTCTACAAAGTTCTAGGGCTTTCTAATGTCATCTATATATTGCATTGAGTAGCTTCATGCCATGGTTGGTGATTCATTTTGTTCATAATACCAAGTTACACTTCATTCTTCCATTTTGCAAATTCATCTCAAACTTCATCAAATCTTCACCAATTTCCAAATTTCTTGATTCAATCATCATCTAAATCATTCAAGGATCAAGTTTCCATCAGATTTTGATTGAATTGAAGAAGAGATCGTGCTATCCATCTTCATCATCCAAAGTGAAAGAGAAAGTGGTTACAAGAATCCAAGAGGTTTGAACAAGAACTTTTGCATACAGAATGAAGGATCAAGTGTGTGGATCAAGTTCAGAGCATTGCAAGCATTGGATCAAGAGAATTCTACAACTGTTTTCACCATTTACACCAGGTTGGTTTTCTCATCGAATTGGTTAGATTAGTTAGAATCATAGAGGATTATTAGGTTAGAATGGTTAGGATTGGTTAGATGAACATTTCTGTTGAGTTTGAAGACAATCCATGGAGGTTGCCATTGGTGCACCAAATCTGTTAGGGTTTATAACATCTAGAATATTGCACTATAATCTTGGATAGATAGCTTAAAATGATCAGTGTAGAGTGTAGATCATGTTAGGGTAGAAGTTAGCAAGAATTGGAAGGTTTGATATCAGTGAATAATGGTGGAATCAGAATCTTCTACCTATCGGGTTTGATGTTTGAGTGAGCTTTAGGGGAAAATAATACCATGGCTGTGTAGAGGGGAAGAAGTAGAGCAATTTTGCTCTTTGCATCGTGAGTTTTCATGGAGAGACGAGGGAGAACAGAGGTGATGAAATTCGTGCATGGGAGAGGTGATTTCTGAAACCCTAGGGTTCCAAGGTTGAAGACGAACCCTGGACCGTTAGATTGCCCCAAAGACTTTGACTCTCAATCTGATCTCACGGCCTTAATTCAATTGGAAAACGGAGGGAAATTTGAAAGCAGGACGCTGCGTTTCATTAATTCGTTCTGATGGGCTCACTAATCCGTTGCTATTCGCACCCTCTCAACCAAGGCCCAAACCATAATGAACTGATTTAATTGCTATGTGCACCGTTTTTCCTTTTTTATTTTTTGTTAAGTTTTCTGACTAACTGGGCCTAGGCACGCGTGCTTTTCACACCTCCCACTTTCAGCCCATTCTCTTGTTTTAACTGAAATTACTTACTCATTGCACCCTCATCCAAATTTAATTCATGTTAATTTCTTTTAATTCTTTTAATTCTTCAAAAATTCATAAATAATTGAAAAATGCCTATTTTTAATTGGTTGTTTTTGCATATTGTTCATAATTCTGTTAAGAAAATTATCATACAAAAAAATCCCAATTTAATTTTGTTTTTATATTTTTAGTATATTTTTCTTTTAAATAGGTTGTAAATAATGTTAGTTTAATTCATGATATTGTTGATTTTAGTTTAAATAGATGCTTTAACATTTTGGATCCATTCTTTTTAGGTTGATTAGATTATAACTTTAGCTTGTCTAAAAAATTTAATTCATGATTTTAGGATTAATTGTTAGGTGATTTGTTTAGGTGTGATTAGGAGAATCAAATTAGGGTTTTAAGTGAACATAGGTGTGATGAATCATTTCTTTTAGGAGTTGTAGTTTGAATCTTTGGGGTATGGGACTATAGGGGTTATGGGTAGATAATAGATCCCTTAGAAATTGCTAGGTTTCCCCTATTCTACTATTACTATTAGTACTGCTTGTATTTGATTGACTGTGTGGTGTGCCCTCTTTAGGGTTTATTTTTTGTCTGTGTGGGGTATTGGGTTTGCTTGGGGCTAGAGCTGAAGACTTTGATGATGAAGGCCATTGGAGATCAGAGAGATTGAAGGCCAACTTCCAGAGTTGATGAGGAGTATCCCTTGCTGGCAGCTTTTGAGGAGAGTAGGGTTTAGGAGCTAGGCAGAGCTCTAGAGTAGAAAACTTGATTCACAAACATGGAAGGTCTTGTTTGCCTCCATTCTTTCTCTATGATTCAAAGTCTCTTTCAAATATCCACCTCCTTCCTTTGGAAGGATTAGTGAATGTATTTGAAAGATAGAACTTTTGAGAGAAAATTGTATGTATAATGTTAACAGTTAATGAGCCACCCTTGGTAGGCAGTTTACTGTTTAACATTCATTTCATCTTGTTGGCTGATATTCATCTTGGAGTTTGAGACTTGAAGAAAAGCCATGGCAGACTGAAGATAGAGACCTTGCTTGAAGGTTTGAAGATGAAGACTGAGGCTTGCTTGAAGCTGGAAGACAGATGATGATGACTTGAAGACAGATGTTGATGCAGAGCTGCTGTTGCTGTTTATTTTTGCTGTTTTTGATTCTTGATGTATTGATTGGTTTTCCCTGACTGTATTGTTTGCTGTTTAACCTGTTAGGTTGAAAGTGAATGCTGTTCACTTTTGCCTATTGTTTTCTAGGTTCGAGGTTGAGTGGGACTCCCTTGCCTCGCTTGTATTGCTGCATCCATGCATTTTACTGCTTTATTGTATATATGCTATTGTTTCTGTTTCCGTCTATTCCCTTAGGATCTCTATTTCTCTCTGTGCAAGAGAGGAACATGATAGACATTAGGTCTTAACCCATGCATGATAACATTAGGTTAGTTTGATTCCCTTCGCAACCATAGGATAGAGTTCTGTCTCTTCTTTCTCAAAACAAACAGAAAAACACAATAAATATTTCAAACACAATAAAAGACACTTCTTCCGTAAAAGAATGTGAACTCATCAAAACGTCATTTTTGTCCATTTGGACCAGTAATCAGAAAAACCCTTTTTCAGAAGGAATAAAACACAATCAAGACAGACTTGTGTCGTACGTGGCCCGAACTACGTTTGCTCTGATCTTTCATGCTGTATGAAAGTACGTAGGCATAGGATGCGATATCCTAGCGAGCAACCTTCCCTTCCTTTCCCGTAGGTAGGCGAACTACGTTGACTCTGATTTCTCGTTCCAGACGGGAATACGTAGGCATAAAGTGCGATACTTTGCCGAGTCATTTTCTTTTCTTTTAACCCCAGACCTGTAGAGTAGATAAAATAATAATCCATACCCGAAAACAAGCGTGGATCCCGTCGAGTACGACGGACGTGAGGGGTGCTAATACCTTCCCCTTGCGTAACCGACTCCCGAATCCAGGTTTTGGTTGCGATGACCATACCTTTCCCGTCTTTGCGGTAGGTTTACTCTGAGCGTTTCCTTTCCCTCCTGTGGGATAAATAATGCACGGTGGCGAGTCTTCTGTTCAGCCGGCGCCGATTTTCGCAGTAGCGACAATAAGAATGAGTCAGTTGTCAGTTCTCAAGAAGAGTGGGAAGAAGGAAATGACGTCGTCTCAGAATCTCTTGAATCTCAGGATCGGTTTTCAGACACTTCAAGTCAACGGTCATCCTGTCGTCGATCGCGTCAGCACGCCCAACGAAGACCAAGGAAACCTGAAAGGCGGTTTATTCAGCTACCGGTGTCGTACAGTCAGTTGTTGCCAGATCTGGTCAGAAGTGGATTGATAGTGCCGAAAGAGACTAATCCGATGATTCAACCGTGTCCTCCAGGTTTTGATGCCAGCGCCCGCTGTGAGTACCATGTTGGGGCACAGGGGCATTCAACAAATGATTGTAAGGTGCTTAGAAGCTGGGTTCAGGATCTGTTAGACTCTAACCGGATTTTCATCACGCCCCAGGGTTTTGTTCAGATTAACGATTCTCCGTCATCTAGTTGCGTGGGTTCGTCAGTTAATGTCATGGAAGACTCCACGGGAAGTGTGTGTTCTGAAGAATGTCAATCAGAGAGTTCAGTTGAATATGGGAGAAGCTTCTAGAGGTCTCTGTGCCGGGTGTCGCGTCTGTTTTCTCTGCCTAATCCGTTTAGCTTTTGCGCATTATTGCTTGCTGACCATCACCAGGATTGTTGGATGGGGTCATTGTATTCGTACTCATTTGTGCTTACGTGCTGCTTTTGTTGGTTGTACATGTGTGGGAGGTGTTCGTCTTGGTGCTTATAGCTTGAGTTTCTCTTTGTCTTGTCACGAATATGTGTTTGCTTTCTGCATTGTATTATCATTTAACAGGTACATCAGAACCGTGGGTCTTATTTCCTCATCATTCAGTTTGTTGCAGGAGTTCCTTCAGAGATATGGAACAGAATCAGGTTGAATTGATTGAAGTCCGAAGCCAGCTGGGGCAGATGATGAGAGACATGCAAGAGATGCGTCTGGAGCAGAAGATCCTCAAAGAGGAAAATAGTCAGCTGAAGACCCAAATGAGCTTGATCATGGAAGTAGTCAAGAATGTGCTTAGGAAAGAGGATGATCAGCTATTTGAAGCCGCAGTGAAGGAGCTCGTGCCGCCTGTGCCTGGGGAACCTGAGCTTAGCGAACGTGTTGACAGACATCAGCAACAACAACAAAGGATACGTCCGGCTCAACAGAGGATTCAGGAGGGGAGGCCAAAGAGGGTATTTGAGGCGCCACCTTCAACATATGTTGAGCTCTTGCATATTTTATTGAGGTTTAAAATGGTTGAAAAAAGAACAATGGAACCACCCACAGGAGCGCTTCCTTATGGGTACGATACCAGTAAGCAATGTGAGTTTCATTCTGGGGCACTCGGACACGACATCGAGGGTTGTCATGCTTTTAAGCACAATGTTCAAGACCTGATTGACTCAAAAGATATTGAATTCACGCCAAGCGGTGTAGCTGTACGTATTGCTCCTATCCCAGTTGATGCTAAGATGATGGATGTTTCTAAAGCTGCAGTAGGTCAGAAACGTATCCTGGACTCCATGGTGTCAGAATCTCCATGCCCACAATTGTTGCCTATTCCTGGGGCAGATCTGAGAAAGAAAATGGCTAAGCATAAGGAGTGCCTTAATCAGTACGGTGGAAATCAAGAAACCAATGTTGTATTTTCTACGAAGGTTGTTCAACAGTCAACCCGATACCAGCGACGACAGCAACGATCTCAACAGCCGCAGAGGCAACAGCATCCCAATCAGCGAAGAGCTCAAAATCAGAGGCCGGTGAGGGTATTTAATGTGCCTCCGATGCCGTATGCCGAACTTCTTCAGGTGTTGCTACGATTACAGTTGGTTGAGAAGAGGAAGTTAGCCCCGCTGACAGGTACGCCTCCAGCAGGTTATGATATCAATGAGCACTGTGATTTCCATTCAGGAGCACCGGGGCACAACATTGAAGATTGTCTGGCCTTCAAGCACAAAGTGCAGGACCTACTTGATAGTGCAGCTATCAACTTCGGGCAGGAAGGGCCCAAAATCATCTGAATGAGGAGGAGGGGCTCTATAATTTGGTTGGGTCGCTGAAAGCAGATCAGGACAGCGTCGGGTTGCCTCTAAAAACTGATTGTGAGGATGGCTGGTTCAGCAGCAGGACAGATGTGAAAGCCCGGTTCTCGAAAGCTGGCATTTTTCTTTGTTTTATCTTGTCATTTCTTTACGTTTGTAGTTTCTTTCCTGTTTAAATTGCAATCTTGTTCGTAAAACTTGTTGTTTTCATTCAATTGATGATAATGAAATAAATATGCATGTTTTGATTAAATCCATTCGTGTTCACTAATTGTTTTTACTAATGTCCAACGCTTGGTTAAGAAGGATCTGAGGAGGATGACGAAAATGAACGACATGCAACTTCCGATATTGTATGCTTTTGAAATAAAACCTGCTGATGATGTACATGCATTGTTTCAAATCCCTAAACATCGGTGATATAAGGAAGATAATCCCTTGTCAACCCCTTTGAGCCTAGTAGTAGGAGTTCTTTCTGAAAACGAAAAACCCTCCATCTTAACCTGGGGCAGGGTAGGTGTTAGCTAATTTGGCCGAGCATTCAAGTTGCAAAAGGAGTGTCCGTTCAAGGATCAATCACACCTCTAGAGGTCGTGCCTAAAAAACCACAATGGTTAATCAAGAGTGAGACAGTCACATCATTCTCCAATGAGTCAGACAACCAGTGTCACACGACTTGTTCGAAGAGAAAGCAAAAAGAATCAAAAGCCCGCTAAGTCAAAGCTTCAAAACAAATCACTTAGGCAAAAATGAGGGCATCCCGCTGGACTTAAAAAATCAAAAGAAACTCCAAAGAGTCAGTCCAGGCAAAAGTTAGGGATATGAAAAGAAAAAAAGATGAAAGGATGACAAAAGAAAAATCCTCAGACAAATACGAGCCGTGTGACCCTAAGTGTCAAAGACGAAGAGTGAGTGGCTGTCACTCCAAAAACTCATGGTTTCTCGAACTATCACTCCTATCTTTCAACCTCTGAGAGGTGAGCGCTAAGGTCGAATTAGCTGAACGTAGGATGGGAGAACATCAAGGAGAATGGGTGGGTTAAAATAAACTTTGAGCCTTTATCCTTTCCTTCAAAACCGTGAACCTGACCACGTTATAACCTTCAAAAGTCCTAATTGAAGCAGGTTTGTTTCGAAAGCATACTTCGGTAAAGATTGCATCGAAACTGACTCCTAAAAGGGTTCCTTTTGCCATGTTGGTACTGATGTTGATATTCTTGATAAATGTTCTGTGCATTATATGCCATAAACTGTTTTTTCCTTTTCCCAGTGAACAGATTGGATGTCAAAGTTGTCATATGCGTTGCATTAGTATATCTTTCATGCATAACAACTTGTTTTACTTGCGAGTAAGCGCTTGACAGCAGGAAAGTTTTCTACGATGGAAGGTATGGTCAGGATAGAATACAGAACGCCTGAATGCTTCACAAGCCAGGGCAAGCTACATCCAGTGATCCCCAGTCAGGTCATCCTTTCGAAGTCAGTTATCCTGGGGCAATCAGGTTGAGATTCGGTAGTCAGGGGCACTACTCTGAATCAGCTAATCAGGGGCAAAGTCATTGCAGTCAGGGGCAGGCCATCTTAAGAGTGCAGAAGTTATTCTTTATTCGAGAAGCAGTTGATGTGAAGTATCTCTCCGAAGTTCAGAATGCTGGGGCATTTCATATCAGACCATCAAGGAGCAGATTTTCAGATGTCCTTTTGAGGAGCATCACCATAGAGATCCCGCAGGCAGGGGCATATCAGAAGCGAAGGGATTGTTCTTCTCCATATCAGCAGAGTTATTCAGAGCTAGTCGAGCAGATTCAGCCAATTTTCGAGTGCGAGACGAATGTCGGGAAGTCATGTTACTATCCCTTGACTCTTCAACCAGAAAACTGTGTATTCAGACAAAATGTTTTCCAGCGTCAGTTGTACCTGACCCGTCACAGATAGCCTAAAAGCCCAAATCCATGTTGGCGATCACTGTGAGGCCCATCCGTGTTGGCGCATCAGTTTCCAAATCCAATCTTCATCAGTATGCAGGAAGACTCCGTCTATTTTCTCCAGCAAAGTCCAATTTTTCATTGGCACGGGTAAGCTATCCCCAGAGAAGTCCAATTATACTTGGCACATCTGTCATTCCCCAGCGAAGTTGATTTCACTCTTCCAGCATTTATTTTGCTGGAATGATTCTATGATATCCGGTTTATCCCCAGCGGAGTTGGCTTCGTCTTCAGCATTTATTTTGCTGAAGTGGTTTTCTGTACCCGACTTTCTCCAGCAGCCCGAGCCTGCATTAGCATATTGCATGTATCATCATATTCGCAGCATACTTGCATTACATTTTCAAAATGCGTAGCATTTCCATCCTGAATGGAGCATTACGCCATAGAAAGATTCAAGCATATGAATATGCATACGAAGCATAAGCCAGGTTTTTTATCAGCTCATATGACATGTGAATTACTCTGTGATCAGTTCAGTGGCGTTCATCCAGCAGCAGTGTTCAGGCAATTCAGCAGATTATTCGTATTTCAGATCATACAACAGTTATGCTTTGATCAATCAGTCATCTGGTATCGACAGGCTTTTCTTCCCGTCAATTCATATTGACGATGTGTTCCTCCAATAAGTGGATTGCTCCGTCTATCATTAGACGTCTTGAGTTCGAATATGGCTTTCTTTCCGCCTATCATTAGACGATGTGAAGTTTCGGGTGATTTCTTTCAGTGGGGTTTCAAGATGGGGTTTCTCTAGCAAGTGGTGTTCTTTCCGTCTAGCAGTAGACAATGTGAAGTTTCGGGTGATTTCTTTCAGTGGGGTTTCAAGATGGGGTTTCTATAGCAAGTGGTGTTCTTTCCGTCTAGCAGTAGACGATGTGAAGTTTCGGGTGATTCTTTCAGTGGGGTTTCAAGATGGGGTTTCTCTAGCAAGTGGTGTTCTTTCCGTCTAGCAGTAGACGATGTGAAGTTTCGGGTGATTTTTTTCAGTGGGGTTCCAAGATGGGGTTTCTCTAGCAAGTGGTGTTCTTTCCGTCTATCAGTAGACGATGTGAAGTTTCAGGTGATTTTTCAGCGGGTTTCTTATCGTCAGATCATACGGATGGTGTGTTTCCCCAGCGAGTCTTCTCCGGCTATCTTTAGATGTTGAGGGGTTTCAAAGCGATCTTTTGGATAGTGGTTTTCCTTCTGTTTACTGGATGAGATGACATTTCAAAAGGGATTTTCTGACCGTCAATCCTTATTGACGTCGAGGCTCTTTGAAGAATGTTCGGTTTTCCTGATTGTCGATTCTTATTGACGACATGGATCTTTGAAGGTGGTTTTCTTCCCGTCGGTCCTTACTGATGATGTGGCCCCTTTAAGGATATTGTTCTTCCCATCAATCCCGTGGACGAAAGGATTCTGAAATTTGAGGAATGGTGTTGAATTGTTTGGGTGTCTTTCCGTCTATCCTTAGACGATGTGAGTATGGATCCGGGTGTCTTTCCGTCTATCCTTAGACGATGTGAGTATTGATTTTTTTCCTTCGGGATGGATGTCTTTCCGTCTATCCTTAGACGATGTGAGTATTGATTTTTTCCTTCGATTTGGGTGTCTTTCCGTCTATCATTAGACGATGTGAGTATGGATTTTGGGTGTCTTTCCGTCTATCCTTAGACGATGTGAGTATGGATTTTGGGTGTCTTTCCGTCTATCCTTAGACGATGTGAGTATGGATTTTGGGTGTCTTTCCGTCTAGCCTTAGATGATGTGAGTATGGATCAGGGTGTCTTTCCGTCTATCCTTAGACGATGTGAGTATGGATTTTGGGTGTCTTTCCGTCTAGCCTTAGACGATGTGAGTATGGATCAGGGTGTCTTTCCGTCTATCCTTAGACGATGTGAGTATGGATTTTGGGTGTCTTTCCGTCTAGCCTTAGACGATGTGAGTATGGATATTGGGTGTCTTTCCGTCTATCCTTAGACGATGTGAGTATGGATTTTGGGTGTCTTTCTGTCTATCCTTAGACGATGTGAGTATGGATTTATGGGTGTCTTTCCGTCTATCCTTAGACGATGTGAGTATATTTCTCTTCCTGTTTATCAGTAGACGATGTGAGAATCAGGTGTTTTGTTGCAGCCCTCGGGTTTGTTATTTGTGGTATCACGCGGATAACGGGCGTTAAAGTCAGTTTCTTCACCAGATGATTGATCAGTTGGTGGCCATGACGACTGGACCCGGTTTTCTGGATTTTATTCCCCAAGCAGTTTTACAGTATATTCTCACGGTTGGCAAATTTTTGGGTTTATTGGTATTCAACTGTCTCGTACCTCTGAATGTTTGAAGGTTGCGCGCTCTTCAACCCTTCAGGTCCAAGTCGCTTGAATAGGGGCAGCTGTTGCACCCTAAAATTTGACCAACCGGTGCCACTTTCGGTTTATGCTTTGACGCATTTTCGCATTCGCATTTGCATACTGCATATAGCGCATTTCTTCAATCATGGTGATTTTATCGGGATTACAGCCCTGCTGTCGCTTTTCGGGTATCTCAGACCGGTTCGGATAATCGGAGGTTATTTTGGGAAGTCGCGCGCTTCCTGGGTGTTTTCAGCTTATGCAGTGATTTTTGAGATTCTGGGTGTCCGGGTTTATTGTTTTGCTTCGATCTGGTCTCGCGCTCTTTTTATGTTGGTTATTTGCCTTTGTTTGCATTTTTTAGGGTTTAATAGCCTTTTGTAGATTTTAAATAGGCTTTATAGATTTTTAGAATTTTAAATAGATTTTTTAATATTTTTAATAGCTTTAAATCTATTTTTAGAATTTATAGAGTTTTTTAATAGGTTTTAATAGTTTTTTTTAATAGTTTAATTAAATAGTATAGGTTTTATTAGAGATTTAATAAGAATTTAGTAAAATTTTAAATAGAGATGTTTAGAGTTTTTATTTTATTAGTTAATAGTTTTTAGAATTAATTAGAGTAAGTCAGATTTTAATTAGTTAATTAGGTTTAATGTTTTAATTAGTTTAATTGGGTTTAATCTTTTTAATTCAGTTTTTTTGGGTTTATTGTATCACTTTTCGTGGGCCCAGAGTAGAGTTTTTTGGAGGCCCAAAGTCCATCAGTCCGTTTTTGTCCATTTCAGTCCAGAAATTGCCATGTGTCAAGTATATAAGGCATCCACGCGTTCAGCTTCAGAGGCCCCACCTCATAACTCACTTCATTTTCTAGACTCTCCCACAATCTTCCACGCGTCCTCCATCTCTCCACTACCACCCACACGTGGCCATCATGCAAGCTCACTCTGCCACCCAGCCACGCCACATGTCTCTCACCTGAGCTTCGCCGGTTGCATGGCCGGCGGCCATGCAACCACCGCAACCCCCAATCGCCGGCCGTCCTAACCAACTTCCAACTGTCTAACCACCTCGCCGGCCACCGTCAAACTTCACCGGAAAACTCAAAGAACCCAGAATCTTCATCGTTTTCGCATGATCTTCATCTTTCTCCTCTCGTCTCCGTCCTCTGATCAACATTATCATCAACATCGACGATCATATTTTTCCAGAATGCTCAACAAGGTTCTTCACCAAGCTTCAAGATCTCCAGAAATCCCCAGAAAATCATCGGTGACCAACTCCATGTGTTCATCGCGTCTCCAAACTATGAGCAAGATCTTCAAGGTTCGTCCGGTTCTCCATCAGATCTCCAGATTTGATCAAGATCTTCCAGATTCATCGTATTGTTCTTGGTGTTCATCGTTGTTCGTTCATCATCATCATCAAGATTCATACGAATCTTCAAGAACATCTCCAGAAATCACTCAGAATCTTCAGCAACTTTCATCATTCAAAAACCTCAACCGATCTTCATCAGAGAGAAAGCCTCAACAAGATCTTTATCCAGAAATCCTCCGTAGCATCATCAGTTTATCAAGGTCTTCGTCAGAACGCAAGAATCTTCGCCGTCCTTCAACCTTCTCAACAATTCATCAACTCCAAGAAACTTCTTCACCATCTTCGTCAAGATCCCTGAAGAATCATCAACAGAAGACCTCAAGAACACTCATCCACGATCAAGATTCTCCAGAACTTCTTCAAGATCTTCAATGCGATTCCAGATTTCTCCATTCTTCCAAGAACCTTCACGTAGCTTCAATCGTCTTCATGCAAGAAAGCAACACGCAACCTTCAAGATCTTCAACATTCCATCCAGATTTCTTCGCAGATTTTCTTGTCCACTTCTAATGGCATCTTTTACTGATTGAGGATTAAAGATTAAAAAGGCATCTCTGGTAGATCGTTTTGTGGGTGAAGCAAGCGAAAAATGAAGGAAAAATGGTGAGAGGGATTAGAGAGAACGGAGAGGAAGAGGTTGAGGTTGACGGCCATGAACAGTGACGGGGAGATGAGAGAGTGAATTAGGGTTTCTGGGGAGAAGGTGGGGGATTGGACCGGGTTTGGGTTTGGGGGCCACGAGGCCCAGAGTTTTTTTGTTTCTCACACCTCCCTCCGTTTTTTTCTCCTGGGTGGGTGAATATTGGGCTGGGCCCAACAAGTTTTTTCTGCTGGCTGCTACACCCTCCGTTTCACACCCCACCCCTCCATTTTTTTGCTTGGTTGGGATAGTTGTTGGGCTGGGCCCAGTTTCACCCATTGTTTTTTTCTGCAGGCTTATACATCCCCCTGTAACTGTTGTACCCCCCTCCCCTTGTATTTTCTTCATTCTCATTTTAGTTGTTTTCTTTATGAAAAAAAATAATAAGAAAAAGAATATTGAGAAAATATACAGAGAAAAATCATATATGAGAAAAAGAATATTAAAAAGAATATGAAAAATATTGTGAAAAAAAAAAAGAAATATGAAAAGAAATGAGAAAAAGAGTATTGAGAAAAAAGAAAAGATTCAAGAAAAGAATATTGAAAAAAATAGTGAAAAAATATAGGAAAAAATATATGAAAAATATTTTGAAAAAGAAAAGAGAAAAGAAATATTGAGAAAAAGAAGATAAAAATATTCAGCTTCACTTCAATTCTTTTAGGACATTTTTTTTCATAGAGTTTATTTTACCTTTTAGAGGTAGTTTTAGAAGTCCATTTGTTAGGGGACTTTTTACACCTTTTAGAGGTAGTTTTAGAAGTCCATTTGTTAGGGGACTTTTTACACCTTTTAGAGGTAGTTTTAGAAGTCCACTTGTTAGGGGGCTATTTTCCATTTGATTTTTTCATGATGAATAGGATAGAGTTTTTAGGAGTTTATTTTCCGTATCCAGTCATTGTAACCATTTTTCAGAATATTAATAAAATGAGATTTGAGCTGTGGTCCCGAAAGTAGCCGAACTACAGCTGCTCTGATTTCTCGTACCAAACGAGAATATGTAGGCATAGGATACGATATCCTAGCGAGCACACTAACAACTAACCCTTTGTTCTCTCGCTGCTGTGCGATCGAGACTTTCCCGCTGACGACTGATGTTATCCTTTTCTCTTGCCCGAGTGCATTTGAGACCAGACCGTAGTTTTATTTCCCATAGATTCTCGTACCTTTAAAACCAGTTTAATTTCTCACTCCTGTGTGAGAACACCCAGCCTAGCCGTAGTTAGCCTGAACTACGTAAGCTCTGATCTTCCATGCAGTGTGGAAGTACGTAGGCACAAGACGCGAGGTCTTGGTGAGCCAATTTCCCTGTAGTTTCCCGAACTACGTTGACTCTGACTTTCTCTCTTGAGAATACGTAGGCATAGAGTGCGACGCTCTATCGAGTCAATTCCCTTCCGTTTAGATTTAGCAGCCGTAGATAGATTGTTTTTTGCATCCTTTAGACAAACCAAGCAAGCGTGGATCCCGTCGAGTACGACGGACGTGAGGGGTGCTAATACCTTCCCCTTGCGTAACCGACTCCCGAATCCAGGTTTTGGTTGCGATGACCATACCTTTTCTCGTTTTTTGCGAGGTTTACTTCGAGCGTTTCCTTTCCCTCCTTTGGGATAAATAACGCACGGTGGCGACTCTTCTGTCAGTCGGCGCCGATTTTCGCAGTAGCGACAATGCTATAGGGGATTAAGGTAGCTGTGCTGTTGTCGGAGAATAATCAGAGCTCTGCCTTTGCATAACATAGATCACTGCACAACATAGATCACTGATACTGAAGACCTCTGATATCAAACCAAAAGTTCACACTATAGAGAAAACTGGGTGATCTGGAGCTATGGTTTCCTGCATAACCCAATCCCCCCTCATAGGTATGAACTTAATTCGCCGACGAGGTATGGCATCCTATGCATTCATCAGCGTCACAAACTTTCAAGAACGATGACACGATACCCAGAAGGTGTGGCATCATCATCTCTTGAAGCGGCCTCACTTAGCTGAATCACAAATGATCGGTCCCCAGAGTAGACAATCCTCCAAACCAACAACCCCTCAAGCCCAAAGGGCTGGAAAAGAAGTCAACCGGGAGAATCTCGTTTGAACGTGGATTTTGTGAGACACTAGTACATGAAAAGCATGCACGCGCCCACTACTTTCCACAACTAATGCTAGGTACACTCAAGCCTGAGTCTGGCTTATCACTCATCAGAGCCCCTCCCCACAACAGCACAATAAGGATATAATATAATGCTGAAAATAAACTACGAGAAAGTAAAGCTAAGGTACAATAGGTATGTACAAAACCCACAAGATAAACAAACAAGCGCTAGGACGGAATCACATAAGGGGCGTTGGGTCCCTAGCAGAGTCGCCAGCTGCTGGGGATGACCCAGACAACTAGGAAGAAAAACCTAAGGCGAGACTCGCATAGGGAACCATCATAGTCCCCAGCAGAGTCGCCAGCTGTCGCTACTGGAAAAAACGAGGCCGACAATGAAAGAAGAGTCGCCACCGTGCGTTATTTATCCCAAAGGAGGGAAAGGAAACGCTCAGAGAAAACCTAACAAAAAAGGAAAGGAATGGTCACCGCAACCAAGTCCTGGATTCGGGAGTCGGTTACGCAAGGGGAAGGTATTAGCACCCCTCACGTCCGTCGTACTCGACGGGATCCACGCTTAATTGTTTATCTAGAAGGGTTGATTAATACTATCTAGCTAAAGGCTTAAGGACAAAAGAAAAGAAAAGTGACTCGGCAAAACACAGTAGTTCTATGCCTACGTATTCCCGTCTGGAACGAGAAATCAGAGTCAACGTAGTTCGCCTAACTACGGGTAAAAAGGGGGGAAGGTTGCTCGCCGAGATATCGCATCTCGTGCCTACGTACTTTCACACGGCGTGAAAGATCAGAGCAAACGTAGTTCGAGCTAAACAAGACCACATGTTTGGTTCATTATGTTTTAACCCGAGTAGGGTTAACAAACGGTTCTCGCAGTTTGGTGTATGCAGCTCGACCTTTGGAGACTTAGGCGTTTATCGTTTGCGGGAGAACCGAGAGTTAACGAAACTATCCTTATGAAAATGGTTTCTAAGGATAAAGGTCCAAGTGGACAAAAAGAGTTGAATGTTTGTTTTTGTGTCTTTTAAAGAAGTGTTTTGAGTTTTGTTTGTAACTCGTGTCGCACTAAAGACTTGGACTAAAGAGTAAATGCGTCGCATGTCACCCAAAGGGTACCATACTAAACACCCAAGCTATTGAAAAGAAACTCTCCAACAACCCTTTCTCAAGTGCTTAAGGCTCATAGCGTACAACACGCGTTAATCTTTATTAGGTGTTTTAAAGAATGTTTAAAGATGAGAAGAGAAAGGACGCACTAAAGGGGAACTAATCAAATCCTAAAGTTGTCATGCAAAGTTCATCCTATGGTCAAGGTTAGGAGGGAACTATCTAATTTTGTCATGCATGGTTAAAGGCCTAATGTCTATCACATTCTATCTTGGACAAGAAAGATTGGAAATCCTAAGGGAAGGAAGACAAAAGAAGAAGAAGAAAACAATGGTAAGAAAGCATACATGAAATGCAAACATGGAAGGCAAGGATGCAATGCAAGTGAGGGAGGAAAATAGTGTGGGGCAGGATCCTCCACAAGACCGTCTCAATCTCAATCCAAGTATTAAATAATGTGAGAGAATAGGAGAAGGAAATGCAACAAGAGCAAATCATACAAAACAATACAAAGGAAGTCCTCAAGGATTCACCACTTTAGGCATGCCTTAGAGACCTTCAAAGGAGGGACCTAAAACTTCCTTAAATGTCACACCAAGGTCATGGGACAGAGAGTGGCATATTCTAATCATACAACCTATTCCACAAAGGAATATCAAGGAAAAAATGGTAAGGAATCAAGAGAAACCTATAATAAAAGTACATAAACCACCATATGGAATCCATATGTACAAGCATAAAAGTAAAACATCAAATGGGCAAGCTATGTACAATATAAACAGCCACCAAATGGTCCATAAGACCTATAATGAATCCAAAATAAGAAGCAATCACTATAATGTCTATCACACAAGCAATACAAGGCTTTTGGAGCCAAAACAATACAAGTGTCCAATTGAAAGCCAAATTATGAGCCCAATTGCAAAATAAGGAAAAAATAGTGAAATGAATCTAAAAATGCCAAATCAATTCTCCAAGCACCTACAAAGTGTTATTAATCAGGGGTTAAAAGGATAGGGGAAGAATCCAAAAGGAAGTGTTCAAACAGAGGGTAAACATCCAAAGACATCCCAAAACAAGGAAATCTAGAGCATGTACAAAAATTGTGTTCAAAACCTATACTAATGATAGTATAAAATCCATAGAAAATTATATTTGAAACCCTCAATATGTGTACCAAGATCCCACAAAAGATTAGGCAAAAATATTTGGTTTTGATACCCCAATGAAATTCTACAAGAAAGATGGTACAGTTTCGTATTTTTAATGACTATTAAAAATAAAAAAAATCAAACAAATTGAAAATAAATCCTAAAATCATTTTTTCAACTTCTAAAATCTATAAACATATTCAATATTGTCAGGTAAAAATCTCAAGAATTAATGAGAAATATTTATATTTTTACTAAGATTAAAACTAGCAAGCAAGAAAATAGAAAAATAAAGAAAACAATGGAAAATAAACAAAATCGTGTGGCAAATAGCAACAGAATTCAGTATTATCTATTGGGCCTTGCAGAATGGGGGTGTGGATAACAAGTCACTTAAGCCCAGCTGAGTCACTTAAGTGAATTGTGATGTGGCGCGCTGAGGGACGTTGGATGCGAGTACTAAGTCATTCTTTTCATACACGATCGGACGGTGGCCACTTATCTTCTCCGATTTGAACATTTGAAGGGGGGGAAAACGCAGCACGTGAACATGGTGGCCGGAGCTTCGCCGTCGAACTTCCCCAACCTCTATCTCTCTCAAAAACGCATGAAAATTGATGATTCTTGAGTCAAACTTGAAGCATTTTCCACGAGCAACAAGAATATCATAATAAATCAAGCTATAAACCTTTATATCTCCAAACCCGTGTGCCTCTCAAGAAATACCAAGAACACAATTTCTTCATGAAACTTCCCCAAACATTACCAGAAACGTGATTCATGCCAAGGGTGATGTAGTGGTGCAAAAATGGTGCAAGAAAGATGCATAATTAATGAGTAATCTTGATTTTCTGATAACTCTGAAAATGGAGTTGTGGAGCTTCAATGGGACACGAATTCTTCTGGAAAATTGTGTAGAATTACTCAATGATAGTTGTTGAAGGTGTTTGGATAGGTGAGAAGGCTTGAATCGATGAAAAATGAAAAACTCAAAAATCACTTGGAGCTCACTTTTTCAATTACTATGACTCTGCTCATACACAAAAATTATCCAAAAATATTATGGAATTGCTCTACAATACTTATAGAACAAGTTTAAAATGAATTGGGGGCCCAAATGTGGCTTGAATGTAAAATTGATTTTTTGGATTTTTCCAAGTTGGAAGCCCATGAATATCCATGAAACCATGTTCAATTCTCCTTGTTTTTTATTGCATTCCATTCCTTGTAGTGTAAGAAAGATCAATGGCTCATAATCCCTCCTTTTTTGGATCTTAATGGTCATAATCCAAAGTGTTGCTTAAAGATGAAGAAAGCTTGAAATAGTCCATGAACCATGCCTCAAATGCATTTAATTTTATTACCAATGTTCTTAAAACATATTTTCCCTTCTAAATGAGTACAAATATGACCATATTTTATTTAATTTTGGCAATATCACAAACTAGGCTTTTTCACATGCTTTTACAAAAATTCCTTTCACCAATCTTCAACCATGAGCTAGCCCATTGATGACTTGAGGTTTAGTTGACCAAATGACCCCATTTGGAGAAACTTTCATGTTGGAAAAAAGTTCATTTGAGTTAGGAAAAGTGGTGAACTTGACCTTAAATTTTATGACCTGTAATCAAAGTTTCCCAAAATGCCCCTGACTTGTAAATCTCATAACTTGAGTTCTACAAATCAGATGAAAGACTTCTAGTACAATTTGGAAAGCTAAGATCAAGACCTACAACTTTCATGTTGGCAAAAAGTTAAGGAGAAACATCTTTCTAGGTCAAAAATGTCCTGCAAGTTGGTTAACTTTTGCAGACAAATTTCACATTCATCTGGTGACCTATAACTTGTCTGGCTTGTAACTTGAGTTCTATAAATCAGATGGATGACTTCTAGTACTCAAATTAAATCTATGAACATCCTCTACAACATTCATGTGGATGCCAAAGTCATGTGAGACTTGTATCTTGACTTGTGTGGTCTTGAAGTTGGGCACTAAATAGGGGATTTTACACTGAGAAGCCTAATTTAGAGACTCCTCACACCTTGATTCTTCTTAAATTGGTCTTGGAATAAAACCTCAAATGCTTCAACATAACATTCCATGAACCCCGTGATCTAAAAATAGGCTTCGACCTCCTTCAATTGCACCTTTGACCTAGGGTTGACTAGATGAAAACCCTAATTGCAACACCTTCAACTGTGGCTGCTTGCACTTGGCAAAATGACTTGACTGAGCTCCACCATGACCCTAAAGGCACTCCATGAGCTATATTATTATAATTTATCCATAATCAAGGCTTTACAACCCACTGATGGTCTTCAATTGGCTTCCAAGTTAGGAGATGAACCCTATACACACAACTGAACTTCTCAAGAGCATGAACCACTTTCTGATGACTTTGGTGACTTCTCAAGCTTGAATAAAATCTCTAGATAGGTTCCTATTGATATATATCACACTTTATCCCCTACATGAATGCTAATGCTAGTGCTAAATGTAATGCAAAGAACCAAAAAGCAAGAAGGAAAAGGTTTGGCAAATTTTGGGGTGCAACACACAGGTGTGTGATAGTGGGGGAGTGAGTGGGTATACTCAGGTGCTAGAGAGTCTCTAGGCTGAAGTGTCATTGGATAGTGATTAAGTGAGGAGTGTAAACTGGAGGTTTAACTCTAAATTGATACTGCTAATAGTGAATTCTCTCCTTGGCTTGGTAGCCCCCAGATGTAAGTGTTGTTGACACTGAACTAGGTAATCAATTGATGTGTGTTCTTTACTGTTTTTAATTACTGTAAGTTAACTATTAAGTGGCCTATGTTATTGTTGATGTCATAACTTCTGTTATAACATCAGTCTGTGTGCAAGCAGAATTTCAGTCCCCCAATAGGTAGATGTGGGATTATCCCCCTAGCAGGAGTTCAAAGTTGTATTCTCCAGCGAGTTTCGAAGGGAAATCGCTTCAGACAGAATGTAGTCAAGCATTTTGGTCAACAAAGATTTTTCTTCCCTAGTGAAGTCTCCCCACGGAATCCCATTATCAAGTCAGGAATTTTATTGCCAGCGGGGGTGTGGTGTATCTCCAGCAGAACAAAGCTTTGTCTTTCTGTAAAGGCTAATCTCCAGCAGAGACAACGTCTTTGACACCCTTTCCAATGAAGTCGACATTTTGGTGTCTTCCCAGTAATGTCGGTATGCAGGATTTCTTCCTCGAGCAGAATTCAGTGTTGATTCCCTCGACAGGGTAAGTGTTCAAACAAAAGCATGACCCATTCCTCGGTAGAGTGGAGTTCTCAATAAAAGTATTTGATGTTCCCCAGCAGGGCAGTTTACTACGTGTACGCCCCGAACGGAGGGGATGTCCTCCCAAGCATAGTGGAGCTCTCAGCGTTGTTTCCCACCAAGTAGAGTATCTGTTTCCCCAGCAGGGTGGAGATTTATGGAAGGCCATTCAGGGCTGATTTCTCGGGTAGAGTAAACTCAACCTCGGTGGTTGGCTGTATTTCCCCTGCAGAGTCGATTTCCCAATAGAATGGATTTGATCTCAACAAGGGGACTACTTTTCCCCAGCCGATTCTTTTGATCTTCAGAATAGTTGTATTCTAGTAGGCCAGCCAGGGCACTTTCCTCAGCAAAATGTGATTTGATCCCCAGCGGAGTGGATTTTTGTTCTCGTAAGAGTAGTACTACCCTGGAAAGTTATTTTCCAGGAGACCATCCAGGGCTTATTTTCCCAGCATAAGTCCAATTGTACTTGGCGTGTGCTACCTCTCCCCGGCAGAGTTGGTCTCTTCTCTCTAGCATTTATTTTGCTGGAGTGGCTCCTTTGCGTTTGCATTTTGCATAGCATCCTCTCAAATGCGTAGCATTTCCATTTCGTATGGAGCATTACGCCATCTTCAAACATATGCATCTGAAGCATAAGCCAGGTTTGTTGCCTTGGAGGCCGGTTATCTTTTTCAGCAGAAGCTGTTTGATTCAGGAGATTTTCGTGTTGTCCTCATCAAGGTGGATTTTTGGGGTTATTCATTTTACTGGATTTCTTCCCAGCTGGTCGTTTGGTTAAACTTCCTTCTTTTCCTCAGTTGGGCCAGCTGATGTGAATGACTTCATTCTCCCCTGGTCGAGCCTGTTGTTCAGATGTTTCTTTTCCCCAACAGAGTTATTTGGTAAACTGATGTTCCTTGGCAGAGTCGTTTGTTTAAACCTCTCCTCGTCAGAGCTTTCTTTGCAAGTTGTGAGTCGGTTAATTCTGTTGCCTGCTTATTCTGGATGTGTTATCCCAACTTTTGGTTGGTATTCCCCGACGTATTCTGAATTTTTGTTTGGCATTCCAACTTTTGGTTGGTAATTCTAGGGATGTTTATCCCAACTTTTGGTTGGTAATCCTTGGTTCCCCTTGCAGAGGCTGTGTTCCAACTTTTGGTTGGTGACCTATTGGCGTTTAGATGTTATTCCAACTTTTAGTTAGTAGTCTTCGTTTTCTTCAGCAAAGTCGAATATTCCAACTTTTGGTTGGTAACCTTTGTTGTGGTCAGTTTGCTTTCATTTAGTGTCTCCAGCGATCCTAACTTTTGGTTAGTAGCTTGTGTTTCGACTTTTGGTCGATGATGATCTTTCCCAACGATCCTAACTTTTGGTTAGTAGCTTGTGTTCTAAATTTTGGTTGATGATGATCTTTCCCAGCGATCCTAACTTTTGGTTAGTAGCTTGTGTTCCGACTTTTGGTCGATGATGATCTTTCCCAGCGATCCTAACTTTTGGTTAGTAGCTTGTGTGCCGACTTTTGGTCGATAGTAGTCTCTTCACGGCGATCCTAACTTTTGGTTAGTAGCCTTGTTTCCCAACTCTTGGTTGGTAGTCTTCCTTTGTTGACGTTATTCCAACTCTTGGTTGGTAGTCTTCCTTTGTTGACGTTATTCCAACTTTTGGTTGGTAGTCCTCCTTCATTCCCTGGCGGAGTCGTTATTCCAACTTTTGGTTGGTAATTTGTGACTTGTCAGATTCGTTGTGTCCAACTTTTGGTTGGTGAGATTTTGTTGACACAATCCCAACTTTTGGTTGCTAGTCTTTGGTTTCTCTTGTGGAGTATGATCCCAACTTTTGGTTGGTAATCCCCCAACTTAGTTTGTCGCTTGTTGGACGTTATTCCAACTTTTGGTTGGTAGTCCCCAGTTGGGTCCGAAGTTTTGTTGAAATTATTCCAACTTTTGGTTGGTAGTCTTCCTTTCCTGGATTTGTTGTTCCAACTTTTGTTTGGTAGTCCTTTGGTGGTGGTATGATATTCCAACTTTTGGTTGGTAATCCTCCTCACCCCAGCAGAGTCTGATCCCAACTTTTGGTTGGTATGTTCCCCAGCGAGGTCGCTTTTTCCATACTTCACGTCCCTGTCATTTTGCCTTCGGTCGGTACTATAGTGATTCTAACTTTTGTTGGTCATGTTTGCTTTGTATCCCCAGTGAGTAACCCTTATCCCATCTTTTGGATGATATCTTTTTTATTATTATTTGTTGGTGGACGTTAGTTCCCCACAGAATTGTCTGGTTAGTCTACTCTTTCCCCAGTGGAGTCCTCGTCAGGTCGCATATCTGGTGATTGTGCGTCCTGCAGATTATGGACTTGAGTGCATCCCCAGGAGGTCGCCTTTGGTCAACATTCTCGTGTTATCCCAACTTTTGATTGGTATCTTTTGGTTGTATTCCAACTCTTGGTTGGTATCCTTTGAAGTTTTGTGCGTATTGGATTGTGATCCTCAGCGTGTCACATTCCAACTTTTGGTTAGTATTCGCTATTTTTGCATCCTCGCAGGTTGTGAATTTCTGGGTTCTTTTTGTATTCAGTCTCCTTATACCTTGAATGTTTGAAAGCTGATGCTTCTCATCCCTTCAGGTCCAAGTTGTTAGAATGAGGGCAGCTGTAACACCCCAAAATTTTCCCAACCAGTTCTCGTACTTGCCTTGTGTTTTCTCTGCATTTTGCATTTTTCGCATATCATAACGTTTGTTCTTGAGGCATGGGATCAAGGCATTCCTGTGGCCCAAATTTCATTTTTAGTGATGGAGACTAAATAGCAAGACAACTCTCAGGCATTTATTTTGCCCGGCGGTCGAGCGGCCGATTTTATTTTATTTTGCAGGATATTTTTAGCTCAGGAGGCAGCATTCAGGCTATCTCAAGCATTTTCATGGTTATGACATTCAAGAGCAAGTTTCAGAAGCTGAACAGAGCTTAGAACGGATGAAAACAGATCATTGTGCATGTTTCCCTCCAAAAGGCGCCAAATTCAAAATTTTAAAGGTGTTAACCGATTAACCAAAGCAAAATCAGGTCAAATTTGAATTTTTGAAGGTGTTAATCAATTAACCCAAATGGTTAATTGATTAACCAAGGCAAATTTTGCCTCTGCACGTGAATTTTCAAGTGAAGCCACTTTGGGGTCCATTGTGATCACATGAGAAGTTGATTTCACACTTAGGAAGGATCTAGAACCACTTCAAATTTTGGTTAATTTCATTTTCCCTCCAAATTCCCATTACAATTTTCATAAACCACATCCCAAACCTCATTTGGATCCAAACCTAAGAGATATTTAAATGATTTACTCCAAACCTCACACACACAATCCTAATAATTTCCATTTCATTTCAGAATTCAATCTCACTCTTGAATTTTGCTCTCAACTTTTCACTCCCAAACTCCATTAAAGCTCTTCGCCTTGAATTCTTTGATTCTCCATTGGAATCATTGAGTTCTTGAGCTCAAACCTTCATCCATCATCCTTATTGAATCAATTTCTTCATCCAATTTTCGTGCTAGTTTGGATCTGAATTTTGAAGTTGATCTAGAGGAGCTTATTTGGTTTATTTTGGCTTAATTTTTGTGGACCTTCATTGCTACTACAAGAATTCACTTAGATCTTGAAGGATTTTTGGATTTCTTGCTTAGATCTGCTCAATTGAAGTTGAATCAACATTAACCGAAGCAATTCTCCGCTTCGTAGGTTGGAATTCTAGATCTGATGCTATTTTGAGCTTATTTTGCATATTCGATGTGGATCTTCATTTTTGATTGACTTTTGGTTGATTTGATTCATATGAATTGTGATCTTGCTGTTTAAATGTGTTTACATGTTGATGAGATCACTGATTTCTGGTTTAATTTCGTGCATAATTGATTACAAGATCATGTGGATGATTGCTTAAGTGATTAATTGCTGAAAAGTACTTTTGAGCTGCTGTTTTCTGTTGTTGGAACAATGTTAATCGATTAACCAGATGCAGTGAAAACTGGTTAATCGATTAACCAGCACGAATATTCAAATTTTCAAACATTTTTAACTGGTTAATCGGTTAACCACCGATTAACACTATGCCAACAGGTCTGTTTTGTTGTTTTTCAAGGGTGTTTTGGTATCGTTTCACTTTGAATCTTCATGGGTCAGTATGATGCATTAGGAGTGAGATGTTTTGGGTATATGTCGTTGTTCTTGATTGTTTAATCATGATTTCTTCGACACACATGTTTGATTTCCACTTGAATGCATGCTTTTGTAGTTTCTATTCAAAGTGATGAATGTTTATCTTTCGCATTGCTTGAGTATGAAGAATCACTTGGTCGAGACGTGCTTGTGGTGGCTGCTGTCCCATACTATTTCCTCCCACATTTCTTTGATGATTGATGGTCGATGGTCGTAGGAGTTTGCTTCTCCCATTTCATCTCATCCTCTCATCCTTTTGCTTGCATTTATCTTTTATTTTGCATCTCTTTGCTTGCATTTCAAGAGGTTGAGATGTGCTTGTGGTGGCTGTTGTCCCACACTTTTTTCCTCCCTCTTTTCTTTGTGTTGCATTGCATGCTTGCATCCTTTTTGCGTGGACTTGTTTAAGTCATTTTATTTCACTTTGTGATTGAATTATCTTGTGTTTTCTTGGTCTTTTGCCATGATCCCCATAGGGTTCCTAGTCCCTCCGTTTAGGATGGGAGTAGGAGTGACATTAGGTGTTCAATCCAAGCATGCTAACATTAGGGTAGAGTTTCCCTTTTCAATCCCAACTTTAGGAGCACTTTGCATGAGAATATTAGGGTTGTATAGTTTCCCCTTAGAGTTCGCGTCTCTCTCTTCTCATCTCAAAACACATCTTAACTCACTTAATAAAGGATAACAAGTGTTGTACGCTACGAGCCTTAAGCACATGGGAAATGATGAGTGATGGGTTTCCTCTCACTTGTCTAGAGTGTTTAGCGTACGTCCCGTTTGGGGGAGATATGCGACACATTTGTTCTCAAGTCATAGTCTTTAGTGCAACATGAGTTACAAACCTAACTCAATTCACTTCACTAAAAAAACTCCAAAACAAACTCAAACCTTTTTGTCCTTCGAGATTAATTGGAAACCATTTTCAGAAAAAAGTGTTGTTAAGCTTTGGTTCTACTGCAAACAGGTATCGTCCCTAACTGCTAGAACGAAGGTTTAACCCTACTCAGTTAAAACACTTGAACCTATCTGTGGTCGTGTCAGCCCAAACTATGTTTGCTCTTATTTCTCATACCAGATGAGGATACGTAGGCACAAGACGATGATGTCTTGGCGAGCAACCTTCCCCACTTTCACCCATAGTTTTCCAAACTACGTTGACTCTGACTTTCCCATTGCACGAGGGAATACGTAGGCATAGAGCGGCTATGCTCTATTGAGTCTCTTTTCTTTTCTTTTAATCTTGTGAGCCTGTAGCTTAGATAGATAAACACACCCTTTTAGATAGACAACAAGTGTGGATCCCGTTGAGTACAATGAACGTGAGGGGTGCTAATACCTTCCCCTTGTGTAACCGACTCCCGAACCCAAGATTTGGTTGCGATGACCTGTCTTTTCCCTTTTTCGTAGGTTTTCTCTAATCGTTTCCTTTCCCTCTCTTTGGGATAAATAACGAACGGTGGCGACTCTTCTGTTTTTCCGCCAGGTGTTTTTCGTAGTTGCAACACTTAGAAACCCTTGAAGTGTATGAGGGAGTTTTTGGTTGATCTCCTCTTCAATCCTTGATTAATCAGAGCTTTCCTTTCCTTGTACAAAACCCTAATTCAACAAAACCACAAAGCTTGCTAATTTGGTTAGATATGCAAAGATGATTAACCTATAATGCTCATGCAAAAGATGATGACATCTAAGGGGGTAAATTTTGGGGTATGATAGTTTCCCCTATTTAAATATCTTTACCGGATCACATGAGGGATGATTATCCTCATAAAATCAAGGTGAAAGGTATTTAAATATAGCAAACCAGAAATTTTTCCCTTAGATGCAATGTTATGTTAAAGATAATAGAAACTATGCAAATGTTGACATGCCATGAAATCTAGCATGATGATATGATGCTATGATGATGCAAGATGCAAAAAAAAAAGGAAACAAAAAGATAAAGATCAACAACCAAGGGGTAACAACTCAACTAGGGATGACCAAGAAAACACTGGGGAACAGAGACAAACTAGGGAAGTCTAAAGTAATCAAGTAACAGATTCAGACATGACCATATGAAATTCTATAAGAAAAGATCCTCATTGGAGATAGAACTAAGATAGATGGTCTCCTTTAGGGAATGTTCAGAGTATTTAATCAACATGTTCAGACATGACCGGATGACATACTAGAACAAAAGGCAAAACGATATACTCTTTACTATAAAACCAGAAAGAAGTATGATCTCCTCCACTGAGGATCCAGTTGAACAAAGGGTTGATCCTCTAACAATAAAAATCAAACAAACAATAAAGTGATCTTCTAACAAGAGATCAAAGAAACTGAGAAATGATCCTCTAACAAGAGAACAGGAAACCATTGGGGAACAAAAAAGCTTTATGGCTATTTCTTAAGATGAAGAGTTCAAACGGGATCTTCAAGAAACACCAGAAAAAGACAGGGAACAACAGACTTTATATGCGCCAAATGAATTGGACTTAGACCACAAGCAAAGTGATGGGCGATTCACAAGTGCATGAATAACGTCAAAGTAATATAAAATATTATCGATCCCACAGAGACCAAACGCCAATCTATCGATTACTATTGTTACTGTGTTTATCTAAGGAAAATCAAATAAAGGGTTGGGTTGTGCGAAACAAAAGTAAAGTGCATAAATCAATTAAATGATAAAGCAACAGGCATAGATGCAATTCATATAGCTACGTAGTATTCCAGATGTGTACAGATAGGATTCCTTATGGGGTAATGTTTTCTACTCATGAAAAGAACTAATTTAACAAGAACTGTCACTTTCACGTATTCAGAACCGAGTTTATCCCTAATCGATCCCTCTTATTGTCACTTATAAAAAGGTGCGCATTGCGTTAGGACTAATAAACCTATTTTTAAGAAATATAGTTTCTTGACTTAGTTGAAAAGTATTTTGACCTGGAATTTCTAATAAAAAGAGGTTCTTACGAACCGAGTTTCTCAAACATTAAAGATTCCTACTAACTGAACCAAGCGCTTTCGCTTCCTTTGAACAGTTAGAACTAACAAAATTTATCTAAAGGTTGGACGACTTTCGATCTTACCCAACGGAGTTTAAGTACAGAAAATAAGTGTTTAAAAGTCAGAATAACTCTTAAGTAATTCTATCGGCAGCCGTATGGAATACTATTATGACTATAATCCTTGCATCCTAGCCTTTAATATTTTACTGGACATGGTAAAGTAAAAAGACATGATAAATAAATGCGAGTAAATAAAGTACGGGGAAATAAATAAAGTGCGGTAAAGGGTGCGATAAATAAACAGTGCGGGAGATAAAAGCGGTTAAAATAAAAGGCGATAAATAAACAGAAACTTGCTCCAAACGGGATGTTTTAAATCTTGGTACAACTGGAAATAAATGACTGGAAATAAAATGGTGGCAGGATTAACTTCTACCAGAGTGATCCAAACCCGATTACAGACTCCATCGAACAATGTGATAACCCCTCGATGTGAGAAGTTTATTACTTTACAAAAGGTCAAATTTATGGCTTGAGTTCTGTAACTAAGCTTGGATGATTAGAAATGAGACAAAACTCCTTTATTTATAGTGGTAGGAAAGTATAGGGAAAGACTAGAATGCCCCCCAACTTCTTTTGGGAGGGAAAACAAAATGCAAGGGTGGCGCTCGCCATACCCTCATGGCACCCTCCATGTGTACTAGAGTAGAAAGAAGTGGGAGACATGGAAGTTATCAGAAATTGGTCTCTTATCCCACTCATGGCATCCCCTATGGCGCCCGCCATGGTGGGAGCCATGTGTACAATTTCCTAAAAAATTGGTCTTTTTGCTCGTTTTTCTTCATTTCTTCTCAAGTAGCTCTGAAAATACAAAATCCTAAAAAAGGAATAAAACAAAGGCATAATACAAGAAAACAGAAATAAAATCCTAAGGAACACGTGCAAATCGAGTCAAATATATGGTACATTTTTAGGCCTATCAAATACTCCCACACTAAAACCTTTGCTTGTCCTCAAGCAAAACATCATGATAGAAAACAGGGTGATATCCGTAAATGATATGGGAAAAAAGGTCTTATAAGTTCAAGCTGAGATGAAGCGATAGGTGATGACTCAGTGAACCACGGGTATCGAAATGACACTTCTCCGTAAACACGGACATAAGCTTCGTTCTTACACAAATCAATCCATACTACCCTACTGTACCTACACCTACTTTCAAATCTCCTTTTGAGTCCTTTTCGTTCTGGTGCAATCACATTAAGCCCGTTATCCGTACGAAATCATAGTGAAGTGACCGGTTAGTGTTTCTGATCTAAAGCATGAGGTTCTGGTACACAAAGTGGTGTAACCCCTTTTATTGGTCCATTTGTAGCTGTGGGGGATCAGATCGTAATCCGTCCTACCGAGTTCAGTAACAGATACCTCCGAACCAGCTGACAATGGGAAGCTATTTTTGTTTTGTCTTTATCATTTTTTTTCTCTTTTTTTTTCTTTGTTTTTTTGGAATTACAAATTTTTGGATTAAATGACCTTGTGAGGGTTACCTATACCCGAGTTGCAATTATTTTATTTTAGCATACCGATCATTCACTTATTTTTATCGATCCTTCACTTAAATAACGCTTAGGCCGGAGCTGACTGCTAGGATAAACTACTAAGGACTTACTATGGACATTCTGTTAAGGCCATGGTGCGCAGGGTATCGGGGTTGATTTCTGAATTTTGTGAAGCCTAAGGTGTTATAATGAAACGATGTTTCAAAGAGAATTTTCCAAAATAGTCCGCATCCTAACTCAAACTTGCCTCAAAGGCCAAAAAGATTTTCAAGATAGTACTCTATTTGTCAAAAAAAAAAAATTTTTGGGGCCAAGTAATGAGGGAACAAGGGTATACTGCGGTATGACTCATTAAGCACAACTATGTTCTAAAAAGAAAAAGAAAAATATGAAGGGAAATAAACTGAAAGCGATAAAAGAAATGAAAAATGCGAGAAAATAAAGTCTCCTCCCACACTTAAACCAAACATTGTCCTCAATGTCCATGGGCACCATCTCGTCTTCCAAGATCGTCATCTAGAGAGTTTTCGCCTAGGTATAGCTAAACGCGGCAAGCGATACATTTCTTTATTTTCTGCAAATTCAAACAAACAACCATAAAAAATAAAAATCTCGTGGGTTGCCTCCCACACAGCGCTTTGTTTAACGTTGATTGCTCGACGGCTAAGGAGTGCAAGCACTCATGGTGGTTCTTTAGAGAATGGTTTCTCGATCAAACTTTTAATAGTCTTCGGTTTCCATGGCCACTTATCAAGCCATATCTCATATCCTTCACCTTTTTTTTTCTTTCTTCTGTGGGGTGGTTCATTGTTTTGAACTCATGGTGGTGGTTCTGGATCTATCCTGAGTATCAGTTTTTCAAATTTGGGCTTAGTTATTTCACCCACCACCTCAGAAGTTAATCTTACCCTTTTAACAGTAATGATAACCCTAGTTTCATGGTCCTCGAATTTTCTTTTTTTATGCAGGGCCTTAGGAAAATGTGTGTTGGTATGGATATTTTCCAATACCTTCACATATGTTTTGGATTTTGAGTCTACCTTAGCTTCCACAACCCTTTGTGGGAAGGAAACAAGAGGGGTATAGGGAGGAGGAACAATAATAGATGTTTCCTTCTCTACCTCTTCGACAATCTCCCTTTCGGGTGGTGTCGGTGGATTTTTCTCAATATGTATGCTTTTCTCACCAGAACTGTCCTCAAACTCATTATCACTCTCCCTAGGATTTTCTATTTGTTCTTCACTACTGGTTGTTACAATATCCACATATCTCTCAGGGAAGGATCCTAAAGGTGTTTGTGTAAGCAGGGAGGTTTTAGTCTCCAATGCCTCACTGTGAGTCGCGAGGGAATCGACCATAATATTCATCTTCCTAAGGTTTTCATTAATTTGGAGATGTTGTTTTCTAAAATCTTCGTTTTGAAGAGTTTGTGTCTCCACAAAGCGCTCCATCATAGATTTTATCCTAGAGTGAGTAAGTGTCGCATTGAACTCCTCCATTAATAGTTCGAGGATGGATTTGTGGAAATCTTGTGATTCCTCAAAATATTGGGAGTGGTAGTTGTAGAGAGAATTTGGGTTATACATAGTAATTGAGATAAGAGTGCCTTAGTCTATACGGTGTAACAACAGGGTACGAAATTTTGACGTAATTGGTCCCCGGCAACGGCGCCAAAAGCTTGATGGGTGATTCGCAAGTGCACGAATAGTGTCAAAGTAATATAAAATATTATCGATCCCACAGAGGCCAAATGTCAATCTATCGATTACTATTGTTACAGTGTTTATCTAAGGCAAATCAAATAAAGGGTTGGGTTGTGTGAAATAAAAGTAAAGTGCGGAAATAAATTAAATAATAAAAGCAACAGGCATAGATACAATTCATATAGCTACATAATATTCCAGACGTGTACATATAGGATTCCTTATGGGGTAATGTTTTCTACTCATGAAAAGAACTAATTTAACAGGAACTGTCGCTTTCGCATATTCAGAACCGGGTTTATCCCTAATCGATCCCTCTTATTGTCACTTATAAAAAGGTGCACATTGCGTTAGGACTAATAAACCTATTTTTAAGAAATATAGTTTCTTTACTTAGTTGAAAAGTATTTTGACCTGGAATTTCTAACAAAAAGAGGTTCTTACGAACAGGATTTTAAATCCATAAACACGTTCAAAAAAATAGTTTTAAAATCAGTTTTCTCAAACATTAAAGATTCCTAATAACTGAATCAAGAGCTTTCGCTTCCTTTGAACAGTTAGAACTAACCAAATTTATCTAAATGTTGGATGGCTTTCGATCTTACCCAACCGAGTTTAAGTACAGAAAGTAAGTGTTTAAAAGTCAGAATAACCCTTAAGTAATTCTATCGACAGCCATATGGAATACAATTATAACTATAATCCTTGCATCCTAGCCTTTAATATTTTGCTGGACATGGTAAAGTAAAAAGACATGATAAATAAATGTGAGTAAATAAAGTACGGGGAAATAAATAAAGTGCGGTAAAGGGTGCGATAAATAAACAGTGCGGGAGATAAAAGCGGTTAAAATAAAAGGCGATAAATAAACAGAAACCTGCTCCAAACAGGAGGTTTTAAATCTTGGTACAACTGGAAATAAATGACTGGAAATAAAATGGCGGCAGGGTTAACTTCTACCAGAGTGATCCAAACCCGATTAAAGATTCCATCGAACAATGTGATAACCCCTCGATGTGAGAAGTTTATCACTTTACAAAAGGTGAAATTTATGGCTTGAGTTCTGTAACTAAGCTTGGATGATTAGAAATGAGACAGAACTCCTCTATTTATAGTGGTAGGAAAGTACAGGGAAAGACTAGAATGCCCTCCAACATCTTTTGAGAGGGAAAACAAAATGCAAGGGTGGCGCCCGCCATACCCTCATGGCGCCCGCCATGTGTACTAGAGTAGAAAGAAGTGGGAGACATGGAAGTTATCAGAAGTTGGTCTCTTATCCCACTCATGGCATCCCCTATGGCGCCCGCCATGATGGGAGCCATGTGTACAATTTCCTAAAAAACTGGTCTTTTTGTTCGTTTTTCTTCATTTCTTCTCAAGTAGCTATGAAAATACAAAATCCTGAAAAAGGAACAAAATAAAGGCATAATACAAGAAAACAGAAATAAAATCCTAAAGAACATGTGCAAATCGAGTCAAATATGTAGTACATTTTTTGGCCTATCACAAAGGTGACAACCAGCTTCTGATGGGTCGATGCCAGTAACTACTGGACTTTCGGGGGTATTGATGATGGACAAACTTACGATACCAAGAAAAATTGGATAAGAGTGCCAATAACAATTGGACTTTAAGCGATGCCAGTAGCCACTGGACTTTAGATACTAGTAACCATTAGATTTTTGAATAATTCCAGTAACAACTGGGTTTTAGATACCAATAACAATTGGATTTTAATTTATTCCAGTAACCATTGGGCTTAGGTACCAATATAAGTTGAATTTTAAACGATTCCAATAACCGCTGGACTTAGCTACCAATAACAATTGGATTTTAAGCAATGTCAGTAACTACTGGACTTCACAAGGATATTGGTAACAACCATATGAACAGAAACTGATAACGGCAAACTCAAACATGCCAATGACAATTGGACTTGCAAATAATGGTGTTAGTAACATGAAAACTCGACTGGAACACTGGTGATAACTAGACAAACAAAATCAAAAGGAACACTAGTAACAACTAAACTTCATAGGGGAAAACTGGTGACGACCAGACAAACAATCAAATAGGGAGCTAGTAACGACTAGAATTCAAAGGGGAGATTGGTGACGACCAGACGAACAATGCCAATAACAATTGGATTTGCAATGGGTACCAATAGAAATTGGACTTTCATCGAAGAGAGATAGTAACAACTAGACTTTATATATATGGTAACAACCAGATTCAACAGTACCAATGACAATTGGGTTAAAAAACAGAGACGCTAGTGACAACTGACTTCAAGGGGATATAGGTAAAAACCCAAAGTTTAACAAAATGACAATGACGACCGGATCTAAACATGAAATTGGTAACAACCAAAGATCTCAAAAGAAGTTCTAGTTACTACTGGGCTTAGGTTCAAAGGACTACAGCCAACAACAACGACTTGGAAAGAGTTGACTCGGGTTTTTAGTCCACCAGGACGCTCATTTTTGCCTAAGCCTCCCTTTCGGGTTTTCGACTTAGAGAGCTATTTTTTTTTCATCCCTAACTTTTTCCTGGATCTCCTTCATAGGTTATGATCCACCGGAATACCCATTTTTCCATGAGTCGCCTTTTAGGTTTTCGACTTTGCGGGTTCTTTAGGCATAATATTTTCGTACTGGATCAGAGTTCACAGGGTCTGTGAGCTGTTCACCATCCATCATTGTGAGAATAAGTGAGCCTCTTGAGAAAATTGTTTTCACCATGAATGGGCCTTCATAGTTGGGCGCTCATTTTCCACGCATATCTTTATGAACTGACAAGATTTTCTTGAGTAGAAGTTTCCCTTCTCGGAATTCATGAATACAGACCTTCTTGTCAAATGCCCTCTTGATCCTATTTTGATATAACTGGCCATGACACATCGCAGTCACGCGCTTCTCATCAATAAGATTTAGTTGATCAAGTCTTTCTTGAACCCACTATGCTTCATCAAGCTTGGTTTCCATTAGAACCCTCAATGATGGTATTTCAACCTCGACGGGAAGAATATCATCCATCCCATACACTAAAGAAAAAGGGGTTGCACATGTCAAAGTTTGAATGGAAGTTTTGTATCCATGCAAGGCAAATCGCAACATCTCATGCCAATCCTTGCAAGTCTTCACCATTTTCTGCAGAATCTTCTTGATGTTTTTATTTTCAGCTTCAACATCTACGTTCATATTAGGACGGTAAGAAGAAGATTTGCGGTGCTCAATATTTAAAATTTCATAACGATAGATAATCTCTTTCTTAATGAAACGGGCAACCACATGCTTGGTTATATTGGTGTAGGATACGACTTTAACCCACTTTGTGAAATAATCAATATCCACTAATATGAAATGATGACCATTGGAAGCTTTAGGCTCGACTTCCCCAATCATGTCAATGTCTCACGTAGAGAAAGGCCAGGGCGATGACAACACATTCAACAATGTTGGAGGTACATGCACCTTGTCTGCATAAATTTGGCACTTGTGACATTTTATGGCATATTGGATATAATCAGTCTCCATGGTCAACTAGTAATATCCAGCTCTCAAAATGTTCTTGGACATGGCATGTCCATTGGCATGAGTGCCAAATGATCCTTCATGAATGTATCGACTCAACAAGCCTGCTTCTCGCCTGTCAACACATCTAAGCAAAACCATATCATGATTTCTTTTGTAAAGCACATCATTGTTGAGAAAGAACTTGGACAACAATCCCTTTAAAGTCTTCTTATCAAGAGCTGTAGAATTAACTGGATATTCCTGATTTTTCAGATAACTTCTAATGTTATAGAACCACGACTTCCCGTCTACTTCTTTTTTAACCAACTGGCAGTAGGCAGGTTCAGTCTTACACTCAATACTGATAAGTGGTGCCTCATTAACAAAATTGATCTTCCACATTGAGGCTAGCATGGCCAAAGCATCAACTATATGGTTTTCTGACCTTGGAACATGACGAAAAGTGATCTCATCAAATTATTGGATTATCTCTACAATATAGGCACAATATGGAATCAAATTCTTGTCTCAAGTTTCCCATTCGCTCTTAACTTGATAAATAACCAAGGATGAATTCCCACTGACCTCTAAGATTTTAATTCGGAGATCAATAGATGCTTTAAGGCCTAGAATGCACGCTTCATATTCAGCGATGTTATTTGTACATTTAAAACAAAATCTTGTTGTAAATAGAGTGTAACCACCATCATGATTCATCAATATGACACCTACACCATAGCCACTGTAGTTAGAAGAGCCATCAAACATCATTTTCCAATGGGAACCTGGCTCGGGACCTTCATCAGGGCCAAGTTCTTCATAGAATTTCACCATCATGATATCCTCATCTGGAAACTTGAACTTGAGAGATTCATAATCTTCCACAGGCTGATCACCAAGGTAATCTGACAAGATACTCCCTTTGATAGATTTCTGGGTGACGTATTGGATGTCATATTCTTCGGATAACAACATATGCCAAGGGGAAAGTCTCCCAGACTGAGCAGGATTTTCAAAAATATACTTTATTGGATCCATTTTTAAGATCAACAAAGTAGTATGACATATCATATACTGTCTTAGACACCTGATAGCCCATGCTAAAGCATAAAGTCTTCTCTAAAAGTGAATATTGACTTTCACAATCAGTAAATGGCGTGTTTTTTGCATCCAATCTCATTTTGTTGACCTAACATGCAACCCATAGATCTTTCTAGTACATTCAGATACATGAAAAGTGGTCTTCCTAGGACAGGTGGGATCAAAATAGGAGGCTCTTGTAAATAACCTTTAATCTTGTCGAAGGCTTGCTGACAATCTGAATTCCATTCAATAATCTGTTCCTTGTGGAGCAACTTGATTATAGGCTCACAAGTCGGGGTCATATTGGAAATAAACTTGGAAATGTAATTCAGGCGCCCAAGAAAACATCTGACTTGAGTTTCAGTTTGTGGAGCTGGAATTTCTTGGATAGCTCGAACCTTATTAGGGTCCACCTCGATTCCACGATTCCTCGTTGACTAACGATGAAACCAAGTAGTTTTCCAGATCTTACACAAAAGGTACATTTTACAGGGTTCAACCTCAACTGGTACTTCCTGAGTCGTTTAAACAGCTTCAGCAGATGATCCAAGTGGTCCTCTTCATTCTAAGACTTAGCAATCATATCACCAACGTACACCTCAATTTCCTTATGCATCATGTCGTGAAAAATAGTAAACATCTCTCTCTGATACTTTGCCCCTGTGTTCTTCAAACTGAAGGGCATAATCTTATAACAATATGTTCCCCGAGAAGTAATAAATGTAGTCTTTCCATATCAGTAGGATTCATCTTAATCTGATTGTAACCAGATAAATCATCCATGAATAAGAAGACTATGAAGCGAGCGATATTGTCCACTAGATTGTCAATATGTGGCAGAGGGAAATCATCCTTCAGACTTGCTTTGTTCAGATCCCTATAGTCTATGCATATCCTGACTTTACCGTTCTTCTTGAGCACCGGCACAATGTTGGCTACCCACTCAGGGTATTTAGAAACTGTCAAAAAACCTGCATCAAGTTACCTTTTAATCTCATCTCTAATCTTCAGAGCCATATCAAACCTACTTCTTTATAGCTTTTGCTTTACAGGTAGGCACTCGGGTTTGAGTGATAGCTTGTGAACAACTACGTCTGTGTCCAAACCGGGCATATCTTGATATGACCATGCAAGCACATAAACATATTCCTCTAGAAGCTTCACGAATCTCTGTCTGATCTCTACCCCAAGTGTAGTACTGATCTTGACCTCTTTTTAGTCTTCCTCAATTCCAAGATTAATGGTGTTAACCTGCTCCTCATGTGGCTGAAGGTCTGTGTACTCATACTCGCACATCTTTGCCAATTCATCAGGAACCTCATAATCTTCTTCATCCTCATCTTCAACTTGGTAGATGGGTGAATCAAAGTCAGGGGTGAAAGCAAGGTCGTTGGATTCAACAGGGTTTGGGATAGTTCTGCATATTTGAATGGTTTATTTTATTAAAGGCACAAAGACAAATGCAAAAGAAAAATAAAATGTTTTGGTATTTTTCGAAATATTTCCATTTTCTTTTAAAAGTAAAAACAAAGAAGTAGTAAACGAAACAATGAGAATTTAACAAAATGTGTTCATTCAATATAACAATTTTGAAAGCGTGGTGGACCTACAAAATAATCCAATAGCTTTGGGCATAACTACGAAATTTTGAAAACAAAAAAACAAAACAGATACATTACTTTGGCAAAGGAATTATCACAGGGATCTCTTCAGCTTCCCAATTGTCTAATGCGACATCACAATGAAACACCAAATGGCTCACGTCTTCATCTTCAATGTCTTCATCAACAATGTTTACTTGGAAGCCTCCACTGGTGAATACCTTTCGGATAGTCTTCGGACGTCCTTTAGTGGAGGTTAATGCTCTATTTTGGGTTAGTTTATAACCCAACCCATGACGGTTCAACATTGTCTTCACTTCAATGATCTCTTCCCAACCTTCAAGAATGCCTTCCTCAATATTTGCTTTTATACTCTGAGCAGATGAAAAAGATGGACCACTTTTAACCACTGGTTCCTCGATTTCTAGCAGAACAACATTGGCTATTTCAATTGCTTAGAAAGAAGTTTCCAACACGTCCTTGCCAGCCTCGATATACCTGAATGAAGAAAAATTAATCACCATCAAATCCTCCTCACCATGAACAATTACCAACTTTTCATCAACGACAAATTTCATTTTCTGATGTAATGTGGAGGTCACTACGCCATCAGCATGAATCCACGACCTTCCCAATAAAAAACTATAAGTCGGGTTGATATCCATAACCTAAAAAAGTTGTGTCAAAAACATGGGTTGATATCCATAACCTAAAAAAGTTATGTCAAAAACATGAATCCACGAGAACCATCAAAAGCATTGACAATCAGAGATGTTGGCTTCATGTCTGCTCCTTTATATGCCAACTTGGCAAGCGTCTTTTTGGGCAGCACATTTAAAGAAGATTTGGTATCAACCAAAACCCTTACTAAAGCATCTTCCTGGAACCTTATAGATACTTGCAGTGCACGGTTGTGATTAGGTCCCTCTCTAGGAAACTTCTCATTGCTGAAACTTAGAGTATTGCAAGCAGTAATGTTGGCAATTATGAAATCGAATTGACCAACAGTTATGTCTTGTGTCACATGTGCTTGAGCTAACACTTTTTTCAAAGCTACCCTGTGAGTAGGATAATTCACTAAAAGAGACAGAATCGAGATCTTAGACGGTGTCTGATGCAACTGGTCAATGATCTTGTAATCACTCTTCTGAATAATCCTTAGAAATTCAGCATCCTCTTCATTCAATGTTACTTCTTTATCTTTGGTAGACACAACAATATTTGTTTCTTTTGGAGGAGCTTCATTCACCTTTTGTTGAGAGATAAGACCACTACGGGTCATCTTACTGGTCCCAGCAATATTTGTTATACTTTCTTGACTATCCTTCACCTCTTTATTCTGAATAATTCTCCCTGACTCTTGATCAATTAGAGTCACGTCATACTTCCAAGGCATAACTTTAGTATCCTCAAAGCAAAATGGACTAGGATTTTGAATGATTATCGGTCTAGGCTGACCAGCTGTTGAAATAGTAAACTTTGGAATATTGAAAATAGGTTTAACAACATTAAAGATTAGAAATACTGAATCAGGCACATTGAACACATGCACCTTTTCATTAGTCTTTGGTAGATTGAAGATGGGCTCAATCACCGATATCTCTTCCTTCCTCACTTTACTACATACTTGTAAGAAGCCATCATCTATCAACTATTAAATATCACTTTGAACCATAAGACGCCCTTTGATTTCAACCGCACATCTCTCACAATCTGAATGAACACTTTTGACTAATTCATCCTCTACTAACTTTTCATGAAAATATCGCAGCGCAGTTTTGATTTCTGCTACATCAAGAATTACATTCTTATCAGATGCATCTTCCACAACATGGACTCCCCCATGAGTGGGCAGAGGATTATTTATGACGTTCGGCTGAGGTCACCAAAATACAAAATTTTCTTCTCCATTAGTTCCCTCACAATATGTTTCAATGCAAGGCACCCTTCCAAGTCATGATCGGGAGCACCCTGATGAAACACACAAGGAGAATTTGGGTTATAGTAAGGTGGAAGCTTCTCTGGAGGTGAACCTAATGGTCTTGTGGTTATCAAACCTTGTTGTACCAAAGAAGGATACAACTATTTATACATCATCGGGATGGAAGGGATAGGAGGTTTCACACCGCGTCTTCTGTAAAGAGCATTTGGACAAGGATCCTGAGTCCTTTGTTGCTGCTGATATGCTGGAGCGTTGGACGTTGGTTGATAATTTTGATGTTATTGAACTGGTTGGTAGACCGGTGCTTGTTGCACTGGCTAATAAATTGGGACCTGATTGTTGAATGCGGGTGTGACAGCTGTCCCATATGATTGTTAGGCATACTATATAGGGTACATTGACTATTCAACATAACCTTGCTGAGGTTGTTGGTAAGGTTGTTCCCAAGGCTGGTCTTTCTTCTTTCCTATCATAACAACATTTGTCTCTCCCTTCTTCTTGTGAAAGTTACTAGAAGGTTTCTTGGCATTATTGTTGCTTGAACTACCAGAATCATTAGTCATCTTACCATTCTTCAATCCCAATTCCACTTTTACACCTATGGCCATAATATATACAAAGTTAGATGACACACTATTGATCATTCTTTCATAAAATTTCGGTCTCACTGTATCCACAAACCAATCGGCCAACTCCTTCTCATTCAAAGAAGGTTCAACTTGGAAGGCAGTTTCCCTCCAGTGTTGCACATATTCTTTGAAAGATTATAAACTCTTCTGTGACATGATCAAGATTTTCCTTCTATCCGGGGCCAAATCCATATTATATTTTTCGTTGTCACAACTGCGAAAAAACAACTGGCAGAAACAAACAGAATAGTCACCACCGAACATTATTTATCCCAAAAGGAGGGAAAGGAAACGATCAAACAAAACCTAAAAGAAATGAGAAGACAAGGTCATTACAACCAAATCATGGGTTTGGGAGTCGGTTACGCAAGGGGAAGGTATTAACACCCCCTCACGTCTGTTGTACTCAACGGGATCCACGTTTGTTGTCTAATCAGAGGGTGAGTTATCTAAAAGCCACTGCTAAACGGGAAAGCGAAAAGAAAAGGGAAACTCGATAGGACATCGCCGCCCTATGCCTACGTATTCCCTCATGCAATGGGAATGTCAGAGTCAATGTTGTTCGGAAAACTACGGGTGATGGGGGAAGGTTGCTCGCTAAGACATCATCGTCTTATGCCTACGTATCCTCATCTGGTATGAGAAATTAGAGCAAACGTAGTTCGGCTAACTAAACCACAGGTTGCTTCAGTGTTTTTTTTGAGTGCCACTAAATTCCCATTCTAGCAGTTAGGGTCGATGTCTGTTTGCGATAGAACGAAAAATTAAGGTACTCTTTTCTGAAAATGATTTGAAAGAAAAAATCGGAAAGGATAAAAAGGTTTAAATTTTGTTTGTGAGTTTTAATGAAGTGAATTGATTTGATTTGTAATTCACGTTGCACTAAAGAGTATGATATATGAACAAATGCATCGCATATCACCTATGGGGCATACACTAAACACTCTAGACAAGTGAGGAGAAACCTACAACTCATCATTTCTCATATGCTTAAGGCTCGTGGTGCACAACTTTCATCGTTTTTATTAAGTATTTTAAATTTTGTTGTGATGAGACGAGAAGACTCAAAGAAAAAAAACACTAAAGGAAACTGAAAACCCTAATGTTATCATACAAAATGGTCATAAGTTTGAGATGAAAGGGAAATCTACCTAATGTTATCATACAAATTATGGGCCTAAAGTTGAGGTCAAAAAGGGACTATCCTAATTGTAATCATGCAAAGGATTGAAAGTATAATGTCTCTCCTACTCCCATCTTAATCAAAAATTAAGTGGTACTAGGAATCCTAAGGGATCATGTGAGCAAGAACGAGTAAACATCATCTAATTTAATCACAAATGAAAATAAAATTGAAGCTTAAACAAGTCTCAGAAGGAGAAGAAAGATGAAGGAAAAAAGAAGAAGAATGAAGAAGATGCAATCAAGATGAACAATCATGGAAGTTCAAAGCAAGAGGCATCAAGCAAACACACATCTCAATCATATAGGTAAACACCAATATCACGTCAAGACAACAAATAAGCACTCACATGCCAAACCATATAAAAAGCTTTGAAATCAAAGCACAATGGCAAAACAAAGTGCCCACACATACTCAAATGACCTAAACATCTTACAAGAGACAATATCAATCACAAAGCAAAGTGAAATGAAGTCAAATGATATGAGAAACATGGTAGGGAAGCAAAAACATCACATCTCATCCAATTCATGTTAATTATCAAAGAAGAAGGACAAAAAGTCAAGTCATGCATCACATTCATAAACAAATCAAATGCTACACAAAACAAGCATGCAAGACATAACCTTAAAGGAAAAGACATGAGATTGGGGCATGAAGCCCAATGTGGGTAGAAACACCAACATGAATATTAAGTCAAATGTTCATTCATGAACACAAAAAAGAAACATCAAGGTTTGAATTCAAAACATGCATCAAGAACAAGTTCATACACCAAAGTCATTCTCAAAGATAGGAGAAAATCAAGTATCAATCCATCAAGGTTGGAAATAAACTCAAATTATATGAATCATATTCAAATTCAAATCAATAATAAACTCAAGAGGAGATAAACTCAAGTTGAAGCAAAAAAGTCAAGCAAACATCTCTCAAGTTAACTTATAAAAGAAGCAAATGATCATGTGAAGCATATGAGGTGAAATTTTCATACAATGAAACTCTACACATGAACACCAGAACCTTAAAAATGTTTAGCAAAGCAAATAAGGATCAACAAACATCCATTGAACCATCCAAGAATCAAACTCAAAAGCTTAGGTTAAGACATGCCCAAAAACATGGTCAAAGCAACAACAACTTGATGCACTATCCAAAAATAGAAACAAGACCAAATAAATTCTAAATAGGCATTCAAACTCAAGTCATGTGTATTAAGAATCAAAGTGAAAAGCATCACAACAAGGATTGCACGGAAACATCAACAATTGCATCAAACAAACTCAAGTATTCAACTAGTCGAGCATATTTCAAGGGCCAAACAAAACCAAATAATAATCATCCAAGAAATGAACATCAAGCCATGAAAGAAGAATCCAAACACTCTTCAAACATGTGCTAAATCATGGTTAAAAATAGGGTTAAAAGCCACAAAGGAAGGTCATGAAACAAGATCAAAGTTCCAAACTAGGTCAAGTGAAACACCTCACAAAATAAATTCAAAATAAATTACTAAAATAAAAATAAAAATAAAAATGTGAAAAATAAGTTAAGACATTAAAGTGTCTAAAATACATTTTTTGTGATTTTTAAAATAGTTGGAAGTATTAAAAACAAAATGAAATGAAAAATGAAAGAAAATAAAATAAAAAGAAACAAAAGAAACAGGGAGGGGTGCATGAGTAGAAACGAGAATAACATGAGTCATGTATAAAACGTGTTTGGGCCAAAAACAAGGGGGTTCAGAAAGCAACCCCATGCTAGGCCCACCCAATAACAACATCAGAAACAAAAACGCGCTTGTGTGGCATGGTCACTAAAACACATCAGCAACACATAGGCTCCACGCAGCACCCACCTCAGCAGGTTAAGGTTTCAAACACACACACACACGTCAGACGTCGGAGCTAGGACTCCGGTCGTCTTCTCTGATTAACCTCACCGGAGCTGAAATAAAACCTCACCAAATCAAGCAAAACAAAACACTATTCTTAAGGATTTTTCAAGAAGAGCGCGAATCTGACCTCAAAACTCATTTTAGAACATTCTAACACCATAAAAAATGAACACATATTTTATATGCATATTCTAAAACTTTAAATAACAAGCACAACACACATAGAATAATGCTCTACATCAACCCATAAGCTCAAACATGTAAACAACAAAGCAAATGGACGTGTATAATGAGAGAAAAATGAAAGAGAAAGTTACCTCAAAAATGCAAATCTGTAGCTCTTGAACTTGCTTCAAACCATAGCCAAACTTCCTCCTTTGATCTCCTAGGACTCTTAGATTGATGATGGAAGCTATTGAGAGTGAGAAATCCTTGAGAAATGAACAGCTCGAGCCACTGAGTTTTTTGAGAGAGAATGAGTTTTTTTGTCTGAATTTCAATAGGAAATGAGGCTGCCTCCTCTTGATTAGGGTTTTTAGGCTTTTATATGGTGGTTTTGTAAGGTTAAAAGCATGTTACAGAGGTTAAAAGGGTGGTTAAAGTTTTTTGGTTAAAATTGAAAAATGGGAGAGTGGCTCGGGTTTGGTACCATGAGTGGTTTTATTGGTTGTTTTGGTGGCTGCAGAGGATAAAATGGTGTAGTAGTGGAGCAACCATTTTTTTCTTTTGTCATTTTCCCAATGTAGCATAACTTATCCATGAAGAATGTAAAAGTTACATGACTTGTTGGTTCTTTTATGGTAAGGTTTTGTGACATTTTGGAGGTGAAATTTGTGACACAAATTGAGGCTTGGGCGCATGAGATTGGTGCTGCAAGAATAGCTCATGTTGGTGCATGAAAACATGGCAAGAACATACCATGTTGTCCACTTTGATCAACCATAGATCAATGGGTTTTGTCTCAAATGATGAGGTCTTATGCCCAATGCAAAGTGGGGTGAATGGTGAGTAATTCTCATGTTGATGGAATGATGAAACAAACCTTGTATAACCATGAAAACTACTCAAAGATCACGTCTTGAAAGCTGTCACAAATGACTTAGAAAAATTCTAAGTCATGTCCATTAAACATCATTAAAAACCCCAACTTGGATGCCACATAACTTGAAGAGTTTTAATCCAATGGAAATGATCTAGTAATGGATAGAAAGCTTGAATAATGATCTTCAACTTTCATTTTTAAAGGAATTTTATTTGAGGTCAAGAACTTGGTGAAAAGTGCTTTGGGAAGTTGCCCTAGAAATCTGCCTAAAACTTGTCCATCTTGACATCTTTGAAACCCTAACTTGGAGAGATCATAACTTGAGCTCTACACATCCAATGAAGGAGTTATAGTACTCAAAATAAATCTTGGAGGATTCTCTACAACTTTCATTTTGGAGGAAAATTCATTTGAAGCTTTCGTCACCATGTAAGGTGGGCTTGAAAACATGTACTTCAAGCTGAATTTCCATACTTAGAAAAAATTTCGAAGTGTTGGAATGACAAGACCACCTTTTTCTCAACTTTAGCTCTTCATATCTCTCAAACTATGGATCTTTTGGACTTGATTTCTTCTACAAACTTGTATTTCATGATGTCCTTTTTAATTTGATAGTAAGTTTGCCCCCATTTGGGATCATCAACAAGAAATACCAACTAAAAGTTGGGATAAAGGCTACTAACCAAAAGTTAGGATCGCCGGAACACCGACTGAAGGCGAACACATAGAAACGAAGACTACCAACCAAAAGTTAGGATAAAGGCTACTAACCAAAAGTTAGGATTTCAGGAACTCCGACGGAAGGCGAACACACAAAAAATGATGACTACCAACCAAAAGTTGGGATTACGACTTTGCAGGGGGGAATACCAACCAAAGGTTGGGATAAAGCTGGAGATTACCAACCAAAAGTTAGGATGATCAACAGAAGAGGTACTAACCAAATGTTAGAAAACCAGAGACACCGATTGAAGGAGAATTCATGATGAAAAAATACCAACCAAAAGTTGGGATGAAAGGCTACTAACCAAAAGTTAGGATCACCATAAGGGACAACAACAAAAAGTTGGGATACGGCCCATAAAAGATACCAACCAAAAGTTGGGATAAAACTAGGATATACAGGAAGTAGAATCAACAAACTTACGACATGAATAGAAGACTCCGCTGGGGGAAAGAGAAGTTTAAACAAATAAACTCTGCCGAGAAGTGTAAGTAAGATAAGCACATCTATTAATTATTTTTGATGGGGGTAAGGTGCCACAAAGTCTCATGAATTACCCTATTATCTGCTGGAGAGGCCTCTGGCAATAAAGATATCAAACCTGACTTATGCTTCAGATGCATATGTTTGAATATGGCATAACACTCCATACGGAATGGAAATGCTACACATTTGGGAGGATGTAATGCAAATGATACACAAAAGAACACCACCGGGAAAAGTCCTGAGAAGATCAGCAAACAAACTCTACTGAGGAAGATACTCTGAACAGCCTCCCTGAAAATAACCTTTGTTGAAAATTCCACTCTGCTGGGAACTGAAAATAGTATCTGCTGGGAGGTCATCCCAAGAATATGACTTTGAAGAATCCTAATGATCATTGGACTTTGCTAAGAATATTAACCACCAATGACTTATCCGCCAAGGGAATCAACACCAATCTCTGCTTGGAGAGAGAAGTCAATGACATAAATCCTAACAAGGAATAACACTGAGCTTACCCTGCTGTTGGGGAATAACCTTCAACCTTATCCTGCTAGGGATAGGTGTACACCGTTGCTGGTGAGAATACTTATGATCTGACAATAGGACTCTGTGGGGAGATAAAAATCTCTGTTGTGAGAAGACAACGAGTCTTCTGCTGAATAAATGCATGATTGCATATCAATATTCTATCTGATTTAGTCTGTAACACCCTTTTCTACCCCACAAATATCATGGCAAAATAACACAGATTTCAGAGTAAAATATTTAACTCAATAAAAATCACCTCAAAGGGCGTACATTTCTCAATGTCTCAAAATAAGTTAATGCTCTGTAACACACGGATTTTCCCAAAATACATCAAATTACACAAAACAGCGAAACTCAAAGGGCATAAATCAATGTTTTCCCCATACGGGAAGATAAGCAAAATAACTCAACAGTATATAGTTTAACTCAAAAGACCCCAACCCGATGTTACATATCAGAGCAAGACCCTCTAAGTTAACCAAAAGGCTAACAACTCAAAGATTTCAGAAATAATCCTCGACGGCCTCCACGGCTAAACTTAGTCATCTGCATGTTACCTACGTGGAGGTAACATTCAAACAGGCAGGGTGAGTAACACAATTCATAATAATCAATGTATAACAATCAACATGTAAAACGGCGTCATAATCATATTAAACACATTCATACCCTTCAATATGCCTCAAAGGTCACAACATCATAATTCATACAAAAAGACTCATAAATGCAATGCGACAAGACTCAATGCATGTGGTACCAATCATCGCAGCTCGATGGAAACTGGGCCATCAACCCTCCATAGATCCCTATTAATAGGATCGATTCCATTTGAGAACCGGAGCACATCAAAACACTTCACATCCACACAATGGAATTGAAGCCAAAGTAATCGAGGTCCTGAACCGAAGTCCGGATGCACATGAATGCATGATACACACTTCACAAATCATCCTCATAACAACATCATAGGTGCATCATAATTCATCATATCATCAACATCAAACGTCATAGCTCATCATCATAATCATCATCATACATCATGTCATCATAGCTCATCATAATAATCATCATCATACGTCATGTCATCATATAATTTATCATAATAATCAATCTCACACATCATGTCATCATATAATTCATCATAATAATCAATCTCACACATCATGTCATCATATAATTCATCATAATAATCAATCTCACACATCATGTCATCATATAATCACATACAAATCTCATAGAGCTCATAGTCATACTCATATTAATCCATCATGTTATCATATATTAGTTCATAATATTATCCCATATTATCTCATATTAATTCATCAAATTATACTCGCGGCAATCCTCATACTATCACCTATTAATCACATAATACCTCACTATCATACTCATCTTAACTCATCGTAGAAATCTCAGAATCAAACATCAAGGCATCGCTGCACACGATCAACATTCGCAAAACTCTGCTACATTCCCTGGCATGTTCTCTAGGCGAGTCTGGGGCGAGTTTCTTCACTAGGCGAAGGACTCTTTGCTAGGCGAGTCTGGGAACGACATTGTTCGCTAGGCGAAGCTTTCTTCGCTAGGCGAACTGTGTGATGACAACAAATTCTGTTACGCACTAGAACACGAATTCACTCAAAAGGCTCTACGATTCACTTACTCAATGCCCCCAAAACATCCCTAAATCATCCATAAGGTATCACGACGATAAAGGCACCACACCTACGGTTTATTAGGCCAATCCTGGGACATATTCATGCCCTAAATCACAATTTTTCCTTCAATTACTCTCTAAGGCATTAGATTTACTCATTACCCAATTCCTATTCCTTCAGGGTCAGACTTATAACAATTCAAGGTTTTGGCCACGAAGGGCAAAGATCATTATTTCTCATATCAAACAGTCAGGAATACTTACCACTAACCATAATCATCAAGGTTCTCACTATCAAATTTCCCTAAGGTTTAGACTAAGGTCAAATTCCCTTTTTCCCATAATTCTCCATAAAACCCTTAAACCCTTAAATCAACCATAATCACATCAAAAGGTATACATGGAAAATCATGAAAAGCTATACTCCTCATACCTTAAACGTCGATTCAAAGCCTTCCTTAAATCTTTCAGTGGATCTCTAGAAGCTTCTGCCTCCAATATTCTCCTCAGAGCTCCGACCTTAATACTTTTCACGGTTAACAAAATGAATCCTAATTCCCTTCAGAATTCCTTTTAGTCAAACCTAGTATTGGGCCACACAATTGGGCTTTTCCCATAACACCCTTAATAACTCCTCTTAATACCCAAATTACCCTTATTTCACTTATATTTATTTTAACTAATAATAATACTAATATTTCCATATTGTATACTATTAATTAAATAAATAATCCAAAAATGCATAATTCCCAATATTTCACAAAACCACCGCAAATCACCAAAATACGAATATTCTCAATTAAATCATTAATTAAAATATTCCAATTAAATTTGGGGTGTTACAACTCTCCCCCATTTAAAAGAATTTTTGCCCTCGAAAATTACCTCAAGAAAACAGAGTCGGACACGACTCCCTCAACTGATCTCCAGTTCCCAATTCCAATTTTCTCTAGTTGGTCCTCCCAAAACTATATTTACGAAGGCAATCTCTTTATCTCCAAGTTGCTTCTCGTTCATCAATTCGGACTAGCAACACTTCAACAATCAAATTATCTCTCACTTGTACACCATCCATCTGAATCAATGTACTTCCTCAACTTAGACACATGAAACACATCATGCAATTTCACAAGCGACAGCGGTAAAACAGTCTATCATGTTATTTTCCCATGCTTCCGCTGCGCCGCTCTGATACAGATCAAAAAAACACAGTGTGTGCTTCCGAGACTTCAAAGCTCGACCAACACCAGTTACCATCGTAACTCTCAAAACACGTGATTCCCTCTTGAAATTCAAGTGCTTTTCTCTTCTTATCATGGTAACCCTTCTGACAACTCTACGAAATTTCATCTATTCTTGGATCCTCTTGATCTTTTCAGTCGTCTCTTACACAATTTTAGGTCCGAGTACATCACTCTCGCCTGACTCATACCAACAAAAAGGAGTCTTACACTTCCTACCATACAAAGCCTCATACAGTGCCATTCCGATACTAGAATGATAACTTTTATCGTAGGTGAACTCAACCAATCGGAAAATAACTATCCCACGATCCACCTTGATTCAACATACAATTTCTCCACAAATCTTTCTAAAGACTGGATAGTTCTCTCTGTCTGTCCATCCGTCTGCGGATGATAGGCAGAACTCCATCTCAACATGGTACCCAAAGCATCTACAAACTCTCCCAAAATCTCGATGAAGATCTCCGATCTCTCATAGACACGATACTCGATGATATCTCATACAACTTCACAACTTCCTCAATATACATCTCAGCTAGCTTCAGCATAGAACGATTAATCCTCGTACTTAAGGAGTGAGTTGATCTAGTCAATCCATCCATAATTACCCAAATTGAATCATATCCATCTCACAGTCTTCGGCAAACCCGATACAAAATCCATGGAAATACCATCCCATTTCCATTTTGGAATATTCAATGGTTGCATCAAACCCAACGGTCTCTGATGTTCAATCTCTGACTTCTGACAAGTCTAACCATCATATACAAACTCAACCACTTCTTTCTCCATCCCTGGCCACCAAAACAATTCCATCAAATCCGGGTACCTCTTCATAGCACCGGTATGGATACTCAATCCACTTAAATGTCATTCCTCGGGAATACTCTTATCCAACTCACACTATCTGGAACACAAACTCTATCACGACATCTCATGGTACCATTTCCATTAATCCGAAACCCAGCTCTTCGACTTTGATTCATCAAATTCAACCGATCTACCAACTCAAATCAGATCTCTGACCTTCTCTGATCTCTTCGAGAATGCCACTAGTCAACTTTAACATACCCAATTCCACACTGTTAGGGGTCTCTTCACAAGCCAAACCCATATCCCGAAATTGCTCAATCAGTTCTAACTCTTTTACCATCATCATCGATATAAGCAAAGATTTCCAAATCAATGCATCAGCTACCACGTCTGCTTTACCCGAATGGTAATTCAACCCAAAACCATCATCCTTCAGAAGTCCTAATCATCTCCTCTACCTCATATTCAACTCTTTCTAATCAACCAAATACTTTAAGCTCTTGTGATCACTAGACATCTCAAATTTTGAACCAAACAAATGAAGTCCCCAAAGCTTCGGCACAACACCACAACAACCAACTCTAAATCACGCGTTAGATAATTCCTCTTATTCACTTTAAATTGCCTTAAAGCATAAGCTAAAACTCACTGATGGTATACAAACATACCTCCCAATCCCATCAACAAAGCATCACAATATACAACAAATAGTTCGGCCAGATTCGGCAAAAATTAAGACGCGAGCTGTTGTAAGCCATCCTCAAAAGTTCTAGAAACTTTCTTCACACTTTGCATCCAAAACAAAATCTTGAACCTTCCTAGTCCACTACGTCAAAGGAAAACTCACACTTTGACCGTTTTGCATACGACTGCTTCCCTTTCAACACTGATAACAAAATTTTCAGATGCTCAGCATGATCCTCTTTACTCTTTGAATATCCCCAAAACATCATCGATTAACACAGCCATCAACTCGCTCAAATAAGTACGGAAAAATCCTGTTCATATACTCCACAAACCCACATGGTGCCTTATTCACCCCAAATGGCACTACAAAATACTCATCATGTCCATACCTCATTTTAAAAGCATCCTCCTGAATATCTTCAGCCTTCACACGAATCTGATGATACCCAGATCTCAAATCTATCTTACTAAACACACTTGCAATGACCAACTGATCCATCAAATCATTAGTCCTTGGAAGTGAACATTTATCCTCGATATTCACCTTGTTCCCGTATCTATAATCTACACAAAGCCTCACAAAACCTTTCTTATTTTTAATCAACAAAACTGGTGCACCCCACGGTGACACACTTGAACGAAAGAATCTCTTCTCACGCAACCGTTCAAGTTTACTCTTCAACTCCTCCAATCCTAATGCATACATACGATATGGAGCCATCGATATAGGACCAGTTTCGAGGACTGAGTCGATCACAAACTCCACTTCACGTTCCGGCGGTAAATCACTTATCTCAAAACTTCTGGACAATCACAGTTAATTGGAAAACCATCAACTTCCCCATTTTCACTAACACTCAAAGTTTCCATCAAAATATACATCTCACCACCAATCCTGCACCAACTCACGAAAACAATCTGTAAGTACTTAGCTTAACCTAAAACAATTCACTGTTCATGCCATCTAAGCTTGCAAGACACGTCCATCCCATCCAACATGACTTCATCCACTATCAACAAGAGATTAAGGGTGATCAGTTCCTCAAGTTGTCAATAGACAGTCAAAATTAAGGATGGGGCATAAACCATCTTCACCAAACTATAAAAGTGTTCATTTACACACTGCGCCACCACTCCACACTTGCAGCATCCTAGAGAAGCACAGCTCGCCCCACTTGTTTCATTCCCACTTCTGCAAACAAAGATTAGAAAACAAACATGTACCAATAGTGTTTTCACACACATGTCGCATACAAGGGAACAAAGAACATTAGACAACTTGGCCGGACGGACCGACCTGCTCTGATACCACTAATGTAATACCCTTTTCTACCCCACAAATATCATGGCAAAATAACACAGATTTCAGAGGAAAATATTTAACTCAATAAAAATCACCTCAAAGGGCGTACATTTCGCAATGTATCAAAATAAGTCAATGCTCCGTAACACAAGGGTTTTCCCAAAATACATCAAACTACACAAAACAGCGAAACTCAAAGGGCATAAATCAATGTTTTCCTCATACGGGAAGATAAGCAAAATAACTCAACAGTATATAGTTTAACTCAAAAACCCCAAATCGATGTTACATATCAGAGAAAGACCCTCTAAGTTAACCAAAAGGCTAACAACTCAAAGACTTCATAAATAATACTTAACGGCCTCCACGGCTAAACTTGGTCATCTGCATGTTACCCACGTGGAGGTAACATTCAAACAGGCAGGGTGAGTAACACAATTCATAATAGTCAATGTATAAAAATCAACATGTAAAACGGCGTCATAATCATATTCAACACATTCATACCCTTCAATATGCCTCAAAGGTCACAACATCATAATTCATACAAAAAGACTCATAAATGCAATGCAACAAGACTCAATGCATGTGGTACCAATCATCGCAGCTCGATGGACACTGGGCCATCAACCCTCCATAGATCCCCATCAATAGGATCGATTCCACTTGAGAACTGGAGCACATCAAAACACTTCACATCCATACAATGGGATTGAAGCCAAAGTAATCGAGGTCCTGAACCGAAGTCCTGATGCACATGAATGCATGATGCACACTTCATAAATCATCCTCATAATAACATCATAGGTGCATTATCATTCATCATATCATCAACATCAAACGTCATATCTCATCATTATAATCATCATCATAAATCATGTCATCATAGCTCATCATAATAACCATCATCATACGCGTGTCGTCATATAATTCATCATAATAATCAATCTCTCACATCATGTCATCATATAATTCATCATAATAATCAATCTCACATATAATGTCATCATATAATTCATCATAATAATCAATCTCACACATCATGTCATCATATAATTCATCATAATAATCAATCTCACACATCATGTCATCATATAATCACGTACAAATCACATAGAGCTCATAGTCATACTCATATTAATCCATCATGTTATCATATATTATCACATATTAATTCATAATATTATCCCATATTATCTCATATTAATTCATTAAATTATACTCGTGGTAATCCTTATACTATCACCTATTAATCACATAATACCTCACTGTCATACTCATGTTAACTCATCGCAGAAATCTCATAATCAAACATCAAGGCATCGCTGCACATGATCAACATTCGCGAAACTCTGCTACGTTCGCTGGCATGTTTGCTAGGTGAGTCTGGGGCGAGTTTCTTCGCTAGGCGATTGACTCTTTGCTAGGCGAGTTTGGGAAAGACATTGTTCGCTAGGAGAAGCTTTCTTCGCTAGGCGAACTGTGCGATGACAGCAAATTCTGTTGCGCACCAGAATACAAATTCACTCAAAAGGCTCTACGATTCACTTACCCAATGCCCCCCAAAACATCCCTAAATCATCCCTAAGGTATCACGACGATAAAGGCATCAAACCTACAGTTTATTAGGCCAATCCCGGGACATATTCACGCCCTAAATCACAATTTTTCCTTCAAATACACCCTAAGGCATTAGAGTTACTCATTACCCAATTCCAATTCCTTCAGGATCAGACTTATAACAATTCAAGATTTTGGCCACGAAGGGCAAAGATCATTATTTTTCAATTCAAACAGTCAGAAATACTTACCACTAACCATAATCATCAAGGTTCTCACTATCAAATTTCCCTAAGGTTTAGACTAAGGTCAAATTCCCTTTTTCCCATAATTCTCCATAAAACCCTTAAACCCTTAAATCAACCATAATCACATCAAAAGGTATACATGGAAAATCATGAAAATCTATACCTTAAACGTCGATTCAAAGCCTTCCCTAAATCTTTCAGGGGATCTCTCGAAGCTTTTGCCTCCAATCTTCTCCTCAGAGCTCTGACCTCAATACTTTTCACGGTTAACAATATGAATCCTAATTCCCTTCAGAATTTCTTTTTGTCAAACCTAGTCTTGGGCCACACAATTGGGTTTTTCCCATAACGCCCTTAATAACTCCTCTTAATGCCCAAATTACCCTTATTTCACTTATATTTATTTTAACTAATAATAATACTAATATTTCCATATTGTATACTATTAATTAAATAAATAATCCAAAAATTCATAATTCCCAATAATTCACAAAACCACCGCAAACCACCAAAATACGAATATTCTCAATTAAATAATTAATTAAAGTATTCCAATTAAATTTGGGGTGTTACATAGTCAACTTCTGAACACTCGCTGGAAAGTACAAATCAAACTGACTAGGGAACACAAAACCCTTAACTTCACCGTTGGGGGAGGAATGATTCACCATGTGTTGCTGGTATTGTTAGAACTTCACCGTCGGGGAGAAAAGCTCTACTGGGGAGAGGATCATGTCATCCGCAAACATACAATAAGCAATAAGATGTTCTATATGTGAAATGGCTACCTCGGTTACTATTCATGACACCTATGTTCAAGTATATTCATTGTTTTCAAAATGATCTCTAAAGCCCCAATGTTTTCACATGTGATGTTTATAAAAAATATCGGACGTTTTCGCAAACAAAACAGTAAAAGTAAAAAAGGAAAAATGAAAAGCTCTTTGAGTGAAATGATTACTTTTAGGTACACATTTCCTTTGCAAAATCTATTTTTTGACTTTTTCAAAATCTATTTTGACCCATGGATTTCTTTAACATTAAGCATTACAAAGAAGTGGCTATAACAAGAGAAACTACTTCATACCCTACAATTTCACCATGTTTTTAAGTCTACTGGATCAACATGGTAATTGAATGATGGAATGCTTTATATCAGTAACGATTATTCTACTTTATACTAATACAGATTGGGTTGTACGAGTAGGCTAGGTTGTGATGCTCATATTGTTGTTGCCCCAGGTGCTGCATGTCTGCCTCTGCTTCCCCAACTGGCTTCAAATTCTATTAGGCACTTGGATTATGTTATTTAGAGCTTGTGTTAGTGTTACTTTAGTTGTGATTTATGTTTTATCACTCGTGCTTATGAACTTATGTTTATTGGGGATTTTAGAATATACTGTTTCGATGCTAAAACAATGATTAAAGAATCCCTTCTAACATGAATCCCTTCTAGAACATGAATCCCTTCTAAGGAGAATCCCTTCAAACATGAATCCTTTATAACATGAATCCCTTCTAATATGAATCCCTTCTAGAAGCAGAATCCCTTATAGAACATCCAGAATCCCTTCTAACATGAATCCCTTCTAGAACCAGAATTCCTTCTAATATGAATCCCTTCTAACATGAATCCCTTCTCGAACATGAATCCCTTCTAGAACCAGAATCCCTTCTAATATGAATCCCTTCTAACATGAATCCCTTCTAGAACATGAATCCCTTCTAAGGAGAATCCCTTCTAGAACATGAATCCCTTCTAACATGAATCCCTTCTAGAACCAGAATCCCTTCTAGAACCAGAATCCCTTCTAACGTGAATCCCTTCTAGAACCAGAATCCCTTCTAGAACATGAATCCCTTCTAAGGAGAATCCCTTCTAGAACATGAGTCCCTTTTAAGAAGAATCCCTTTTAACATGAATCCCTTCTAGAACCAGAATCCCTTCTAATATGAATCCCTTATAGAACATGAATCCTTCTAAGGAGAATCCCTTCTAGAACATGAATCCCTTCTAACATGAATCCCATCTAAAGAGAATCACTTCTAACATTAATCCCTTCTAGAATTAATCCCTTCTAGAACCAGAATCCCTTCTAGCATGAATCCCTTATAGCTCCCTTCTAACATGAATCCCTTCTAGAATCCCTTCTAACATGAATCCCTTCTAGAATCAGAATCCCTTCTAACTTGAATCCCTTCTAGAACATGAATCCCTTCTATAATAAATCCCTACTAGAATCAGAATCACTTCTATAATGAATCCCTTCTAGAATCAGAATCCCTTCTAAGGAGAACCCCTTCTAACATGAATCCCTTCTAGAACCATAATAACTTCTATTGAATCCCTTCTAACATGAATCCCTTCTAAGGAGAATCCCTTCTAGAACATGAATCCCTTCTAAGGAGAATTCCTTCTAACATGAATCCATTATAACATGAATCCTTTCTATAATGAATCCCTTCTAGTAGAAGATTCCCTTCTATAAGGAATCCCTTCTAGAAGCAGAATCCATTCTAACATGAATCCCTTCTAGAACATCCAGAATCCCTTCTAACATGAATCCCTTCTAGAACCAGAATCCCTTCTAATACGAATCCCTTCTAACATGAATCCCTTCTAATATGTATCCCTTCTAACATGAATCCCTTCTAATATGAATCCCTTCTGACATGAATCCCTTCTAGAACATGAATCCCTTCTAGAACCAGAATCCCTTCTAATATGAATCCCTTATAACATGAATCCCTTCTAGAACATGAATCCTTTCTAAGGAGAATCCCTTCTAGAACATGAATCCCTTCTAGAAGTAGAATCCCTTCTAACATGAATCCCATCTAGAACATGAATCCCTTCTACGGAGAACTCCTTCTAGAACCAGAATCCCTTTTAGAACCAGAATCTCTTCTAACGTGAATCCCTTCTAGAACCAGAATCCCTTCTAGCATGAATCCCTTCTAGCTCCCTTCTAACATGAATCCCTTCTAGAACATGAATCTCATCTAAGGATAATCTCTTCTAACATGAGTCCCTTCTAGAATCAGAATCCCTTCTAACTTGAATCCCTTCTAACACGAATCCCTACTAGAATCAGAATCACTTCTATAATGAGTCCCTTCTAGAATCAGAATCCCTTCAAAGGAGAACCCCTTCTAACATGAATCCCTTCTAAGATTAATCCCTTCTAGAACATGAATCCCTTCTAAGGAGAATCCCTTCTAACATGAATCCCTTCTAGAACATGCATCCCCCTTCAAACATGAATCCCTTATAACATGAATCCCTTCTAATATGAATCCCTTCTAGAACCAGAATCCCTTCTAACATGAATCCCTTCTAGAACATCCAGAATCTCTTATAACATGAATCCCGTCTAGAACCAGAATCCCTTCTAATATGAATCCCTTCTAACATGAATCCCTTCTAGAACATGAATCCATTCTAGAACCAGAATCCCTTCTAATATGAATTCCTTCTAACATGAATCCCTTCTAGAACATGAATCCCTTCTAGAACCAGAATCCCTTCTAAGGAGAATCCCTTCTAAGGAGAATCCCTTCTAGAACATGAATACCTTCTAAGGAGAATCCCTTCTAGAACATGAATCCCTTCTAAGGAGAATACCTTCTAAGGAGAATCCCTTCTAGAACATGAATCCCTTCTAGAACCAGAATCCCTTCTAACATGAATCCCTTCTAGAACAAGAATCCCTTCTAAGGAGAATCCCTTCTAGAACATGAATCCCTTCTAGACCATGAATCCCGTCTAAGGAGAATCCCTTCTAACATGAATCCCTTCTAAAGAGAATCCCTTCTAATCCTTTCTAGAATGAATCCCTTCTAGAACCAGAAACCCTTCTAGCATGAATCCCTTCTAGCTCCCCACTAACATGAATCCCTTCTAGAACATGAATCCCATCTAAGGAGAATCCCTTCTAACATAAATCCCTTCTAACGTGAATCCCTTCTAGAACCAGAATCCCTTCTAATATGAATCCCTTCTAGAACATGAATCCCTTCTAAGGAGAATCCCTTCTAGAACATGAATTCCTTCTAGAACATGAATCCCTTTTAAGGAGAATCCTTTCTAACATGAAGACCTTCTAGAACTAGAATCCCTTCTAATATGAATCCCTTCTAGAACATGAATCCTTCTAAGGAGAATCCCTTCTAGAACATGAATCCCTTCTAAGGAGAATCCCTTCTAACATGAATCCCATCTAAAGAGAATCCCTTCTAACATGAATCCCTTATAGAATGAATCCCTTCTAGAACCAGAATCCCTTCTAGCATGAATCCCTTCTAGCTCCCTTCTAAAATGAATCCCTTCTAGAACATGAATCTCATCTAAGGAGAATCCCTTCTAACATGAATCCATTCTAGAATAAGAATCCCTTCTAACATGAATCCCTTCTAGAACATGAATCCCTTCTATAATGAATCCCTACTAGAATCAGAATCACTTCTATAATGAATCCCTTCTAGAATCAGAATCCCTTCTAAGGAGAACACCTTCTAACATGAATCCCTTCTAGAACCAGAATCACTTCTAATGAATCCCTTCTAACATGAATCCCTTCTAGAACATGAATCCCTTCTAAGGAGGATACCTTCTAACATGAATCCCTTCTAGAACATGCATCCCTTCTAGGGAGAATCCCTTCAAACATGAATCCCTTATAACATGAATCCCTTCTAATATGAATCCCTTCTAACATGAATCCCTTCTAGAACATCCAGAATCCATTCTAACATGAATCCCTTCTAGAACCAGAATCCCTTCTAATATGAATCCCTTCTAACATGAATCCCTTCTAGAACATGAATCCCTTCTAGAACCAGAATCCCTTCTAATATGAATCCCTTCTAACATGAATCCCTTCTAGAACATGAATCTCTTCTAAGGAGAATCCCTTCTAGAACAAGAATCCCTTCTAAGGAGAATCCCTTCTAGAACATGAATCCCTTCTAAGGAGAATCCCTTCTAGAACCAGAATCCCTTCTAACGTGAATCCCTTCTAGAACCAGAATCCCTTCTAAGGAGAATCCCTTTTAGAACATGAATCCCTTCTAGACCATGAATCCCTTCTAAGGACAATCCCTTCTAACATGAATCGCTTCTAAAGAGAATACCTTCTAACATGAATCCTTTCTAGAACGAATCCCTTCTAGAACCAGAATCCCTTCTAGAATGAATCCCTTCTAGCTCCCTTCTAGCATGAATCCCTTCCTGCTCCCTTCTAACATGAATCCCTTGTAGAACAGGAATCCCATCTAAGGAGAATCCCTTCTAACATGAATCCCTAGTAGAATAAGAATTCCTTCTAACATGAATCCCTTCTAGAACATGAATCCCTTCAATAACGAATCCCTACTAGAATTAGAATCACACCTATAATGAATCCCTTCAAGAATCAGAATCTCTTCTAAGGAGAACCCCTTCTAACATGAATCCCTTCTAGAACCAGAATCACTTCTAATGAATCTCTTCTAATGAATCCCTTCTAACATGAATCCCTTCTAGAACATGAATCTCTTCTAAGGAGATTCCCTTCTAACATGAATCCCTTCTAGAACATGAATCCCTTCTAGAACATGAATCCCTTTAAGGAGAATCCCTTCTAACATGAATCCCTTATAGAACATGAATCCCTTATAAGGAGAATCCCTTCTAACATGAATCCCTTATAACATGAATCCCTTCAAGAAGCAGAATCCCTTCTATAATGAATCCCTTCTAGAAGCAGAATCCCTTCTAACATGAATCCCTTCTAGAACCAGAATCCCTTCTAATATGAATTCCTTCTAACATGAATCTCTTCTAATATGAATCCCTTCTAACATGAATCCCTTCTAGAACATGATTACCTTCTAATATGAATCCCTTCTAACATGAATCCCTTCTAGAACATGAATCCCTTCTAAGGAGAATCCCTTCTAGAACATGAATCCCTTCTAAGGAGAATCTTTTCTTACATGAATCCCTTATAATATGAATCCCTTCTATAATGAATTCCTTCTAGAAGCAGATTCCCTTATATAATGAATCCCTTCTAGAAGCAGAATCCCTTCTAACATCAATCCCTTCTAGAACATCCAGAATCCCTTCTAACATGAATCCCTTCTAGAACCAGAATCCCTTCTAATATGAATCCCTTCTAACATGAATCCCTTCTAATATGAATCCCTTCTGACATGAATCCCTTCTAATATGAATCCCTTCTGACATGAATCCCTTCTAGAACATGAATCCCTTCTAGAACCAGAATCCCTTCTAATATAAATCCCTTCTAACATGAATCCCTTCTAGAACATGAATCTCTTCTATAATGAATCCCTACTAGAATCAGAATCACTTCTATAATGAATCCCTTCTAGAATCAGAATCCCTTCTCAGGAGAACCCCTTCTAACATGAATCCCTTCTAGAACCAGATTCACTTCTAATGAATCCCTTCTAAGATGAATCCCTTCTAGAACATGAATCCCTTCTAAGGAGAATCCCTTCTAACATGAATCCCTTCTAGAACATGCATCCCCCTTCAAACATGAATCCCTTATAACATGATTCCCTTCTAATATTTATCCCTTCTAGAAGCAGAATCCCTTCTAACATGAATCCCTTCTGGAACATCCAAAATCTCTTATAACATGAATCCCTTCTAGAACCAGAATCCCTTCTAATATGAATCCCTTATAACATGAATCCCTTGTAGAACATGAATCCCTTCTAGAACATGAATCCCTTCTAGAACCAGAATCACTTCTAAGGAGTATCCCTTCTAACATGAATCCCTTCTAGAACATGCATCCCCCTTATAACATGAATCCCTTCTAATATGAATCCCTTCTAGAAGCAGAATCCCTTCTAACATGAATCCCTTCTAGAACATCCCGAATCTCTTATAACATGAATCCCTTCTAGAACCAGAATCCCTTCTAATATGAATCCCTTCTAACATGAATCCCTTCTAGAACATGAATCCCTTCTAGAACCAGAATCACTTCTAAGGAGAACCCCTTCTAACATGAATCCCTTCTAGAACCAGAATCACTTCTAATGAATCCCTTCTAATGAATCCCTTCTAACATGAATCCCTTATAGAACATGAATATCTTCTAAGGAGATTGCTTCTAACATTAATCCCTTCTAGAACATGAATCCCTTCTAACATGAATCCCTTCTAGAACATGAAACCCTTCTAAGGAGAATCCCATATAACATGAATCCCTTCTATAATGAATCCCTTCTAGAAGCAGAATCCCTTCTATGATGAATCCCTTCTAGAAGGAGAATCCCTTCTAACATGAATCCCTTCTAGAACCAGAATCCCTTCTAATATGAATCCCTTCTAACATGAATCCCTTCTAATATGAATCTCTTCTAACATGAATCCCTTCTAATATGAATCCCTTCTAACATGAATCCCTTCTAGAACATGAATCCCTTCTAATATGAATTCCTTCTAACATGAATCCCTTCAAGAACCTGAATCCCTTCTAAGGAGAATCCCTTCTAGAACATGAATTCCTTCTAGAAGTAGAATCCTTTCTATCATGAATCCCTTCTAAGGAGAATCCCTTCTAGAACCAGAATCCCTTCAAGAATCAGAATCTCTTCTAACGTGAATCCCTTCTAGAACCTGAATCCCTTCTAATATGAATCCCTTCTAGAACATGAATCCCTTCTAAGGAGAATCCCTTCTAGAACATGAATCCCTTCTAACTTTAATCCCTTCTAACATGAATCCCATCTAAGGAGAATCCCTTCTAGAACCAGAATCCCTTCTAACATGAATCCCTTCTAGAACCAAGAATCTCTTCTAATATGAATCCCTTCTAGAACATGAATCCATTCTAAGGAGAATCCCTTCCTACATGAATCCCTTGAATCCCTTCTAGAACCAGAATCCCTTCTAACATGAATCCCTTCTAGAACATGAATCCCTTCTAAGGAGAATCCCTTCTAGAACATGAATCCCTTCTAGAAGATGAATCCCTTCTAGAACCAGAATCCCTTCGAAGGAGAATCCCTTTTAACATGAATCACTTCTAGAACCAGAATCCCTTCTAACATGAATCCTTTCTAAGGAGAATCCCTTCTAGAACCAGAATCCCTTCTAGAATCAGAATCCCTTCTAACATGAATCCCTTCTAGAATTTCTAGAATGAATCCCTTCTAACATGAATCCCTTCTAGAACATGAATCCCTTCTAAGGAGAATCCCTTCTAGAACATGAATCCCTTCTAGAAGTAAAACCCCTTCTAACATGAATCCCTTCTAGAACATGAATCCCTTCGAGAGCCAGAATCCCTTCTAGAAACAGAATCCCTTCTAACATGAATCCCTTCTAGAACCAGAATCCCTTCTAACATGAATCCCTTCTAGAATCAGAATCCCTTCTAACATGAATCCCTTCTAGAACATGAATCCCTTCTAAGGAGAATCCCTTCTAGAACATGAATCCCTTCTAAGGAGAATCCCTTCTAACATGAATCCCTTCTAAAGAAAATCACTTCTAAAGAGAATCCCTTCTAGAACCAGAATCCCTTCTAACATGAATCCCTTCTAGAACATGAATCCCTTCTAAAGTGAATCCCTTCTAGAACCAGAATCCCTTCTAGAACCAGAATCTCTTCTAACACCTGACTTTTAAAGATGTGGCTACGTAGTTCTAGCATGTCGACATGTTGTATAGAAAGCCAAGAAAATTTTTACCAGGTTTTGTAGACAATGCAATTCGGTCCTTTAAAATCATAAGTTCAGTTGAAAGATTGATGTGGGTGTAAGGACTAAGATCCTTGTTGCTAAGTTACTCCACTGTTGCATATCATTAATTGAGCAGGTGTTGTATGTGTTTAATTTCAAGCATAATGTGACATACCTCTTTTATACCATGTTGTTTTAATTATACTCTGATGAAATTTTTATTACGTGCCTAAACGATTTATTTAATTATTTGGGGGTATAGAAAGGGGGTGTTACATTAAGTAGTATCAGAGCCGGTGTTGAGTCAGTCGTGTTTGTCTCATTGTTGTGTTGTTTAAACTGTTGTTTATTCCTTAGTACGTGATAGGTGTGTGGAACACTATCAGTGCTTTCCGGTTTTTCTAATCCGTTGTCTTCAGGTGAGAATGAGATAAGTGGGGGAGAAGCTGGTACTTCTCCAAGTGACTTCAGGTGTGGAGCTTATCAGAATTTGAAGTGCAGTACCAAAATCACCATTGTCTAACGCTTGATAAAGCTGAAGGAGCTTATCAGAAGCATTTTTGGAGATGTCCCCACTATTCAACTTAGCAAACAACCCATCAAGTCTCTTTGAGTTGTCTTCTATTTCCCGCCTCTTTACTGGGTTTTCACGTGAACCTCTGAGTGCTTTCGATGTCTCATTAAAAAGTCCTGTCAATGTTGTAACAATAGGCATTTGGTGTACTGACATAGTAAAAGCAAAAGTTAAAGCCAAAATAGAATAAGACAAGGAACACGTGATAAGTGAAATACATATCATTGTTCAAGACAAATGAGTAGGGGTTCATGTTCTAGAAGGGATTCTCCTTAGAAGGGATTCATGTTCTAGAAGGGATTCATGTTCTAGAAGGGATTCTCCTTAGAAGGGATTCATGTTCTAGAAGGGATTCATGTTAGAAGGGATTCTAGTTCTAGAATGGATTCATGTTAGAAGGGATTCTGGTTCTAGAAGGGGTTCTGGTTCTAGAAGGGATTCATGTTAGAAGGGATTCTCCTTAGAAGGGATACTGAGATAACCCCTACTTAGATAACCCTACTGAGATAACCCCTACTAGGATATATAACCCCTAATAGGATATATAACCCCTAATAGGATATATAACCCCTATTGAGATAATCCCTACTGAGATAACCCCTACCGAGATAAGAAAGCCAAGAAAATTTTTACCAGGTTTCGTAGACAATGCAATTCGGTCCTTTAAAATCACAAGTTCAGTTGAAAGTTCTTCAGAACCCAGGGATACTGAGATAACCCCTACTTAGATAACCCCTACTGAGATAACCCCTACTAGGATATATAACCCCTACTAGGATATATAACCCCTATTGAGATAATCCCTACTGAGAGTTGGGAGAAGTTTAAAGTACCATATTTTGACAAGTACAAAGGGACAAATTGTCCTACAGTACACCTCAGGGCTTATTTTCAAAAGATGTCAGCATACTCGGATGATGAGAAGCTTTTGATGCATTTCGTTCAGGACATTCTGTCGGGTCCTTCTCTGGAATGGTATATGGGTCTGGAAGGGACACATATAAGAAGCTAGAGAGAGTTGGGAGAAGAATTTGTGCATCACTACCAGTACAACAGTTACTTGGCGCCTAATAAGGTGCAATTGTAGAATTTGTCACAAAGAAATAATGAGGGATTCAAGGAGTACGCCCAGAGGTGGCGAGAGTTAGCGGCCAGAGTTAAACTCCCAATGGTGGAACGTGAATTGATTGACATGTTCATGGCGACCTTGCCAGGAACATACTATGAGAAATTGATCGGGTGCATGTCTAGAAGCTTTTAGTACTTAGTGATGGCAGGGGAAAGAGTAGAGAATGGAATAAAGACAAGAAAGATATAGAGTGGAGTAGGGCCTTCGTCAGGAGGAATGAAGAAAGCATAAAATGGGAACCTGAAGAAAAGGGAAGGGGATATGAATGTTGTATCAACCTACAGAGGTAGAGACCGAGTGCAACATCAACGTCAGTATCAGCCTCAGCATCAGCATTAACAGCAGGTTACCAGTATAGGTATTCCGGCTATACCACAACAACAAACTGTTGTGCCTCGTCGTTACCAAGATAGAGGAAGGATGGCCAACAGGCAGCTCGACACGCCTCTCATGCCTTACTCACAGCTTTTGCAACATTTGTTACAGTTGCAACTTATTCAGAAGAGGACTTTGGTGTCACTCACTAGTACGCCTCCACCAGGTTATGATGCAAACACTAGGTGTGATGTGCTCTGGGTCATAATATTGATAACTGAAAAGCTTTTAAACACAAAGTGAATGATCTGCTTGACTCCAAAGCAATCAATTTCACAAATGAGACCCCAAATGTAAATCTGAACTCGATGCCAAATCACGGGGTGGCTAGAATCAATGCTGTTATTGAGGGAGAGAGGTTAAACTTAATAACTAGTGTTGCAGAATTGAAGACGCCTTTGAGCTATGTGAAAGACAGATTGCTAAAGGGTGGTGTTTATCCGGGTTGTTTAGAAGGTTGTGCAGAATGTGGTATGCATCTGGAGGGTTGTGTTACTTTTAGGAGTTATATTCATAGTTTTATTGACGAAGGAAGTTTACTGTTCGACATGATTGTGGGAGAAGAAGAAATGAAGGAAGTTAATAATGAGTAGGATGAGGTCGCAACGATTTCAATCCCATACCGGACAATTAACATTTCAGTGCCACCAAGGCCAACTCCTGTTATTATTACTACGCCAGTATTAGTACCCTATGAGAACACCAAGGCCATTCCTTGGAACTATGGGGCAGAGGTGTTCTGCAAAGGGCAAAAACAAGAGTTGGTGGAGACATCGTTTGGAGGCACTTTTGTTGACAATATTGTTGGGTCGGGGGGAATAACTATGAGTGGCAGAGTTTTCTCTCCACCTGAAACTAATATTGGAAAGAATGACAAGGGTAAGGGTAAAGCTGCTGCAGAAGAAGGGGTTCAACAGCAAGGGGAGAAAGACTATTTGACTAAAGATGCTGAAGAATTCATGAGGCTTATTCATAAAAGTGATTACAAGATTGTAGATCACTTGCATCAGAAACCTTCTAAAATTTCTATCCTATCATTGTTATTATGCTCAGAGGCACACAGAAATGCTTTGTTAAAGATCCTAAATACAACATTTGTACCACAGAAGATTTCTGTTAATCAACTGGAAAGAGTGGTGACTCACGTCAATGCTGGTAATGGATTGGGTTTTACTGATTTGGACTTGACTCCCGCCCGGTGAAATCATAACCACACTCTGAACATATCCATAGAGTGTAGGGGATCTGTTCTATCCCATGTGTTAGTTGATATGGGATCCTCGCTCGATGTGTTTCCGAAGAAAGCGCTAATGAAGCTAGACACTCAAGGCTTGATCTGCACTCCAGGTGATTTAGTCATGAGAGCATTTGATGGAACCAGGAGGTCAGTATTTGGTGAAGTCATGTTGCCAATTCAAGTGGGTTCAGAGATCTCTTATAGTTGTTTGCTTGACCAGCCTTGGATACACTCCGCTGGGGAAGTTACCTCGACTTTGCATAAGAAATTGAAGTATATGGTGGAGGGGAAGGTTGTTATAGTCTATGGAGAGGAGGATATTATGACTAGTCATCTGTCGTCCTTTAAGTATGTGAAGGTGGATGGTGAGATTCATGAGACGTTATGTCAGGCTTTTGAAACTGTGCGGATTCAGGGAAGCCTCTCATAGAAGCTAAAGGTCCAGAGGTCTCGATGTCGTCATTCAAAGAAGCCCGTGCTATAGTGGAATCTGGGTCTTCTCAGAAATGGGGCCAAGTGCTCGACGTTCTTGCTAAACATGACAAGTTCGGTATGGGGTATAACCCATCTTCTTCAAGGGATCCTCCAAAGTACAGAGGACCTGTTCAGTTTACCAGCGGTGGGGTTATTTTCGACATGATCAATGTTGTTGAGGATGATGAAGGAGACAATGATTGCAATATGGATGCTTGGATTTGTCCATGTGTCCCCGGACAGAAACTTTGCAACTGGACTGTGGAGGAAATCATCCAAATTACATCAGAAGAGTAATTTTCATTTGTTTTTTATTATGTCTGGTCCTACGTTCTGCCCAAGACGTAGTGGCTTTTCCTTGTAGGGTCCCTCTGTTTATTTTCAAACTTTTATCATGAATGAAAGACGTCCTTTTTGCATTCAAATATTTTGATCCTTGTTTTTCTTTTTTATATTTTAAACAAAAGCAGAAAGATGGCAATGTGTTTGTGTCTGTTTGCATATCATAATAAGCATAAAACATCAATTGTGAAGGTTTCACATCTCGGATACTATCGATACAGATTTGGCTATGGCTCGATATGACTTTTAGAATCCCATTTACCAAGCTGAAGAAGAGACTGATGAAGATTGTGACCTACCTAAAGAGCTTGCCAGAATTTTGAAACAAGAGGAAATGGTTATTTTGCCTCATCAGGAGGGCGTTGAAGTCGTCAATTTGGGCACTAAAGACGACAAGAAAGAAGTCAGAGTTGGGGCCGCATTGGAAGACGACGTCAAGAGAAGATTGGTAGAAATGCTTCATGGGTATAGAGATGTCTTCGCTTGGTCGTATGAGGATATGCCAGGGTTGGATACCGATATAGTGATGTACCATCTACCTCTTCGAGAAGAATGTCCGCCTGTGAATCAGAAATTGAGGAGGACTAGACCTGATATGGCATTCAAGATCAAAGAAGAAGTCCAGAAGCAGTTGGATGTTAGGTTTCTTGTTGTCACTAATTACTTTCCATGGGTCACTAATATTGTTCCTGTACCTAAGAAAGATGGGGAGGTCAGGATGTGCGTCGATTACCAAGATCTAAATAGAGCGAGCCCAAAGGATGATTTACCGCTCCCCCACATTGATGTTTTGGTTGATAACATTGCTCAATACTCTGTGTTTTCCTTCATGGATGGCTTCTCTGAGTATAACCAAATCAAAATGACCCTAGAGTACATGGATAAAACTACTTTTATCACGCCGTGGGGAACTTTTTGCTACAAAGTTAGCCTTTCGGATTGAAAAAGGCAGGGGCAACTTATCAACAAGCATTGGTGACTCTCTTTCATGATATGATTCATCATGAGATCGAAGTATATGTTGATGACATGATTGCGAAGTCACAAACAAAGGAAGGACATCTGGTTAATCTTCTAAAGTTATTTAAAAGGTTAAGGAAGTTCAAGCCGAGGTTAAATCCTAACAAATTCACCTTCGGGGTGAGATCTAGGAAGTTTCTGGGTTTTATTGTCAGTGAAAGAGGAATTGAGGTGGATCCTGCAAAGATAAAAAGCCATACAAGAGATGCCTGAGACGAGAACAAATAAAGAGGTTCGTGGTTTCCTTGGGAGACTAAATTACATTGCGAGATTCATATCTCACCTTACAGCTACTTGTGAGCCTACTTTCAAGTTGTTGAGAAAAAATCAAGCAGTTATTTGGAATGAAAACTGTCAGAAGACATTCGAAAAGATAAAAGTGTACTTACAGGAACCTCTGATATTGATGCCTCTAGTTGCAAGGAGACCTCTGATTATGTATTTGACGGTTCTTGAGAATTCAATGGGTTGTGTGCTCGGTCAACATGACATGACGAGTAGAAAAGAGCATGTTATCTATTACTTGAGTAAAAAGTTCACAGATTATGAGTTAAGATATTCGATGCTAGAGAAGACATGTTGCGCACTTGCTTGGGAAGCTAAACGCTTAAGGCAATACATGTTAAACCATACAACCATGTTAATTTCAAAGATGGATCCGATCAAATACGTTTTTGAAAAGCAAGCGCTTTCCGGGAGAATTTCTAGATGGCAGATGGTTCTGACAGAGTATGACATTCAATATGTTTCTCAAAAATCCATTAAAGGAAGTGTGTTGTCAGAATATCTTATAGAACAACCAATTGAGGATTATCAGCCAATGAGATTTGAGTTTCCGGATGAAGATATAATGTTTTTGAAGATGAAAGACTGTGATGAGCCTCTACTTGACGAGGGTCCCTAGATTGGGTCTCAGTGGAAGTTGGTTTTCGACGGTGCTGTTAACTCATATGAAAATGGAATTGGGGCAATTATGACAACTCCTCACGGTTCTCACATACCGTTCACTGCCCGATTAACGTTCGCTTGCACCAACAATAAAGCTGAATATGAAGCATGTATCATGGGTTTAGAGGAAGCTATTGATTTGAGAATCAAGAATCTAGATGTGTATGGTGATTCGGCCTTAGTCGTTAATCAGATCAAAGGAGAGTGGGAAACCCGTCAGACCAACCTGGTGCCTTATAAGAACTATGCAAGAAGACTGCTGCCTTTCTTCGACAGGGTTGAACTTCATCATGTGCCGATGGCTGAAAATAAGATGGCAGACGCTTTGTCAACATTATCATCAATGTAGAAGGTGAATTTTTGGAATGACGCTCCAACAATCACTATCATGCGACTTGATAGGCTAGCTTTTATATTTGCAGTAGAAGAAGCGCCATATGGGAGGCCTTGGTATTTTGACATCAGACATTTCTTCAAGACCCAAGAATACCCGCCTGGGGCATCAAGTAGAGACAAGAAGACTCTGAGGAGGTTGTCGGGTAATTTTTACTTGAATAAGGATAATGTGTTGTACAAGAGAAACTTCGACATGGTGTTGGTGCATTGTGTGGATGAGAATGAAGCAAGTTTGCTTATGGAAGAGGTCCACAGAGGCTCTTTTGGTAATCATGCTGGAGGGCATACGATGTCTAGGAAACTATTGAGAGCAGGGTATTACTGGATGACCATGGAGTCCGACTGTTTTAAGTACGCCAAGAAATGCCATAAATGTCAAATTTATGCTGACAAAATGCATGTACCACTGAGTCCTCTAAATGTATTGACATCCCCTTGGCCCTTTGTAATGTGGGGCATCAACATGATTGAGAGCAGGGTATTACTGGATGACCATGGAGTCCGACTGTTTTAAGTACGCCAAGAAATTCCATAAATGTCAAATTTATGGTGACAAAATGCATGTACCACCGAGTCCTCTAAATGCATGTACCACCAAGAAATGCCATAAGTGTCAAATTTATGCTGACAAAATGCATGTACCACCGAGTCCTCTAAATGTATTGATATCCCCTTGGCCCTTTTCAATGTGGGGCATCAACATGATTGGGAAGATTGAACCGACTGCCTCCAATGGTCATCGCTTTATCTTGGTAGCAATTAATTATTTCACCAAGTGGGTAGAGACAGCTTCCTTCGCTAATGTGACCAAGAAAGTAGTTGCTCGTTTTATAAAGAAAGATATCATCTGCCGATATGGAGTGCCAGAATGAATCATCATTGACAATGGTTCAAATTTGAATAATAAGATGGTGAAAGAATTGTGCCAGAATTTTAAAATTGAACACCACAACTCCTTTTCGTACCGTCCAAAGATAAATGGTGTTGTGGAGGCAGAAAATAAGAATATCAAGAGGATCATATAGAAAATGGTGGTGACTTATAAATATTGGCATGAGATGTTGCCCTTTGCTTTACACAATTATCGTGCTTCGGTGTGCACATCTATTGGGGAAACACCTTTCTCGCTGGTATACGGCACAGAAGTTGTTATACCACTAGAAGTCAAAATTCCTTCTCTGAGGGTATTGTCTGATGTGAAGCTTGATGAAGCAGAGTGGGTAAAGGCTAGGTTGAATCAACTTAGTTTGATTGATGAAAATAGGTTTCCATTTATCGCCCATGGCCGGCTGTATCAGGGTAGAATGAAGAAGGCATTTGATCAGAAGGTACGCCCTCGACATTTCCAGGTAGGCGACTTAGTGTTGAAGAGGATCTTCCCTCCACAAACAGATCACAGGGGCAAATGGACTCCCAATTATGAAGGTCCGTACGTAGTAAGGAAGTTTTTCTCTAGAGGAGCCTTATTGCTATTAACTATGGACGGTGAAGATTTTATGTCCCCTGTAAACGCAGACGTAGTCAAAAAATACTTTGCTTAAAAAGAGACCCGCTGGACATAAAAAGAAAGCCCAAGCAAAATGGGGCATCCCGTCGAACCATAAAGAGGTTCGGGAAAAAGTTAGGGATAAAAGGAAAAATTAATAAACTCACAAAGTTGAAAACATGAGAAGGCGACTTTGGCAAAATTGGGCATCCCGGTGGGTCAAAAATCCGCAAGGGCGATCCAGGAAAAAGTTAGGGATTTAAAAGCAAACGACTACGGTCTATGTCTAATCTATGAATGCATTTGGATTCTTGGAGATCTCGAAGGGTAAAAGTCATTCTCTTCAGGAGGCATGGAATTGTTGAAGCATCAAAGACATGTGGGTCATATCCAAATCGACACGTGGTGGTAATCTGTTTTCACATTGCCGACATTTGTATACTTTGTCATTTATAATTTTTGCGCAATTTCCTCTTTTCAAGAATTGCATCCGTTGTAATTTTCCTATTTACAAGCCTTTTTAATCAATGAAGTATTTTCCTCAAGAGCTTTCCATTTCTTGTTTTTTACTTTTACTGTTTTGTTTGCGAAAAGACGTCCGATATTTTTGATAAACTTTGCATACGAAAACTTTGAGGCTTTTCATATTTAAAACAACGAGTTACTTGAATGATGTCATTGTTGCAAACATGACACGCTATTTGTTTGTTTGTCATTTACAGGATGAACGATCCTTTTCCCAACAGGGCTCTCTCCATATAATACTGTTTTCAAATCGGAAATATCTCACTAGCAATGATGTGTACTTATCCTCAGCAGGGTAATATTGAGATTATTCCCCAGCAGCAGGGTAAGCTCAGTGTTGTTCCCCGACAGAATCTGTGTCATTGACTTCTCTCCCTAAGCAGAGATTCCCTCGACGAGTAAATTAGCAATGGTAGATATCCTCAACAGATTCCAATGGTCATTGGTATTCTTCAAAGTAAGATCTTTGAGACAACTTCCCGATGGATGTTATCCTCCATTCCTAGAAATTTGGATTCCTTCCCATAAGAGTTCTATTTACGAATGTCGTCCAGGGCATATTCCTCAACTGAGTTTGTTTACTGGCCCTCTCAGCACCTTTTCTTGGTGGTGCTCCTTTGCATTTGCATCTTGCACAACATCCTCCCAAACGCGTAGCATTTCCATCTCGTGTGGAGCATTACGCCATGTTCAAACATATGCATGCGAAGCATAAGCCAGGTTTGATACATTTGTTGCCAAACATCTCTCCAGTAGATAACGACATAATTCATGGGTGTAATTTGGTTTCATCTTACTTTTAAGTTTCTCTTACTTTTACTCCCCAACAAAGTTTACTTGTTTAAGTTTCTCTTTCCCTAGCGGATTTTTCTTTTCAGATTGTAATTTGGTCTTTTCTACTTCCTTCTTATCCCGGGTGTGTTATTCTGACTTTGGGTTGGTAATCCCCAGCTCGTTCGTTTTGTGGATGTTATCTCAACTTTTGGTTGGTAGTCCGTTGTTTTGTGGATGTTATCCCAACTTTTGGTTGGTAGTCCATCGTTTTCTGGATGTCATTCCAATGTTTGGTTGGTAGTCCTCTGTTGTTCCCCTACGGAGTCGTCATCCCAACTTTTGGTTGGTAGTCTCCTTCCCCAGTGATCCTAAATTTTTTTTAGTAGCCTTCATCCTAACTTTTGGTTGGCATGTCGTCTTTTATTCCCTGCAGGGTCATTATCCCAACTTTTGGTTGGTAGGCTTCATTTTTGGGCAAGTTCGCATTCAGTAGATGTCCTGACGATTCTGACTTTTGGTTGGTAGCTATCCGATTATTTATTGGCAATCCCGACTTTCGATCATTGGTTTCATTTTTGGAGACCCTAACTTTTGGTTAGTAGCTTTCATCCCAACTTTTGGTTGGTAGTCTTTATTGTTTGTGTATCCGCCCTCGATCGGCGTCTGGGTGATCCTAACTCTTGGTTAGTAGCCTCTTTCTCAAAGATTTTAGATATAACTCTCCAGCGGTCCTGAATTTTGGTTAGTAGCCATTGTTATCTTTTTTATTAGTTACCATATTGGTCATCCCCAACTTTTAGTTGGTGCCCGTTGTTTTCAAGTCCACTTTCGGCTGGCAATCTGTGCATTGTGAATATCGTCACGGTTCACAAATTTCTGATTTCTTTTTGTATTCAATCACCTCTTACTTTGAATGTATGAGAGTCGTTGCTACCATCCATTTAGGTTCAAGTCTATTGAATAGGGGCAGCTGTTGCACCCCAAAATTTGCCCTCACTTTTTCTACCTTTGACTGGCTTTTGTTTCACGTTCATTTTTGCATCATCATTAGGTCATAGTTCATAATCATATTCTGCACGGGTCCTCTAAGACATGGGGTCAAGAGTTTCTCTAAATCAAATCATCAAGTATCAGGCTTCCATTCTTCCAGAATTATCAGGCATCGAGGGCCTAGGGTTTCATCATTTCCTTGGCTCAAGTTTGTTGGCAAGCTTATATCCAGTTGGCTTAGGATCAAGGTTTACTTCTCATCATGGGTAGGAAGTCAAGTTTATCAGGGATGATGGTATAGCTTCAAATCATGTGTGGTTATTTGGTTATAGTTAATATCAGACAGAAGTTTGACCTAATCTTGGTCGAACCATCAAGAGCTTCTCTCTATTTTAAGTTACCCACTCCAGTGGCCAGTTCTCAGTCAATGCTTATTCAAGGTCGATTTTTTCCATATTGGAATTCATCAGATTATCAAGCAATGATTCATGAGAAATTCAATTCAAAAGTCAAGTACATCATGATCATAGGCTCAACTGTGTTCAGATACAAACTATTCAGCAATCCAAGTTTTGTTCAGTCATTTGATCAGATGCATTGTGGGAAAATTTCAAGTTGGTTTTGAATCAAGATCAAGATTTCGTATACATTTTATTTCTCAACCGTATCCCTTTTCTAATCCATTCTTTTTATCCATATTCATTAACCATCCATCCATTTTTCACGAATTTACAATTCATTTGATATGTCCAAATACACGTATCCATTTTCAAATCCACCAAATTCATCTTTCCAAACCATTTCCTATTTAACATCTAATTTACCTTTTTTTATATCCAAACCCATCTTTTAGAAAAACATAATTCCATCCCCGTTTTTTGAATTTAAACCCCTTTCAATTCAATAATTAACCAATTAACCATTTATTCATTTTTAATCTTTCTCCAAAACCAAATTCATGTGGGTACCCATTTTCTCACCATCCAAAATTTGATTACAAACCATATCCATCTTTGTTCATTTCCAAATCCCAATTATTTAGCCCATATCCATTGTTATCCAAGTTCAATTTTTAAAGGTCCATTTATTTTTACCCAAAATAAACTATATGGCCCACATCAAGAAAAATGCAGGAAGTGGAATTGTTTGATCAAATGGATGATGAACTATATTGGGTTGAGAATATGACACGGTATGATCGTGTCCCTAAATGGATTCATGCAAATACAAAAAGAAGTCAGAGCTCTTGCTACTTGTGTCGGAGAGGAAGAGAAAATCTAAAATCGATGAACTCTCAATCCTCGAGGAAAGTCATCCAACTATAAGTTTAGATGATGCCAAATATATTTCAACCGAAGCACCAGAAGCTCCACCGGTAGAAACTGCTTCAGATGTTTACTACTCTTATAACAAGTCCACATCTTGCAAGACATCAAAATATGTGCGGTTGTCGTGAATCCAAGTGTGCAAACAAGGGGGGTTTTAGCTCTAATGAGTTGCAGCAAGTGACTGAAAATGGTTCCAATCGCGATGAAGCAATAAAAGAAACCGCAGCATAATAGAGTGAAAGAAACGCATTACAAGCATGACAGCGACTCCAGTGTAGCCACCTCTTCCTGTCCGTCCATATCATCCCAAAACATAGAGCTCGCACTATGTTGTACTACCAAAGACAACCCACGCTGCAGCCATTACTTAATTGCACAACCTGCATAGTAAAACACCAAACGATACCTGCTACATGAACCTGTAATATGTGTTCCACATCCAAAACCAGACATCCAACACACCTTCACATGTCACGACAAAACCTGCACGAAAACAATAGTACAACATCACTACAAGCTTTCAGCATTCTACACATGATAACAACAAAAGAAAACAATTCCAAAAAAAACCCAGTACCCGCAACAAATAAAAGAAAAGATAGAACCTTGTTTCTGCAATTTCCACTCAAATTTTCATAAAAGGAACATGCCACAAACCAGTACACAAGAATACAACAATGGGACCTCACATAGTTGCGTACGAAAAGAAATCAAGGGCCAGCTGTAAAATGAAAATTTGTACGATGTCAGAATGATTTCGCAGCAATGTTTCACAACTGAGCTTTCGTCACAATTGTCCTTCCAATTCCTTCCCATATACCCTCAATCCTCTCTATAAATTCGACCTTTTTTCCTTTAAGAAAGAGAAAGAAGCCCTAACGCCGAAACTACCCTGTTGAAATCTCTCCAACCTTCAATTACCCTTCGAACTATACACAACAACTCACAACCGTAACTAATCGCTACTTTATTTTGTAAGACAACTACACTCATAAAACAAAGACGCGAGAGGGAGAATAAATGAAACAGAGAGAGACGAGATTGAGAAAGGATTTTGTGCATTGAGACTTGAGCTAAGAGAACGAGATCGAGGTTGGAAAGTTTGTTCTTGTGCCGGCAACGAAAAGTGAGAGGTCGAGGGCAGATCGTGAAGAGGTGATCGTTGAGTGCTTGAGCATCGTTTCTGGACGTGGGTGCTATTAGCCGTGTTTTTCCTTAGGCAGAAAAGTTGGTTTTCTTCCATTTTTGCTTTGAGTTTTGCCGCAGTCATGGATAGGGTTTACATAACCCTCCTCTTCTAAAAGCTGGACCGAGCTAAAGGGCCCATTTTGTTTTTTTTTTCCTTTCATACCCTGATTTCACTTATACACCTCCCCCGTGGCTGTGGGTAAAGAGTTCTTGGGCTTGCTGAATGCAAGGCCCGTACGCCTGGGTTATTGAGTTCACCACCCTGTTACCCTTTTTTACACCTCTCTGGCTTTTAGTTTTTTTTATGTTAATCTTGTTTTTAATTAAGTTTAGTTTACTAATTAGACAATAATCTTAGGATTTGGATTTAACTTTAGTAATTTAATTTTTAATTTGGAGTTAGATTAGACTTCAATTAACATTTGTATTATATTTACTTTTAGAATTAGTTGTGGTTTTAGAGTTTAATAACTTTAGATTAAAATTTAATTTAATTAACTTAGGATTTAATTGATTTAGAATTTGATTAGAAACTAGTTTTTAATCCTAGAAGTTAGCTTTAAGTTAGAGTTAGGTTAGAAATAAATTTTTGAATTAACATAAGATTAGACCTTTGATTTCAATTTTAATTTAATTAACTCTTTTAATTTTTTATTAATTCTTAACTCTCGAGTGCGTTTGTAAATACTTCTTTAATGATACTTGTATATACTTTCTGTAAATTTGAATTTAAGTTTAGATATTTGGTGTTATTTGTGATTGTGATTCTTTGTGTTTACTTGCTGTTTATCTCCTGTTTTCATGATCCTCTAGGATTCCTAGCTCGACTTAATTTCTGATTAAGTTAGAGGTAGGAGAGACATTCGGCTTTCAATCCAAGCATGACAACATTAGGTAGGTTTCCCTTCTAATCCTGATTTTAGGGCCACTTTGTATGATAACAGTTAGGGTTCAGTTTCCCCTAGACCTTCCATGTGTCTCTCTTTTCTCATCTCAAATTTCTTCAAGACACTTAATAAATAATGATAAACATCGTGTGATACGAGCCTTAAGTACATGGGGAATGATGAGTGTGGGGTTTCTCCTTGCTTGCTTAGAGTGTTTAGCGTATGCCCTTTGGGCAATATGCGACGCATTCGCTCTCGTGTCATAGTCTTTAGTACGACGTGAGTCTCAAACCAACTCAATCCATTTCTTTAAAACTCTTGAACCAAATTCAAATCCTTTTATTCTTCGGGATTATTCTTCAAAATCATTTTCAAAAAAGAGTACGTTACTTTTTCTGTTCTACCGCAAACAGGCATCGACCCTAACTGCTGGAATGGGAACTTAATGTCGCTCTTAAAAAACACTTAACCAACCAGTGGTCTAGTTACCCAAACTACGTTTGCTCTGATTTCTCATACCAGATGAGATTATGTAGGCACAAGACGACGATGTCTTGGCAAGCAACCTTCCCCCTGTCACACCCTAATTTTTGACCACAAAATCTCACCTCTGTTTGTGCGTTTTCTTTTGTTATTTGACTTTATTTTAATATGTATGTTTTTACGGCTAACGAGTGCGCGCAGGATTATTTTGTTTTGAAGACGTCTCTGGAGAAGTTTTATGATTAGATCCCCTTAAATCAAGATTTTGGTCCTTTTCAAGCTTTCTCTCTTTATCAAGGAAGGTTTGGCAAGACAAGGTTCATACAAGAATTGAGATCACAGATTCATAGATTGAAGCATTGGTAGTACAAGATATTTTGGATTCAAGATTTAAGGATGATTCATTTGGTGCGTCTCAAATTGATATCCAATTTCATCAAGTGTATTCTAAAAGGGTTCAAGACTTTTGTTTTTCAATAAGTTGGGATTAAGCTCAATTTAAGTCATTACTTTGGTTAAGGTGGCACCTAAATTCAAGGGAGGATTGCAAGTCCATTCAATTATGAGCACAAGTTCAAGTCCTTTTGAGATCTGTTAAGCTTTTTTTTTGCAAGTTCATTATAAAGGAAATCGCCTAAGGGATTCATTCGATTTCTACACAATTGACGTCAAATTCACGTAATGAAACTTCGAATATATTACAAGTCACTCTTTTACAGGATACAATTGGTAAATTCACCAGTCAAGAATTTCATGTGTTCACATTTACATGAAGAATCATTTCAAGGTTTTCCATTTTGGTTTATCTTAATAATTGATACTGCTACAATGGTGAACATGACAAGGTTTAGAAGTTTGCACATGTGAGCTCCACAGTAATTCAAAAGACATTCATATATGGATTACAAAGGCTTTATAATTTACAATATTAAGTAACTCAGTATATAACAAGACCCAGACAATTAGGATTCTGCTTTTGTTTCCTAAGGTTTGCCTCGCTTGCGAAGCTACATGGCGTAAGATCTTCAGCGCAATGAGAAGTATCCAGTTACGATTTCGCACAGCTCCAAACACGGTCCGACTCAGCTGGAGGAAGGATTTTCACCTGCATTCCAAGATGCAAAGCCATTAGTTGCGCTAAGAGGTAATTGATAAAAAACCTGATGTTAAAATCAAAGGAGTGTTAACCGTATCTTCGAAGCCATTATTCCTGCGACGATTCATAATTTTCCGGACACAAGACTTGGAGCCAAGTTGTTACACTTGCAGAATTTTTGCGGTTGTACTCATCAAAGGGTTGGATATGCATACAAAAGTCACTATAGCCAGATCGCAAGAGGAAGATTTCAAATACGCAACCTCAAATGTCATCAAACAGACCTTATAAATCAATTGAAGCATAATTATCACTACTCACACGTACCCAGTTGTTGGAAGATCAGCAGCAGCAAAAGTAGGGGATCAATGTTGGGACATACAATGTGATACGTAATCTGTAACCGACAATGCATACAATTACGTAAATGAAGGAAAGTCGTTAACTCGTTCTCAAGCAACATCATCAGCTGGTGATTACAAACATAAGGTCCAAGGAGAGCCTTCTCCCAATGCTGCAGACAGCCTGCTCATGCCTTGAGCCCATCATCCTGATACCTATTACAGGAGCGACATTAACCTAAGTCATTAGATGCACTAAAATACTATCAAAAGCCTTGTGTCCTGGATAATTATATAACCAGACATGCTTAACTTCAAGAAAAATGATGATTGCAAATGCACATACCCTGCGAGTACAGAAGGGAATGGAACAACAACGAGAGTGAGGTTCAGCCGGGAGCACAGGTGCTGCTCTGTCTCTGAAATTGCACATGTCTTGACCAGATTTCCTTTGGGAAGCCTCATCTACTTTGGCACTATCCACCATGCTAAAACTGCAGTAACATTCAATCTTATTAGTAGGCCGAAAGACAAGGTTTCCATCACTAATGTAAAAGCAACTTATACCTTCAAAACTGGATGATCCACAAACAGACGGTTGGATAAAGAGCATGTGATTCTCCTTGCTGCTAAGGCCGCTAAGACTCAAAATCAGAATTCTATTGATGCTGTTATCGTTAGAATGCCTTCCGACCCTAAAGAAGCGAAGGCTACGAGACAGAGCTGCGTTTCTTGCCATTCAATTCAAGAAATAGGATAAGTGCTTTGACACACTGACAATGATATGGAAGAGAACATAAGGAACTTTATAAACAAGTAACAAAGGTGGCGCATACAAGAGGTCATCAGATATCTATGGGAATGGAAGAGCATCTAATGGTTATAGAGCTTCCCATGACAGCATTTATAAATAGATGATATGGACAATGGAATATATATGGAGATTCTTATTCTAGATGGTAAGAGTTTACCTAGACAAAAGGGTATCTATGTTCCTTTGCCTGATCTGAATAAACGGCATTCCTACCCGCTCTTGATAAACCGAAGTTTCATGGCGTGAAAAGGGCTTAAAACGACCTTTGCATCCTGAATTAATCCTCAGGGCACTGCTGCTATACTCTTTTAGTTCTGACTCCAACCAAAGCCATCAGCGAGAATTGGTGCTTTTGCCTCCATCAACTTCCAAGCAACCAGGACGCAGTACTCCAATCCCCCCAACATCATCATTAGCACATGAAAAAGAAAAGTGTTCAGATACGATTCAGTTTGAAGAAAAAACCAAAGGAATAGAGATGGATTTGGAAAAGAATATACCCTGTGTTCAGCCTATTTGCAAAGGGCAATTGCAGCTGTTACTCTTCATCGCCAACTTTGCTTCTGTGGAAGCCCCTCATCTCCAACAAACGAGTTTTCCTTCTGGGCTGTTAATCCGTCTTCTGGCCCAAAACCGTTGATCTCTACACTTGCCAGGTCACATTCAGAATCAATGAACTGTTAGAGAATATTCACTGGAATTAAAGATTCGATTCAAAAGAGACCAAATCAAATCCAATTTCGAATTAAAGCAAATCAGAGATTTGAGATGTCAAGTAATAAGTCATTATAGCAATCAGACGAATTAGGGATATTTTCAGATCTGAGTCATCCCAATTTGGAAAACCTAAATCAACATTCAAAGCAGCAATCAAATTCATTCAAGGATATTTCCAACAGAGACCTATAAAAGGAGACTACAAAGAGAAGAGAAGGGGTCGGAAAAAAAGGTTATCGTATTACACCGAGAATCTACGATTCGTGAACTTAATAAAGCGAGAAGAGAGAACACTTAGCTTTTCCGTGGACGAAGCCACCGCACGCCGCCGCGAGTTCAACGGACAGAACACTCTATTCCCGTCATCTCTAACGCATCTGTGACCACCAACCTTCGGTAATGCTCTATTCTCTTCTACATTCTTAAACTATTGATGCTTCTGGTGTTGTTTTCAGGTTCGAAACGTGATGAGGGGGAAAACCGATCGTGATTGGAGGGAGGAGGATGACAGTATTGGGATTTCGATTTGGGAACGAAGGATCTAGGGTTCTGTCGCCTCTCATTGTTCCCTTTTGTTTCGTTCGTGTATTTTGTGAAAGTGAATACACACACACTCACCACACTACCCTCACTGTAATCATCATTAACCCCCTAATCACCCTCTAATTTTTTTTTATTCATTAACTATTAGTTTTTTTTCTCTTAATCAACAGTTTAACCCTTTTAATTAATCAGTTAATTAAGTTTTAAAAATAGACTAATAATCTTTATTAAATAAACCAGCTTGTATTTATTTAATCTTTTAATAATTTATTAATCAATAGCTTATTTGCTTTTATCTATTAATCAACCTTTTATTTTACAACAACTTTTATTACAATTTTAATCCTAAAAATAATAATTATTAACCTTTAATCAATCAGTTTTTATTCAATTTTATCATATAGTTCTTAGGTTTTATTTTATTTAATAGATAACGATCTATTACACTATTTTATTTAAGCTAATAAATCAATCTCTTTATCTTAAATAATTAGGCCTTTTCTTAAAAAATAAATAATCTCCTTTATTCACTTAAAATTTTTGTACTAAATTACTAGTTAATCCTTTTTAAAAATAACTTTTATTAGATAATTTGTTCACTCATAAAAACCTTTTTAATTTATATCTAATCATCATTTCACCTAATTAAGATTAAAAAAACTTTTTTCTAGGAGCATAATGAAAACAACTTTTTATTATAATTAATTCTTCACGTCAGATTCAATTTTCATAAACAAAATTATTTCACCTAAGTTCTAGATAATAAGTAAATCATTATAACGTCTTATTTAACCTTAGACCTTAATTATATACTCAATCTCACCTAAAATCAATCCAGTTAAAATCAACCTCTCGCTTAAAATCGACCAACTAAAATCAACTCACATCGTAAAATACAATCTAATCGTGCACCCCATTTCACGATTCACTCTCACACACTTCAGCGCTTTCATGCGTATGTGTATGCTTTACTTATTTGCCCTTTATTATTTCCGCAATTTATTCTACAAGCAATTTACATTATCGCAATTTATATTTCCGCCTCGCATTTCATCCAAAGGAAGAACCTACACATGACTTAACGCTTGTGTGTAGTGCACAACATTTGCATCATTCTCCCCGTGATCCTTGATCCCACTCAAGTTGATCTTTTAGGACATATCCTACCCCATAGGAAGGACCTCTTTTACAACTTAGATACAAACAAAACAACTCAATTCAAACACTTCAAACACATTAGAGAAAGATGTTAGTCATCTTAAGCGAGATAGAATCTCCACCCCACATCAATACAATTAATCCGTAGGGACTTTTCCTTAAGAAAGATAGAGGCGTACTCGTCGATCAATATTCGAGTACTTGAGTCCTTCTCTTAAGACGATGCAAAGACTATTTTCCTACAATTTGTGGTGGTTAAATCTCCCTTAAAATGACAACTCACCTTTTCTCCTAAAATCAATCAATCAACTACCCTAAACCCGTAGGAACTTTGACCATAGTCAAAGAACTCCTCAAACCCTTTAGGAGAACTACAAATACTCTGATTCCCTCCCGTAAGGATATGTAGGCATAAGATGCGACATCTTATCGAGTATACTTAGAAATAAACCCCTAGGTCTTTTATACCTTAAGCAGATAAACATTTAGCAATAAACAAACATAAAACAAGAGGGTCCTGTAGAGTACTACAGAAACTTAGGATGCTAGTACCTTCCCTAAGTTTAACCAACCCCCGAACCTAAAACTCTATAAACCTTGCATTTGCATTGCATTATGGGAATTTCGATCTTTATCCCTTCCTTTGGACAAATCAAAGTTCGGTTGCAAATGAATTAAAGATTCAAACTAATCAATAGTTTGGTATCCGAATTTCACCGCGACAGAAATGGCGACTTCACTGGGGAATACTCAGTGGGTCTCCCTATCTTGTTTTGTTTCTTTTATTGCTTCATATATTTGCTTACTTGCTTATTTGCTTATTTGTTATTTCTTTTGGGCTATCATCCCTGAGTGGTGAGACAAAGTCCTACACCCGGACTTGAGTGAACTTAAGATAGGATAGTGATATGTTCGACGAGGCTTATAGGGAGTTGAATCCCGACCAAGTTTACTTGAAAATCACGCTCAGTTGAGACCCTTTCGAAAATAGTTCGGTTGAACGAGTAATTGTGAAGACTTTTACTATTTTCGATTGGAGTCTATGATATTGAGGACCATAGTTACCTTAACCCCACTTTGGCCTTTATTAGGATGTAGTGCGGGACTATGAGGGAGTACACCCGAAATAGTGCTACGCGATGCTACACTCAAAAGAAGTTCTCTTGAGAATATTATTAATCACCGAGTAATTGAGAAGTTGATAATATCCAAAAGATGGGCTAATGACTTTGGGCACCCCCTTAGAACCTTGTTTTACAGGTACAATTCACCCCTAGTCCTTGTCCTTTGGGAAATGGGTAGACCCTTTACTCCATGCTCGTTGCAAACCTATGACCTTTTGTTTGTTTACATATGTGTCCTTATGTGCTTACTTGTGTTTGTTGCATTCATATAGCATCATTCTGCATTGGACTTCATGGGGTTCCCTTTTGTTTATGAACATTGCAGGTCGCCATGACTTCTAATGAAGGACACACTTTGAAATACACTTTTAAAAGTCCTAATTAGGTGACCTAAATAAGTTGGTGACTTTGATTGAAGACCAGGGCAAGTTCAAGAGCAAATATTGAAAGCTAATATCTTTATTGAGTCGCCAAGTAGACGAAGGACTTCTCTCCACTTTATTGCAATTTTATGATCCGCTATATCACTGTTTTACATTCTCAGACTTCCAACTATTACCTACATTGGAAGAGTATTCCTTTTTGGTTGGTCTACCTATCCTAGAAGAATCTCTTTTCCCTTTCTTGGAGAAGGACCCCGAGGAAAGAGATATTGCTAAGGCTCTTTATCTGAAAATGTCCGACGTCAGGAGAAACTTAATTAGTAAGGGTGGTATTTTAGGCTTAACTACGGATTTCTTAATCAACAAGGCTATGTTTTATGCCGATTATACAAACAAGACCCTGTTCGAAGAAATATTTGCTTTACTCGTCTATGGGGTGTTTCTATTCCCAAGTTTCGAAGGGTTTGTCGATCTTAATGCTATCAAGATCTTTCTAAAGAATAACCTAGTGCCAACTCTATTGGGTAATACTTATCATTCTGTACATCTCCGAAACTTCTATGATGGAGGGATGATCACCTGTTGTGTGCCCTTACTTTACAAGTGGTTTATTTCGCACTTGCCTAAGTCAGTTTCCTTTTTGAGTCTCGATAAAAGGCTTTGGTCTCCGAGAGTTATGACGTTGACCCACTCAGACATTGATTGGTACAACCGAGCGTATGATGGGACCTTGATTATTGATGGTTGTAGGGATTTTGCTAATATACTGTTACTTAGTTTTAATGGAGGGATCAGTTACAATCCAGTCTTAGCTCGTCGACAGTTGGGATTTCTGTTGAAGGAACCGCCTAAGAGTGTTCAAGTGGAAAGCATTTTCTTTAGGGATGACAAGGAACTCCGAGACAAGATTTTGGCTGCATGGGATCATTTGCACAAGAAAGGGAAGAAAAGCCTTGGGAAACTTAATTGTGTGTCCTTGGAGCCATATCTTCAGTGGGTCAGAGAGAGAGCTATCAAACTGAAAATGCCCTATTCCCATCAAGATCCTATATCTCCGAGGAGAGAGCCCACTTATGTCTTTATGTCTGAAGTTGAGAAGTTAGAGGTTACCTTGAGGAAGTCGCAACGTGAGTTAGAGTCATGGAAGAACAAGTATCAAGTAGTAGTTGCAGAAATGGATGAACTTCAGAAACAGAAGGATGAACTTCAGAAGCAGCTACAGTTGAAGGACAAATAGTTACTTCCTTGCAAGAAGAGGAAAGCCATGGAGGATTTATTTTTCTCCGACCCACAATGTACTATTTGGAAGCTGATTGTGGACAACCTTATCCGTGAGAAGACCCAGTTGGAAGAGGAGCTCAAGCAGCAGAATTCAAAACTTCTTTAGGGCTTTCATTAGTTCTTATTTAGTTATTTATTTGGGAATTTTAAAAGCAATTATTTGTAATCCGTTTCAAATTTAATAAAAACGTTTTTCTTTTACCACAATGTCTATAAATAGTTAGGATCCCATGAAGTCCTATTCATCTTGCATTGCATTCTTTGCTTTATTCACTTCAAGAAACTCAATTTTATTTCACAGGTATTGTAACCATGGACTTCAAGAGAGAAGCATTGGAGTACACTTTTCAGAGTCCTAACATTGAAAGCTTAAGAGAACTAGCAGATCTCATCGAGAACCGTCATGCTTTTGCAACAGAATATGGAGAAGCCTTCCGTTTTCTCGAGTTCAAGATGAAAGAGGGGTTGTTGGAGACTCTTGTTCCGTTTTATGACCCGTTGTACCATTGTTTCACTTTTTCGGATTACCAGTTGATGCCAACCTTGGAAGAATATTCTGATTTCTTAAGGATGTATGTGACGGCCCGACCCATATTCACTGGCCAGGAAGAAGTACCCAGTCGCCAAGAAATTGTCAACGCTACTCATCTCAGCCTAGCAGATGTTCAAGCGCACTTAACCACCAAGGAAGGAGTCCTTGGATTCCCAGCTGATTTCTTGATCGAAAAAGTCTGTTACCATGCTGAAAGAAAGGAGGTCCTTATCTTGGAAGCTACCTTTGCTTTATTGGTCTATGGGATTTTCTGGTTCCCAAAGATTGATGATTTTGTTGATATGAATGCGATTAAACTGTTCATACTCAAGAACCCAGTCCCTACTTTGTTAGCTGACACATATTATTCCATCCATTTGAAGAATGCTGAAGGAGGAGGACATATCGTTTGTTGTATCGCTTTGCTGTATTCATGGTTTGTTGCTCGCCTAACTCGACATCCGTCTATTTGGGATGAGGTAGAATCACCCCATTGGCCCGAGATAGTTATGGCCCTTACTCACTCTGACATTGTGTGGTATGACCCTACTTATGGAGGTATATGTATAATTCCTAGTATCGGAGGATTTACTAACATACCGCTTATTGGGAGAGAAGGAGGCATAAGTTACAATCCCGTTTTGGCCTGCAGACAATTTGGGCATCCTATGATCAAAGTACCAGACCAAGCTCTGCTAGAAGGGATCTTTCTCAAGGAAGGAGAAGATCCAGACCTGAAGACCGTCATAATTTACGCATGGAGATACATCAATAAGGAAGGAACGACTGCTTTAGGATTCCCTAATGACAACGCCTTTGAAGAATATCTACATTGGGTACGAGAAAGGGCTCTCGACCTCAAGATGTCGTTTCCTTTTCATGAACCTATGGTATTGGCTTTTCATGATCCTGATTGGTTTGATGTGAGTGAGGAAGATCAGTTGAAGGCTGCCTTGGATGAGGCTCAGAAATTAAAGACAGCTTGGAGGAACAAGTTTTTCACCCTCAAAGTAGAGAAGGAGAAGTCCCAAAAGCTGTCAGAGATAGAATTTGCAAAGAAGATAAAGGCACGAGAGGATTTATTTTCTTCTCACACCTCTTTCGAAACTGTCGCCATAGATGATCTTCCCCCAACTACTATGGCTTGGAAGGAATGTGTCGATCGACTCATCAATGAGAAGGCCGAATTACAAGAACGCGTCATCCAGTTAGAAGAAAAACTTCGTGCACAAAAGGAGCATAGGGAGTAGATCTCCGAGTTCTCTTTTGCTTTTGGTTCAATGTAATAAACTCTTAAAAGAGTACTTTGCTTTTTAATGTTTCGAATATCAAAATAAAATAAGTTTTTCTCCAACGTTACAATACCGGAAAATAATTTGAGTTTCTTGAAGTTTCATACTCATTTGCATTTTTGCATAAGCATAGCATTGTTTGCATTCCAGGGTCTCACTCTTGCTTCATCTCCACAGACAAGCTGAATCACCAGTACAACACTCGAGCTAGTCAGCACCAGAAGATGGATCAACTAGAACAAGAAAACAGAGTGCTTCGTGATGAAGTTGCAGTTCTGAAAGAAATTTTGGAGAGGTTGAATGGTCCAGTGGAAGCTCTATCCAATCAAGCCGCGCTCAACAACCAAGATGTTCAAAGGACTGTGATCTCTGAAGTGACACCAACACCGATCCCAGTGGTGTCTTCTGTTGCCGAAATGACCTACAGCATGCCTCAAGGTTTCCCGTGGGGGTTGTCTCCTAATTTCTTTTCGACCGAATACCGTCCGTCTGTGTCTGAGATCCCTGCTGCAACCGCTGTCCAAGCTACTCCTGCAGTTACTGTTGTGATGACTACTGCATCTCCACATATGAATGATGTTCCGTATATTCTGGATGAGCCAATTTTACAGGGATCACCGACCGAACTGTGGGTTTGGAGGAAAGAATGGATGGTTTTCAGGACCAGTTTTCTGAGATGCAAAAGGAGTTGAACGCCCTTCGTGGGAAGGATTTGTTCGGAAAGAGCGCTTCTGAGTTGTGCTTGGTTCCAAATGTCAAGGTTCAACCGAAATTCAAGGTCCCTGATTTTGAGAAATACAAAGGAAATACTTGCCCTCAAAGTCATCTTATTATGTATGCCAGGAAGATGTCTGCCCAAACTGATAATGATCAACTGCTCATTCACTATTTCCAAGACAGTTTAATAGGTGTTGCGCTCAAGTGGTACATGGGGTTGGATAGTACGAAGATTCGAACTTTCAATGATCTAGGGGGAGCCTTTGTCAAGCAGTATAGGTATAATGTGGATATGGCGCCCGACCGAGATCAGTTGAGAGCTATGACACAGAAAGATAAGGAGAATTTTAAAGAATATGCCCAGCGTTGGCGCGAGTTGGCCGTGCAAGTCACACCACCGTTAGAAGAAAAGGAAATGACCAAAAATTTTTTTGAAGACCCTTGGTCTGTTCTTTTATGAGAAAATGGTAGCAAGTGCACCCAGTGACTTCACTGAAATGGTCAATATGGGAATGCGTTTAGAAGGTGTTCGTGAAGGAAGATTGGCTAAAGAAGAGAATGCTCCTAAGAAGTATGGGAGTGGTTTTGTGAAGAAAAAAGAGCAAGGTGTAAACGCCGTTCAAAAGGGACAATTTAGAAAAAGATATTCGCCATCGCACCAAGTTGGAGCAGTATCGCCAGTGTTTAATGCTCCAACTTATCAACTACAGTCTCCGCAACCGAGTCAGCAACCTCAGTCCCCCAATGTTCAACAACCACAGCCTCAGCAAAATCCGTAGTATCCTCAGCAGAATCGGCCATTCAACAATCAGGGTCGTGTGTATAGAAAGATAAACTTTGAGCCCATTCCTATGAAATATGCTGATTTGTTTCCAGCTCTGATTCAGAAGGGCCATATTCAGACAAAAGCTCCCCCTATGGTTCCCGCAAATCCTCCTCCTTCTTACAGAGCTGACAAGTTTTATCCCTACCATCAGGGTGCTCCAGGTCACGATATTAAGAGTTGTTTTGGTATGAAAACAGATGTCCAGAGGCTCATTAAGTGCGGAATTTTGTCCTTCAAGGATTCCGACCCTAATGTGCAGGTTAACCCGTTACCCCCACATGGTTCACCCTCCGTCAAAATGATTCAAGATTATTTGGCAGGTGATGATCAGGAAGTTTCAGATGAAAAGGCAGGAGAAGTTTGTGTCATAGTGCCTCACTTTAAGGAAGTGGAGCGTATCGAAATCGTTTATAATAGCAAAAAGTCGGTTGTTACTCCTTTGGTAATCAATGTGCCTGGACCTGTCCCTTACACTTCTGGTAAGGCTATCCCCTACAGATACAACGCCACAATGTTGGAAAATGGAAAGGAAGTGCCTTTGCCCACTGTACCTTCAGTAATTAATATTGCAGATGTTAGCAGAGTAACAAGGAGTGGTCGAGTTTACCCGACTGTACCACCAAAAGAAAAAGAGGTCTCATTTGTGAAGGTGAGAAAATACTTAGAAAGGGGGTTGAATAAGTATGAAGATAAAACTTAGAAATAAAAAATTAAGGATTTTTATCCCGGTTCGTTGAACTCAACTACTCCAGTCCACCCTATCAAGAGTGATTTGCCTTTCTCAAACAAGGACTTAATCCACTATTTAATCAATTGATTACAATAGTAAGCACTAAGAACAACTGTTCAAAGTCTTCTCAAGAACTACTGATCCTAACTGGATCTTCTTAAGGTTCTCTTACAATCAAATGTAATAATAATACAAGTGTTAAAAATGCTTCTAATAAAGCTTTATCACAACTGTGATTTTTCACTTAAGATGAATAACAATGAAATAAATTCAGCAAGTATGAATAAATTGTATGAGAGCTTGTAATGAATTCTTTCAAGTATATCGTCAACTGAAGAAGATGAATGGAGTCTTGCTTTTATAGGCACAAAGATCCAAGAGCTTTTCACGTTGAGAACAGTGTACTAAAAAGGTCTGAGCCTTTTTGTCTTCACATCATATGACCTTTCCTAGAAGAAGAATGCACAGAAAAATCCTTTTTGTCTGTGTTCCTGTGTCTAGCATAAATAAGGAAAGAGTCGTTTGGTTATTCCAACGGACATAATCTTTGAATTCTTCTTCAATAACTTTCAGCAAAGTATTAGAGCTTTGACAGATCAGAGCCTTCTAATATTCATCAGAGTTTGTTGAATCAGAGTCTTTGCAGCAAGTGTGCTTTCAGCGTGTATATGTTCATAGCAGAGTTTTGGATCAGAACCTCAGTACTGGCAGCGTTAGTACTATTAGAGTCTTCTGAAGTAACTGTGCTTGAAACTCTTCATACAGAATTCCTCATTGCTTCAGATGCTTCTGGCTTCTGCTTCAGATTCTTCTGTAGCTTCTGCTTCAGATTCTTCTGTAGCTTCTGCTTCAGATTCTTCTGTAGCTCCTGCTTCAGATTCTTCTGGAGGCAGCGCTCAGAATCTTCTAAGAGATGCTTCTGACGCTTCAGAGCCTTGCATATTTCTTATGTTCAGGTCTAATTTGCTTCTGGAGTAATATTCACTTTAACATCTGCAGCAAACATTCTCAACTAAATTTTAGAGTATATAATTCTTTAATACAAAATTTCATAATAGTTATCATCAAAACATAGAGATATTATTAAGAACCAATCTGTGTTCTAACAATCTCCCCCTTTTTTATGATGACAAAAACATAAGAAATTTTGTTCAATAGAAAATAAAGTAATTATAACTCCCCCTGAGATGATGAATCTCCCCCTGAATTGAATACTAAGAAGGAATAGAAACTTCCCTTTTTGCATGAGTATTCTTTTCAGAATCAAAGCCTGAATGTTCTAAACATTAGATCTTGCATGTTTCAGAGTCAGAGTCTGATAAGTTAAATATGATCTGGGAGTCTCAGAGTTTCTTTTAAAGGATATGTCAGATTTATCAAACATTCTGAAACACTAAGAGTTTACGTTAGTTATAATTCATATGTCTGAAGTTTCATTTAGGTAGAGTTTATTTAAACAGTCAGATCTATTTTATCCCCCTTTTTTGTCATAATCAAAAAGGAAAAACTTTTAAAAGACAAAAATAAAAGGAAATACAGAAAAGATAAATCATGTAGAGAAAACACTGATTCATTCATTCATTTAGAGCAAAAGATACAAAACATCAGATAAAAACAAGTACATGTGCATAAACATTAGATGCAGAAAAAAAATAAACTAAGTTTGTTTGGACAAAATCATCTTCAACAGGTTAATGATCTCAGAGGAGGACTGTTCTTGCTTTGACATCCACTTAGCCATGTTTTCATTCTTCTGATCTTGTTTTGACATCCATTGAGCCATGTCTTCAGACTTCTGATCTTGCTTGGCCATCCATGACTTGATCTCAGATTGACCAGCTTCCAGAACTGCAATCTTATCTTCAAGATCTGGATACTCTTTCTTGACCTCAGATGAAGACGGTGGGGCAGAGCCTGAAGCAGGAACAGAGTCAATTTCCATAGGAGATGCAGAGTCAGGAGCAACAGATCCAGAGGGATGTTCCACAAGAGTCATAGCCAGAGGGTTTTCTTCAGATGCAGATTCAGCAGTCACTTCTGTATCACATACTTCAGAGGATGAAGGAACATCTTCAAGAAGCAATGTTTCAGATCTTTTTACAGTCTAGAGCATGCTTCTAGCAGTCTCAGCAAATCTGAGCTTCGCATGATCAGAACATACATTCTTCAGATTTGAGGCTACAGTATTGAATCTGTTGATGAAGCTATTCCAGATAGCATCAGATTCATTTGCATCCATGGTTGACAGACATCTCTTTTGAACAGAGCCTAAATGCATCTTTATTTCTTTCAGAAAACTTGTAAATAAATTATCAACATTCAGCCTAGATTTTGGTTTCAGAAGGGTTTCTAGAGTGAAAGGCTTAGGTTGAGGTGGTGGTGAAATGGTGAATTTTGGAATAAAAATTAGAGGGCTAGGATATGCTGGTTTCTTCTGAGCTGGCATGATACGAAAGAATGGTTTGATTCTGCGAATAGAAGGTATCACAGCCTTTGGATTGTCAAAATAGGGAACAAGTGCAGATTGTTTTTCCTTATTAAGAAAAGGAATAAAGGCAGATTGAGGTGGTTGATCAAAAAAATTGTCAATATCCAGTCCAGATGGAAGGTGATCAGATGGAAAAGGTTTAGCAGAAACAACTGAAACAAATTCAGATGTTTTTGGTTCAGGAATGGGTTCAGAATTGGTAGTGTCAGAAGAAATAGGTGGTTCTGGTTGGTTAGCTTCCAATACTCTAAGAGAGGGAGGTGAAATGAAATCTGGATGGATATCAGATTCAGATGAGTTTGAGGATGTGGTTGGGGTACAAGACGTAGAAGACACTTCAAATACAGTCTTGAGAGGTGTAACGTTTAGAACCTCTGTCTCAGGTATGTTTGTTTCAGGAGGGTTGGTTGGTTCTGATTGATTCTCAGAAGTTTTTGATGGAGGTTCAGATACAAGTGGTTCAGAGATAGGTGGTTCAGAACCAACTTGTTTAGGTGCAACTAGATCAGATGCAATTGGATCAGATTAAATGGGTTCAGATGCAACAGGATCTGATTGTTGTTTTTCTGGTTGTTGTTGTGATGTAGGTTGTTTTGTTAGTTTTGTTATAGGTGTTGGAATTTGGTTTGCTGGTGTTGTCGTTGTTGGTTCAGATGGTGGAGTAACAGAAGTTTTTAGAGGAATAATGGAAATAGGATCAGATGATTTTTGTGGGGAAGGAATTTTTAATGGTTCAGATTTTTGGGATGGAGCAGGAATAGATTGTTTTTGAGTGGGAGGAGGTTTAGGAATAGAACTAAATGTTGATTCATTTATAACAATTTTAGAGAAAGAAGATACAGATGTTTTAGTACCTTTAGTCTTGATACGCTTGGTGGGAACAGAGAGAACTTCTCTAGAAGCTTTTCTCTTGATTTACTTCTGTGGCTTGTCAGCAACTTTTGGCTTCTTTTGAGCAGCAATTTCTTCTGCCTCTGATTAACTTCTTTTCCTCGTGCTCTCATTGTATACATCTGGCATTGGTTCTCTTGCTCTTTTTAGAATATCTGTAGGAATAGGCGTTCCATCTGCTTTGCATGAATCAATATACCTCACAATGATATCCCTTGGTTCTTCAGCACCAAACAGTGGAAAATTATCAACAGGAATTCTCTTCTGACTGATTTCAGAAATATTCAATTTCTTGGGTGCAGCTGTGAGTTCCTCTACAATTTTTAGTCTTTGAAGACTCTTTGCATTCAGAGGTTTTCCAACAATGGATTCAAGTTCATCCTTAACTCCAGCTTCATACAGAGCAGTCACCAGACCATTCTCTGTCAGAATGTCAGAAATCAACCTTCCAAAGGGGATCCATGTCCTGATCTTCTGACCTTTATCCTTTACAGATTCTCTTGGAGCATTGATATGGTTCCACAAATGCATAAAGAGAATGTAAGGAAGACCTACCTTTATGCTCTGACTCAAACAGTACATGAAGTAGAGTTGTTCATTGTTCACATAATCTGGAGAATTGGTAGATTTTCTGTGATGGATGCATCCCAGAAAAATATTTGCCCAGATTTTGTAGTCAGGCTTCAGATCCTTAAATTTGTTAGAGGCCTATCCAGAAGTGATGACTTCTTCATATACTTTCTCCATGTCCACACGTTCAGATGGCAGATGACATACTCCATCAGTCTCCTCATACCCTATGAGTTTCCTAATGAGATCTTCAGTTATAATGATCTCCTTTCCCAGAACAGAAGATAAAATGAATTTTGGATAAACAGATGCATGTATCCAGAATTCCTTCACCAGATGAGGGTAAACTGGTCCAAATAATCTGTCAAAATATTTAACCCAGCCTTGTGCATCAATTATTGAACGAAATTCAAACCCATTTTCAGCTAACGAATCAAATTCCACCATTGATTCACAGAGAACTTCAAGTTTATCCACAGGAATTAACAATGTCCTCTTAGGTACTGTGAATGGAGTCACACCCATATTTGCAGAAGTAACTACAGCCATAGTTGATTAAAATTGAGGTGTTGTAGAAGATGAGGTTGCCATTGAAGAGGATGAAGATGATTGGGATGAAGGTTTAGGGTTTTTGTGAAGAGAGAATAGAAGACAAAAATGCATAAACTTGTTTGTGATGTGAAAAGTGTGAAATTGGTGTGAAATGTGGTATTTATAGAGGAAACACTTAAGGCAATCAAACAGACACACAAAGCACGTTTTCACATAGCATTAAATGACAATTAATGAAAGAGAATAAAAATCATTTCAAACATTAATTGATTCTGACAAATTGGGGGGGAAATCAAGATTTCCACTATTCAAACCATATCTCAAATGTCTCTTCAGTAGTGTACACGCTATCTTTTCAGATTCAGAGTGACACGTGTTTGATTGCATGTGCTTCTGAATTCTCATGAGAAATGAAACATTAGCCAACATTCAGATCCTCTAAGATTGATTAGTTCAGATACACACAAATAATAATAATTGAATAAATCAAATAAATAATAAATGAAATACTTCAGAGTTTTAAACATTTTGCATCTGAGAAATTTGCTTCTGATAAATATCATTCTGGACAAAAATCCATACCAATATTTTTCAGAATAAATTTGAACCTATCTTCAGTAAGGGGTTTTGTGAAAATATCTGCCCATTGATGATCTGTATCAACAAAGGCTAAGTTTATAATACCCTTCTGAACGTAGTCTCTGATGAAATGATGTTTAATTTCTATATGTCTTGCCTTAGAGTGTAAAATAGGGTTTTTAGACAAACATATAGTAGAAGTATTATCACAGAATATAGAAATATTACTTTCAAAAATCTGATAGTCTTCTAGCTGACTTTTCATCCAGAGCACCTGCGTGCTACATCAAGCAGCAGCGATATATTTTGCCTCTGTAGTTGATAGTGCAATTGTGGGTTGCTTCTTGCTGTACCAAGAGATTAGATTTCTTCCTAGAAATTGACAACTTCCAGAAGTACTTTTTCTTTCCACTCTGTCTCCAGTGTAATCAGCATCACAGAATCCAACTAATTTGAAATCATCAGATTTTCTGTAACACAAACCCACATTAGAAGTACCTTTCAGATACCTTAGAATCCTCTTAACAGCTGTTAAGTGTGATTCTCTATGATCTGATTGGAATCTTGCACACAAGCATACACTGAACAAAATGAAAGGTCTAGAAGCAGTTAAGTAGAGAAGAGATCCTATCATACCTCTGTAGAGTTTCTGATCTACTTTCTTACTTACCTCTTCCTTACCTAGTGTACTAGTTGGATGCATGGGAGTCTTTTCCATCTTACTATCAGTCATGTTAAACTTCTTCAGAAACTCTTTAACATATTTGGTCTGATGAATGTAAGTGCACTCTGGAGTTTGGTTGACTTGAATTCCCAGAAAGAATCTTAATTCTCCCATCATGCTCATTTCAAATTCTGCCTGCATACATTGAGCAAACTCCTTTCCCAGCATAACATTGGTAGATCCAAATATAATATCATCCATATATATTTGAAAAATTAGAAGATCTTTCTTAAATGTTTTACAAAAGAGTGTTGTGTCCACTTTGCCTCTGATGAAATTTTTCTCCAGAAGAAAATTGCTTAACCTCTCATACCAAGCTTTGGGAGCTTGTTTTAAACCATAAAGAGATTTCTTTAGTTTGAAAACATGTTCTGGAAATTTTTCACTCTCAAAGCCAGGAGGTTGGTGAACATAAACTTCTTCTTCTATAATACCATTTAGAAAGGAACTTTTAACATCCATTTGATATAGAGTGATGTTATACTGTGCAGCAAAAGAAATGAGTAAACAAATAGACTCTAACCTTGCTACAGGAGCATAAGTCTCTGTATAACCAATTCCTTCTTGCTGGCTGTAACCTTGAGCAACTAGCCTTGCCTTATTTCTTTCAACTTCTCCTTTCTCATTAAGCTTGTTTCTGAAGACCCATTTGGTTCCAATTATGTTGAATCCTTTTGGTCTTGCAACTAAATCCCATACATCATTTCTTGTGAATTAATTGAGCTCGTCTTGCATGGTGTTGCGGTGGAAATAGGATCACAAACTATTAATGAGTTTGAATCGCAATTCAATTCACAACCGCTCTTTGATTTATCCGAAGGAAAAGGTCAAAAGAGGGAAAACCTATTTTTGCATCGTAAACACAATGCGGGGAAAGATCTAGGGTTCGGGGGTTGGTTAAATTTAGGGAAGGTATTAGCACCCTAAACTTCTGTAGTACTCTACAGGAACCTTTTGTTCAAATGTTTACTATTTTGCTTTATTTATTTGCTTAAGATATATGTACAAAGGATTAAAAGTGAGAAAAGAGACCTAAGGGGTTAATTCTAAGTTTACTCGGCAAGACATCGCATCTTGTGCCTACGTATCCTTACGGGAGTGGAATCAGAGTAATCGTAGTTCCCCTCAAAAGGGAGGTTAGAGACTTATTGACTGTGGTCAAGGTCTCAAGGGGAATAAACATGTCTTAAGGACACGCTTACGTGGAGTGTAGAAACTCCAAATCTCTACGTTGAAATGTTAAGTTGTAATTAGGGTTAAATTAGGGATTCCACGGCGGGAAACCCTAAAATGAGCGCGGCGGCTCTTTGACCTAATGCTAGGGGTAAAATTGTAATTTTGCCTGCGGCGAGGCATTTGTGAAAATTAGGGTTTGTGAGGGTGTAAGGGTTTGAAGTTGAGGACTACTGACACGGCGGTCAAACGGCTAGACCTAATTCCTTCGGAGGATAAAACTGTAAAAAATGTGAAAATATGACAAATCATTATATGGAGGAATAATTAAGGTACAGAAATAAGAAAAGTAATAAAGGCAGAGGGTATAAAGAAACAAAGAAACATTTCTGAAAACATGAAGAATATGAAAATATGTAATGACACTTAGAATGAAGTGAGGGAGGAAAATAGTGTGGGGTTGTGGCCACCACAAGCACATCTCAACCTCGAGCATGCACATGAAATGCCAAAAGAAAGAAAAGTAATAAAAGGTACATAAAATGACACGACAAACATCAAACATCAGGAGTTCTTTACGAAAAGATTTTAATTTTTTAATATTTTAATTATGTAAAAAAATGTTTTAATTTTTTTTAATATTTTAATTATATATATAAAAAGGTTTTAATTTTAAAATGGAATTACTTAGTTAAAAAAAAAAATTTAAGTTTAAATTATAAAAAAATGTTAAGTTTAAATTATATATAAAAAAAATGTTTTTGGGAACAAAAAGGTTTTTTTGGAAAAAAATGTTTACGGGAACAAAAAAAGGCTTTTTTTTGGAAAAAAAATGTTTACGGGAACAAAAAAAAAAGGCTTTTTTTGGAAAAAAATGTTTACGGGAACAAAAAAAGTTTTTTTTTTGGAAAAAAATGTTTACGGGAACAAAAAAAAGTTTTTTTTTGGAAAAAAATGTTTACGGGAACAAAAAAAAAGGCTTTTTTTGGAAAAAAATGTTTACGGGAACAAAAAAAAGTTTTTTTTTGGAAAAAAATGTTTACGGGAACAAAAAAAAAGGTTTTTGAAAAAAAAAGTCTTAGTTTTAATAAAAAAAGGTTTTGATTTTGAAAAAGGTTTTGATAAAAAATAACAATAGAATTGCAAATGCAAACAGACAATTAATGGACATGCAAACAATCCTATACGACACAATCATGGTTCATACAGATCAAAATCTACGGATCTAAACAACAATGAAGGTTAACATGGCAAGGATGCAAATAATGTGAAAAATGCAAAGGATTTAGGAATCTAACCTTCGAAGCGGAGGCTTGCTTCGGTGAATGTTGGTTTGGTTTGAATAAGAGAACACTGGAGTGAGGGTTGTGCGTTGTAAGAACAGCAGCCTTTTTCCTTCTCTGGTGTCTTCTTCTCTTTTTCCTGAAAAACATGAAAAGCAACACAAAAATTGTAATTATATTTTTTGATCCTTACGGAATGATGATGGCCGATGATGCTTTGTCCTGAGGCTAGAGGATTTTTGACGGGGTTTGCTTGGATTTTACGAAAAAAGTTCTCCCTTTCTTGTTATGATTTTCGTCCCTTTTATACTTGATTTTTAAATCTTTTTTTTTTAATCTCAGATTTAATTTGAATATCTCAATCTTTTTCAATCTCTGATTTGATTTGAATGAATTTTTATGATGATTTCAGATTTGATTCAATGATGGTGATGTTGATATTTAGATCTGATTTTCTTATGATGATGATTGATCTGATTGATTTGATTTAACTCTATCTGGAATTCATTAAGATTGGATTAGATTAAAAAAGTGTTGAGATTTAAATTTAAAAAGTTAGCAAAGAAGATTAGAGTTTCAAGTTAAATAAAAATTAGAGTTTTTAAAAAAAATGAGTTAGAATAAAAAAAAATATTTGAATGTTGGTTTTAAAAAATGTTAGAATTATTTTAAAAACTGTTAGAATTTAATTTTAAAAGGAATTTAGATCTTAATTTTGAAAAAGAAAATAAAATGACATTAGAATTTAATTTTAAAAGGAATTTAGAATTTTAATTTGAAAAATAAAGGTGTCAAAAAAAGATTTAGATTTAATTTTAAAAAAAAAAAAGGATAGATTTAATTTATAAAAAAGGTTAGATTTAATTTTTAAAATAGTTAGAAAAAAAAGATTTAATTTTAAAAAGAAATTAGAGAAAAAAAAAAGATTTAATTTTAAAAAGAAGTTAGAGAAAAAAAGATTTAATTTTTAAAAAGAGTTAGAAAAAAAGATTTAACTTTAAAAAAGTTAGAAAAAAGATTTAACTTTAAAAGGTAGAGAAAAAAAAGGATTTAACTTTTAAAATAGTTAGAAAAAAGATTTGATTTTTTTTAAAAAAAAAAAAAAATAGAAAAAAAGATTTAACTTTAAAAAAGTTAGAAAAAAAAGATTTAGCTTTTAAAAAAGTTAGAAAAAAAGTTTTAATTTTAAAAAGTTAGAAAAAGATTTAGCTTTTAAAAAAGTTAGAAAAAAAGTTTTAATTTTAAAAAGTTAGAAAAAGATTTAACTTTAAAGAGGAGTTAGAAAAAAGATTTAAAAAAAGTTAGAAAAAATATTTAACTTTAAAGAGGAGTTAGAAAAAAGATTTAAAAAAAGTTAGAAAAAAGATTTAAAAAAAGTTAGAAAAAAGATTTAAAAAAAGTTAGAAAAAAGATTTAAAAAAAAGTTAGGAAAAAGATTTAAAAAAAAGTTAGGAAAAAGATTTAATTTTAAAAAGAAGTTAGATTTTTATTTTAAAAGAGGTTAGAATTTGATTAAAAAATGTGTTAGAAATTAATTTAAAAAAGGTTATAAAAAAATTTACTCTTAAAGAAAAGAAAAAAAATTAAATTTTAATCTAAATCCTAAAAGTTAGTAAGAAGAGCTTAAAATGACTTAAATAAATAAACTAAATAGAAAAAAAAAAGTTAATAAAAAAACATTAGTAAAGTTATAAAAAAGGTTAATTAAATTATTATTAGTTAAAAAAACAAGATTTAAAAAAAAGGTTAATTTATTAAGTTAATAAGAATTTAAAATAAAAATAAAAAAGAAAGGGTAAAATTTGGGGTATTACAGTTGCCCCTATTTAAATGGCTACACCGGACGATTTGAGTGACAGAGACTCGTGGAATCGTGGTGGAGAGATTTAAATATAGATAACCGAAAATTTTGCCCTTATATGCGACGATATGCAATGCTATGGACAAAACTGGAACGACTTAATGCAGATGATGCCATGACTATGATATGATGCGTATGCTGGAATAATGAATGCGAAAATGCTGACGAAACATGACGACACCGAGACAGACGCCACGAGAAGAAACACACTGGGGAAAATGACGCGCTGAGACACAGTACATCACTGGGGAATTCTAAAAATGATAGTCAACTGGTGCGAATGACCAATTGTCACTTTTAGAAAAGGAACGAGGTCCTCGAATGGAGATGGTACCTATGAGACGGCCTCCACTGGGGAATCTAAAAATAAAACTGGATCACGTACGATTGTAAGATCGATTACAGAATGCTGGAGCATTGAGCAAGGAATAACATCCAAGCTTCTGTAAACTACCCCTCGTGACAGGATCAAACGGACTTTTCGGAACTCCGCAGCAAATATACAGGGTAAAGACCGACTGTACGCCAAAATAAATGGACTTTGATGGGAATTGCCCTGATAAGCTTCTCGAGGGAGAACTGTCATTTATCGTTGGAAGGGACTTATGTGCAAAAAATGGATAAGCACTCAAATAAAGAGGCTGCTGCTTATCTGATAAATAAATCTTCTCGCATTTAAGGTCGGCGCCTGGAATACGATTCTGATTCTTCTCTTACTGAAGGATAAATAAACTTCTTCATGCTTCAAGATTATGTTCTCCTGAACATGAAAAGGGTAAACTGAACTTCCTCATACTTCAGGATCGTGCTCTCCTGAATATGAAACTGGATGACTGAATATACTCATATTTCAGAATCGTGCTCTCCTGAATATGAAACTGGATGACTGAATTTCTTCATATTTCAGAATCGTGCTCTCCTGAATATGATTTGGTTGTAAATGAATTTTTCCATACTTCAGAATCGTGCTTTCCTGAATATGAAACTGGGTAATCGAACTTCCTCATAACTCAGAATCGTGCTCTCCTGAATATGATTCGGTTCCTGAAATTTCTTCATTCTTCAGAATCGTGCTCTCCTGAAAAACGGCCAACTGAACTTCCTCATAACTCAGAATCGTGCTCTCCTGAATATGATTCCGTTCCTTCTTTTACTAAAGGATAAATGAACTTCTTCATAACTCAGAATCGTGCTCTCCTGAATATGAAACTGAATATACTCATACTTCAGAATCGTGCTCTCCTGAATATGAAACTGGTTGACTGAATATACTCATATTTCAGAATCGTGCTCTCCTGAATATGATTTGGTCGTAAATGAATTTTTCCATACTTCAGAATCGTGCTCTCCTGAATATGAAAAGGGCTAATTGAACTTCCTCATAACTCAGAATCGTGCTCTCCTGAATATGATTCGGTTCCTGAAATTTCTTCATTCTTCAGAATCGTGCTCTCCTGAAAAACGGCCAACTGAACTTCCTCATAACTCAGAATCGTGCTCTCCTGAATATGATTCGGCTTTTTCTTTTACTAAAGGGTAAATGAACTTCTTCATAATTCAGAATCGTGCTCTCCTGAATATGATTCCGCTCAAACCTCCCCGTACTTCAAGATCGTGCTCTCCTGAATACGATTTTGTTCAAACCTCCCATACTTCAAGACGACAGGTAAATGGAAGCCCAACTGCTCCATGGAGATGGCCATTTGCTGCGAGTCATAACGAAGATAGGATCGGTTTCTTAGGTGAGAAATGTTGTATACCGATGTTGTAAGATGTAAAGTGTTGTACCGATAGATTTTCCAGGCGTGAACTGGCGTGTATCTGTAAATGATTGTAGTTGATTTTCTTGAAAGATAGTGCAAAATAAATGCACGTCCGGGTACAGTGATAAATTTCTCGGCGAGATAGTCGCGTATCTGTCATGGTATGGTGAAAACCTTTAGATGGTGCAAAATAAATGCACGTCCGGTTGGGCTTGACGACCGACAATACTGAGATTCACTCTAGGATCGAGCTAGAAAGAAGACTGGTAATCAAGACTCCATCGAGGGAATGATCTCGGAGGGTAAATATCTTATCCTGGTGAGGAAAGATAGCTGAAGTAACCGTCATCCACGAGGATCGAGCTCTGTGGGGAAACTGGAAACAAGTAAGTATCTTATGCTTATGGCTGACAATCTATTTGGAGAGAATGGGCAAACCCCAGTTACTTGGCGGTAACGACCAATGATGGAGACACGATGAACCTGTGAATGCTAACGCATATGTTGATGCATATGTTAATGTGAATGTATGTTAATGTCTATGTATGTTAATGTCTATGTATGTTAGATGTTATGAGTATGTAATGAGTATGTAATGAATATGTAATGAATATGTAATATGTAATGAATGTGTAATGAAATAGGCATGTGATGCTTATGCCCCTGTGTATGCTGACGAAACTGACTAGAGACGGGACGAGAGATGAAATAAACATCTCGACGGAAATACCCTGCGTTCTCTGCAACCAATACGTCAATCATGGGTAAGAGAGATCAATGGTAGAACCAAATCTGGTTTTAAAGTTCTGAATTCTCTGAGGGAAGGTAATCTGCTTGTGGTGTACAGTATCACGCCTTCTTATGGGGAGAAGAAAACCTGAGGGACACTTTCGAGTTACCCAAAAAAAAAGTTGTCAGCTTATAGTCTCGCTGGGGACTGTCACTGGGAGCATGTCAGTGAAATCTCTGATGCCTTAGGGACCACTGGCTCCATCCAAAGTATTGTCAGCTTAGAGTCTCGCTGGGGACTAAATCAGAGCAATGGTTTAGGAACCTGTTGCAACACTGAGGCTTACTGGGGTATGAAGGCCGCTGTGAGTAAAATCCATCGGGTGCATGAAAAAATTGTGAAATCCCATGGTTTTGATCTTGCAGGACCTTATAGTAGCCGCCATTTGTTTCTTCAAAAACATGGTGCCCCAGGATACTTGCGTTGCGAGGTAGGGTCATCTCAAGAGGATTCTATAGAGAACACCGAGTCCGGTTGCCCCATTGTTCTCAAACTCTTTGAGAGATTTGTCAGGTCTCGACGTAACTGGCACAAATTAATCGTGTTACGACGAAATCTTTGGTAAATAGCTCTTAAGAACGTCAGACTCGCGTTGGTAAGCGAATTGGGAAACTGCCTGCCCCTGTTCAGTAGGATCTTCAAGTTCCACGGGTTATGTTCATATGTAAATCTCTAAGATATCAAGCAAAGTTGTCATGCCTGAAATGCCTATCCTGAGCTTGTCAATGTACACATATATTTGTCTTGAATTTTTGTTTTGAAAAAAAGATATCGCAACAACTTGTGACCGAAATCACTAGTCAGGATATAAGTTTTAATTATAATGCCATCATGAATTTTTTTCTGAGCATAGCTCGTAGGAGTCAGGAAACGTGATCTTGTCAAGTATGCTTTCAACCGAAGTCCTACTTCAATTAGGTCTTTTAAAGGTTGTATCGTGGCTCAGTTCACGGTTTAAGAAACAAAAGGATAAAGGCTCAAAGTTATATTTGTACCCACCCATTCTTCGTGATGTTCTCCAATTCTAATTCAGTTAACCGGATATGAACGCTCATATCTCAAGCGGATTTGCTATGGTCGAGAACTTATCAAGGCTTTGGACATGGCAGTCGCTCACCTATTACACGATCTTGTTCTTTACTAGGGACTATTTATTGTACCCTCTTGTTTTGCTTTTATTCCCTAACTTTTGCCTGGACAACGTCTTTTGATCTGACTTTGGAGTCCAGCGGGATGCCCCAGTTTTACCTAAGTCTCCTTCAGAGGTTTTGACTTAGCGGGCTCTTATTTTTTTTGAATATTCTTTTATGCACAAGTCGTGTAAATCTTTCGAAAGGCTCGTGACTGCCCCACTCCTTAGGTAACCGAGGGATAGCCATTGTATTGGACTTCTTAAGATGCTAAGGATAAATTCTCGAAGGTTGGCTCTTCCTTTTTAAGAGTCTAAGCGCTCGATCGGTTTAACTGAAACCTACCCTGCCCCAGGTTAGGATGAAGGTTCTTAAAAAGAAATAAAAAACTCCTACTTCAAGGCTCAAAGAGGTTAATGAGGGATTAACATCCTTATATCTCCAGTGTTTGGGATTTGAAACAATGCCTTACATCATCAGCGGGTTTCAATCGAAAGCATACGACAAGAAATCTGACGTTTTGGGTTCGTCATCCTCCCCCCAATTCTCCATCAGAACAAGAGATCGGGTAAAGTTGGCATTATAATTTATGAAAACGTTTTTGAATGAGTGAAGCGAATGGATTTATTCAAGACAAACATATGTGTTGCATCAAAGATAAACAAGTTCGTGCATGCTAAATATGCTTAATCAAAGAGAAATGCATATAAATAAACAAATGAACTGTCGGAAAAATCCTTCTAAATGTTTATGAAATCTTGCATTCAAAAGTAACAGTTTCCTTTGGCGGAGCCTCAATGGAAAGGACGTCTGGTTCATGATCACTGTGAGTCGTCATGGCTTACCCCAGTTATGCTGGTCACATCTTCAACAGTTTTCAGTCGTTGCTTCAAAATAAATTTCCCAGATCCTTTGTTGATCCCGGTCATATCACCTTGAGGGTTACTGAAATGAAGCGGGCTAGGCCTTTGAATAATGACTGGATTCGGCTGATAGGCGTAGCATGCTTTGCAGAATTTGCACTTGACGAGTGAGGAACCCCGAAAGGAGTCTCGATCTTCAGCTGAGCATCGCCAAAAGACAACTTCTTCGTTTCTAGCAAATTTCTGACAACTTTCTTAAGAGCATAGCAATTCTCTAGATCATGGCCGGGCGCACCCTCATGAAATAAACAATGAGCGGTAGCGTTGTAACTTGCAGGTAATGGATTAGGTGGAGGATTAGGAGGCGGACCCAAAGCCCGAGTATTGATGAGACCTTGCTTGACCAAAGAGGGATACAACTCGGTAAAAGTCATCGGGATCGGCGGACAAGGTTTATACGTTCTTCTGTTTGGCATATTCTGGCGAGGAGCCGGACTCTTTGGCTGTTGAGGAGCAGGAGTATTGGGTGCCTGTAGGTAGTTGACAGGAGGCGGCTAAACAGGAGGTTGTTGCATAGGTTGATACATGGGAACCTGTTGACTGAAAGAAGGTGTAATAGCTGCCACATAGGGTTGTTGAGCATATTGGACCGGGTACCCTTGAGGTTGAGCATAACCTTGCAGATGCCGATAAAAGCGTTCCCTTGGTTTACCAGAGGATATAGCATTAGTCTCACTCTCCTTCTTTTTCTGGGAGCTATAAGGAGGTTTCTTCGGCTGATCCTTAGAAGCGCCATGATTATTTGTCATTTTACCACTCTTCATACCCAATTCAATCTTGACACCCACAGCAACTATGTCGGAGAAATTTGAAGTCACACTACCCACCATTCTCTCGTAAAATTCTGGACGGACTGTGTCGACAAACCAATCAGCTAACTCTTTCTCGGTCAAAGGAGGTTCTACCTGCGAAGCAGTTTCTCTCCACCTTTGAGCATACTCTTTGAATGACTCAGAATTCTTTTGCGACATACTCAACAACTGTCTTCTGTCAGGAGCCAGATCCATATTGTACTTGTAGTGTTTGATGAAAGCGTCAGATAAATCTTGAAAGCTCTTAACGCGGGATTGGTCCAAAGTTAAATACCACTTGGAAGAAGCACCCTTCAAACTGTCTTGGAAGCAATGAATCATCAGTTTATCATTCTCAACATGGGCAGCCATTTTGCGATAATACATGATCAGATGACTCTTAGGACAGGTGGCACCTTCATAACGATCGAAGTTCGGAGTTTTGAACTTCGGGGGAATAACCAAACCTGAGACCAAACAAACATCCCTTGCAGCAGTCCCAAAAATTTGATCACCCTCTACCTTTTTCAATCTCTAGACGATAGTGTTTACTTCCTCACGAAGCTTATCATGTTTCTCATAACCCTCAACATTCTCATCAAGATTATCAAAAGCTGTCTCATTGAAGTACGGTTGCGCACGAGTGTGTACAACAGGTGGTGCAAAGATAGGAGCCCCCCTAGAAACTTCAGAAAACAAGGGCACGGCTTGCTGAACAGGTTAATTAATCGGAACAGTGGCTTGAGGAGGCACAAAACCGGGAGCAAGACCATAAGGTGGGTCCCTCGCTACGGTCACACTTGGTGGAGGGTCCACAGTAACGCCGGTAATCTCAGAAACAACAGTGGGCTGGGTATCCATCTTAGCATTCATGACATGTAACAATTCCATCATACACCCCATACCCCCTCGAAGGTCTTCAAGTTCATTGCTAAGGCGATCAATCTCTTTTGCCTGATCCTCCATTCTTTTCCGAGTTTGAGCTCTGGTGTTGTATTGGTGCCGAGAACTCAGGGTGACAAAACTGGAAGGTGAGAGAACCGAGTGTGAGAAATCGGGAGACACATGTAATGCAAAAGTATGATGCTAAAATGTGAATGTAAATGAAGATTTCATGGAATTCAAAACATTTACTAATGCCGTGGGGTACCAAGGAAATCTTTTCCTTGTTTTTTCATTTTATATTTTTTTTTATTTATGGTATCCCGCGATATCCATAAATGATGTTTGAGCTCCATGAAATACAATGCAATGAGATGCTTTATGGATGCAATGCATGAAAACACACAAAGTCCTAGGTTAAAAGCTTGCATGAGGTTCAAAGGCAAATACCCTCCCCTGAAGTTAGATGGTTCATCCTGTCCTACAAAAGTAACCAGGTTCTAAGGGATCTCAATATCATTGATCCTTCACAAGGGTGGTTGTTCAGAAGGCAACTTACTTGCCAACCAAAACCCTCCAAGTTTAAGATCTCAATGAGCGTAGTATCGAGTGTCAACCAACTTCAGTCTGCACCGAAGCCGGTTACCTCACTACTTTCTAAAGGCCAAGATGAGTTAACTAGGGTTCTAAAAGTCAGTTAGTGCGTTGACAACATATGGCAGCCTCAATATTATCCTCAACTTGACTTAAGGAATATAAGCACCAACCAAGAAGTCGCACTAACCATGGCCACCAGATCAACCGTATCGATATACGTCGTACAGTTTCCTTGGTCTATTGCCATTTACCTAAGGTACACTAGATCCGGGTTAGGACCTATCTCACAGCACAAGGAACAGTCCCACAATCAAAGCGCAAATATATACATGCAAATGAATAATAACACAGATAGTAATAAATATGAACAGGTTAGGGATAACCCTCAAAAGTTAGTCCCCAGTGAAGTCGCCATTTTCTGTTGCGGTGGAAATAGGATCACAAACTATTAATGAGTTTGAATCGCAATTCAATTCACAACCGCTCTTTGATTTATCCGAAGGAAAAGGTCAAAAGAGGGAAAACCTATTTTTGCATCGTAAACACAATGCGGGGAAAGATCTAGGGTTCGGGGGTTGGTTAAATTTAGGGAAGGTATTAGCACCCTAAACTTCTGTAGTACTCTACAGGAACCTTTTGTTCAAATGTTTACTATTTTGCTTTATTTATTTGCTTAAGATATATGTACAAAGGATTAAAAGTGAGAAAAGAGACCTAAGGGGTTAATTCTAAGTTTACTCGGCAAGACATCGCATCTTGTGCCTACGTATCCTTACGGGAGTGGAATCAGAGTAATCGTAGTTCCCCTCAAAAGGGAGGTTAGAGACTTCTTGACTGTGGTCAAGGTCTCAAGGGGAATAAACATGTCTTAAGGACACGCTTACGTGGAGTGTAGAAACTCCAAATCTCTACGTTGAAATGTTAAGTTGTAATTAGGGTTAAATTAGGGATTCCACGGCGGGAAACCCTAAAATGAGCGCGGCGGCTCTTTGACCTAATGCTAGGGGTAAAATTGTAATTTTGCCTGCGGCGAGGCATTTGTGAAAATTAGGGTTTGTGAGGGTGTAAGGGTTTGAAGTTGAGGACTACTGACACGGCGGTCAAACGGCTAGACCTAATTCCTTCGGAGGATAAAACTGTAAAAAAATGTGAAAATATGACAAATCATTATATGGAGGAATAATTAAGGTACAGAAATAAGAAAAGTAATAAAGGCAGAGGGTATAAAGAAACAAAGAAACATTTCTGAAAACATGAAGAATATGAAAATATGTAATGACACTTAGAATGAAGTGAGGGAGGAAAATAGTGTGGGGCTGTGGCCACCACAAGCACATCTCAACCTCGAGCATGCACATGAAATGCCAAAAGAAAGAAAAGTAATAAAAGGTACATAAAATGACACGACAAACATCAAACATCAGGAGTTCCTTACGAAAAGATTTTAATTTTTTAATATTTTAATTATGTAAAAAAATGTTTTAATTTTTTTTAATATTTTAATTATATATATAAAAAGGTTTTAATTTTAAAATGGAATTACTTAGTTAAAAAAAAAATTTAAGTTTAAATTATAAAAAAATGTTAAGTTTAAATTATATATAAAAAAAATGTTTTTGGGAACAAAAAGGTTTTTTTGGAAAAAAATGTTTACGGGAACAAAAAAAGGCTTTTTTTTGGAAAAAAAATGTTTACGGGAACAAAAAAAAAGGCTTTTTTTGGAAAAAAAATGTTTACGGGAACAAAAAAAGTTTTTTTTTGGAAAAAAATGTTTACGGGAACAAAAAAAAAGTTTTTTTTTGGAAAAAAATGTTTACGGGAACAAAAAAAAAGACTTTTTTTGGAAAAAAATGTTTACGGGAACAAAAAAAGTTTTTTTTTGGAAAAAAATGTTTACGGGAACAAAAAAAAGGTTTTTGAAAAAAAAAGTCTTAGTTTTAATAAAAAAAGGTTTTGATTTTGAAAAAGGTTTTGATAAAAAATAACAATAGAATTGCAAATGCAAACAGACAATTAATGGACATGCAAACAATCCTATACGACACAATCATGGTTCATACAGATCAAAATCTACGGATCTAAACAACAATGAAGGTTAACATGGCAAGGATGCAAATAATGTGAAAAATGCAAAGGATTTAGGAATCTAACCTTCGAAGCGGAGGCTTGCTTCGGTGAATGTTGGTTTGGTTTGAATAAGAGAACACTGGAGTGAGGGTTGTGCGTTGTAAGAACAGCAGCCTTTTTCCTTCTCTGGTGTCTTCTTCTCTTTTTCCTGAAAAACATGAAAAGCAACACAAAAATTGTAATTATATTTTTTGATCCTTACGGAATGATGATGGCCGATGATGCTTTGTCCTGAGGCTAGAGGATTTTTGACGGGGTTTGCTTGGATTTTACGAAAAAAGTTCTCCCTTTCTTGTTATGATTTTCGTCCCTTTTATACTTGATTTTTAAATCTTTTTTTTTTAATCTCAGATTTAATTTGAATATCTCAATCTTTTTCAATCTCTGATTTGATTTGAATGAATTTTTATGATGATTTCAGATTTGATTCAATGATGGTGATGTTGATATTTAGATCTGATTTTCTTATGATGATGATTGATCTGATTGATTTGATTTAACTCTATCTGGAATTCATTAAGATTGGATTAGATTAAAAAAGTGTTGAGATTTAAATTTAAAAAGTTAGCAAAGAAGATTAGAGTTTCAAGTTAAATAAAAATTAGAGTTTTTAAAAAAAATGAGTTAGAATAAAAAAAAATATTTGAATGTTGGTTTTAAAAAATGTTAGAATTATTTTAAAAACTGTTAGAATTTAATTTTAAAAGGAATTTAGATCTTAATTTTGAAAAAGAAAATAAAATGACATTAGAATTTAATTTTAAAAGGAATTTAGAATTTTAATTTGAAAAATAAAGGTGTCAAAAAAAGATTTAGATTTAATTTTAAAAAAAAAAAGGATAGATTTAATTTATAAAAAAAGGTTAGATTTAATTTTTAAAATAGTTAGAAAAAAAAGATTTAATTTTAAAAAGAAATTAGAGAAAAAAAAAAGATTTAATTTTAAAAAGAAGTTAGAGAAAAAAAGATTTAATTTTTAAAAAGAGTTAGAAAAAAAGATTTAACTTTAAAAAAGTTAGAAAAAAGATTTAACTTTAAAAGGTAGAAAAAAAAAAAAGGATTTAACTTTTAAAATAGTTAGAAAAAAGATTTGATTTTTTTAAAAAAAAAAAAAAAAAAATAGAAAAAAAGATTTAACTTTAAAAAAGTTAGAAAAAAAAGATTTAGCTTTTAAAAAAGTTAGAAAAAAAGTTTTAATTTTAAAAAGTTAGAAAAAGATTTAGCTTTTAAAAAAGTTAGAAAAAAAGTTTTAATTTTAAAAAGTTAGAAAAAGATTTAACTTTAAAGAGGAGTTAGAAAAAAGATTTAAAAAAAGTTAGAAAAAATATTTAACTTTAAAGAGGAGTTAGAAAAAAGATTTAAAAAAAGTTAGAAAAAAGATTTAAAAAAAGTTAGAAAAAAGATTTAAAAAAAGTTAGAAAAAAGATTTAAAAAAAAGTTAGGAAAAAGATTTAAAAAAAAGTTAGGAAAAAGATTTAATTTTAAAAAGAAGTTAGATTTTTATTTTAAAAGAGGTATTAGAATTTGATTAAAAAATGTGTTAGAAATTAATTTAAAAAAGGTTATAAAAAAATTTACTCTTAAAGAAAAGAAAAAAAATTAAATTTTAATCTAAATCCTAAAAGTTAGTAAGAAGAGCTTAAAATGACTTAAATAAATAAACTAAATAGAAAAAAAAAAGTTAATAAAAAAACATTAGTAAAGTTATAAAAAAGGTTAATTAAATTATTATTAGTTAAAAAAACAAGATTTAAAAAAAAGGTTAATTTATTAAGTTAATAAGAATTTAAAATAAAAATAAAAAAGAAAGGGTAAAATTTGGGGTATTACACATGGCAATAATCCAGTCATTGTCTTGCAGAGCTTCATCCACAGAAGTTGGTTCAATTACTGACACCAACCCAAATAATGATGCTTCAGATGATCTGAGGAAGGATCTTGTTCTGATAGGGTCATCCTTCTTTCCAATGATCACATCCTCTGGATGAGAGGCTTTGATTCTGGAAGATGATCCTCTAACAGTTGATTCTTCAGAAATGTTCAAGTTGTTCATCTGAGAAGTTAAAGGAAATGCATCTGGCGTTGCTTTAGGTTCCTTCACTTGAGCTTTGTCTGCCTCTGAGCCTTCAGAGTCTGTGAGAATTACTTCTCTATCTGCAGAACTTTCAAACTGCTTTGCCTTTTCAATGCCAAGCTTATCATCAAATCTAACATGAATAGATTCTTCCACAATCTGTGTTTCAGTATTGTATACTCTGTAGCCTTTAGAGCGTTCAGAATACCCAAGCATGAAACACTTCTGTGCTTTAGAATCAAACTTGTTCAGATTCTCTTTAGTATTTAACATATAACAAATACATCCAAAAGGATAAAAATATGAAATGTTGGGCTTTCTGTTCCTCCACAATTCATAGGGAGTCTTTTCCAGAAGAGGTCTTACAGACACTTTGTTCTGAATGTAACAGGCTATGTTGATTGCTTCTGCCCAAAAATGCTTTGCCAGATTAGTCTCATTGATCATGGTTCTGGCCATTTCTTGCAGAGTTCTATTTTCCCTCTCTACAACCCCATTCTGTTGTGGAGTTCTAGGAAAGGAAAAATCATGAGCAATGCCGTTTTCATTAAAGTATTTTTCAAAATATTTGTTTTCAAATTCACCATCATGATCACTTCTGACTTTAATAATTTTGAAATCTTTTTCATTCTGGACTTGTTTGCAGAAGTCAAAGAACACAAAATGTGACTCATCCTTGTGTTTTAGGAACTTTACCCATGTCCATCTGCTGTAGTCATCAACAATGACTAATCCATACTTCTTGCCTATGATGGATGCAGTTTTCACTGGTCCAAACAGATCAATATGAAGTAATTCTAATGGACTTGAGGTTGAAACAACATTTTTAGATTTAAAGGAAGATTTTGAAAACTTTCCCTTTTGAAATGCTTCACAAAGAGCATCTGAGTTGAACTTCAGCTTAGGAAGTCCTCTAACCAGATTGAGTTTATTAATCTGAGATTTACGTCTCATATTAATATGCCCCAATCTTCTGTGCCAGACCCATTGCTCATCATTAACAGACAAGAGGCATTTAACATTTTGAACTTTAAGTTCTGAAAGATTTATTTTGTAAATGTTGTTCTTCCTCTTTCCATTTAATAGGATTGAGCCATCCTTCTGACTAACAACTTTACAACATTGTTGATTAAAGATTATATCATAACCATTGTCACTTAATTGACTTATGGATAATAGATTATGCTTTAATCCTTCTACAAGAAGAACATTAGATATAGAAGGAAGGTTACCATTACCAATAGTACCAGAGCCAATGATCTTTCCCTTCTGATTCCTTCCAAACTTCACTTCTCCTCCAGATTTAAGTTCCAGGCTTTGGAACATAAACCTTTCTCCCGTCATGTGACGTGAGCAGCCAGAGTCCAGGTACCATGACTGGCGTCTTGACTTTTCTGCTAAAAACATCTGCAACAGGGATAATCTTATCCTTAGGTACCCAGATCTTTTTGGGTCCTTTTTGGTTAACTGCCTTGAAAATTGGTCTGAACTTCTGTCTTTTTACAACAGTATTATTCTGACTTACTTTTGACTTAAACACAGGAACTTTTTGATCAGAACGTGTGTGTTTAATGTCATTCAGATGACCAAACTTGAAATGAGAGTACAAGGGAGTTTTCTTGATAACAAGTTTATCAACAGGCATTGGATTTAAATCCTTTCTAGAGGAGGATTCATATCCAATTCCTTTCCGGTTATTTCTGCTAACCCCATAGATCATAGAAGCCATCTTGCTTCTGTCTATGCTTTTAGCAAGAAATTTCTGAAAGCTAAAGTCATATTCTTCCAAAATGTTTTTGCATTTAGATTTACTTTCAGATTCAGAATTTTGTTGAGCTATTTCAAAATCAGCTTCCATTTTTAAATTGTTTTCTTTTAGCTCAGCAATTTCTGATTTTAACAGATTATTCTCAGATCCAAGATTGCACATAAGCTTCTTGCATTTGAGCTTAATCTGATTATAATTTTTCAGGACTTCAGATAAGACTTTAATAAGCTCTTCCCTAGTGAGATCAGAAAGTACCTCTTCTGAGTCAGATTCAGAATCAGACTCAGATCCAGATGATTCTTCATTTTGATCTTCAATGCCTGCTGTCAGAGCCATGTTGGCGCATTCATCTTCAGATTCTGATGAGGATCCTGATTCATCAGAGTCATCCCAAGTTGCCATTAGAACCTTCTTCTTTTTGCCAAACTTCCTTTTTGGCTTTTCTTTAAGAAGCTTTAGGCATTCACTCTTGTAATGGCCAGGTTCTTTGCATTCAAAGCAGACAACTTCCTTCTTTCCATATCTTTTTGGTCCAGAGGACTCCTTGCGCTGATCTGGTCTTTTGAAGTTCTTGAACTTCCTTTGCTTGTGCTTCAAGAGTCTGTTGATTCTTCTGGACAACAAGGATAGTTCATCTTCTTCTTCAGAAGAAGATTCTTCAGAGCTTTCCTCTAACACCTGCAAAGCTTTTACAAATTTGTTAGATTTTAAGGCAATAGACTTACCTTTCTTTTGAGGCTCATCTTCCTCAAGTTCAATTTCATGACTCCTTAGAGAGCTGATTAGCTCCTCCAGAGTGATCTTGTTCAGATCCTTGGCAAGCTTCAGAGCAGTGACCATAGGTCTCCATCTAATAGGCAAGCTTCTGATAATCTTCTTCACATGATCAGTAGTTGAGTAGCCCTTGTCCATAACTTTTTAGACCAGCTGTAAGAATCTGGAATCTAGAGAACATAGTTTCTATGGACTCAGATTCTTCAATCTTGAACGCTTCATACTTCTATATTAACGCCAGAGCCTTGGTCTCTTTTACTTGAAGGTTTCCTTCATGAGTCATCTTCAAGGACTCAAACATGTCAAATGCAGTTTCTCTATTTGTGATCTTTCCATACTCAGTGTGAGATATTGCATTTAACAGTATTGTTCTAGCCTTGTGGTGATTTCTAAACTCCTTCTTTTGGGCTTCTGTCATAGATTTTCTATCTACTTTCTTGCCATTCCCATCAATGGGATGAACATACCCATCTATGACCAAGTCCCATAAATCAGCATCATAACCAAGGAAGAAACTTTCAATCCTGTCTTTCCAATAATCAAATTTCTCCCCATCAAACATAAGGGGTTTAGTGATAATTCTGTCTCTTTCTTCATATTTGTTGTTAATGTTAGATGTTGAAGTATCACCCATAATAACAACCAAATATATATATATATATATATCAAAGTTTTTCTCAATGGATCTTTTCTGTCACTATGAAGTGGTAGCACACACAAAATCGGAGCTCTGATGCCAACTGAAGGTGAGAAAATACTTAGAAGGGGGGTTGAATAAGTATGAAGATAAAACTTAGAAATAAAAACTTAAGGATTTTTATCCTGGTTCGTTGAACTCAACTACTTCATTCCACTCTATCAAGAGTGATTTTCCTTTCTCAAACAAGGACTTAATCCACTATTTAATCAACTGATTACAATAGTAAGCACTAAGAACAACTGTTCAAAGTCTTCTCAAGAACTACTGATCCTAACTGGATCTTCTTAAGGTTCTCTTACAATCAAATGTAATAATAATGCAAGTGTTAAAAATGCTTCTAATAAAGCTTCATCGCAACTGTGATTTTTCACTTAAGATGAAGAACAATGAAATAAATTCAGCAAGTATGAATAAATTGTATGAGAGCTTGTAATGAATTCTTTCAAGTATATCGTCAACTGAAGAAGATGAATGGAGTCTTGCTTTTATAGGCACAGAGATCCAAGAGCTTTTCACGTTGAGAACAGTGTACCAAAAAAGTTTGAGCTTTTTTGTCTTCACATCATATGACCTTTCCTAGAAGAAGAATGCACAGAAAAATCCTTTTTGTTTGTGTTCCTGTGTCTAGCATAAATAAGGAAAGAGTCGTTTGGTTATTCCAACGGACATAATCTTTGAATTCTTCTTCAATAACTTTCAGCAAAGTATTAGAGCTTTGACAGATCAGAGCCTTCTAATATTCATCAGAGTTTGCTAAATCAGAGTCTTTGCAGCAAGTGTGCTTTCAGCGTGTATATGTTCATAGCAGAGTTTTGGATCAGAACCTCAGTACTGGCAACATTAGTACTATTAGAGTCTTCTGAAGTAACTGTGCTTGAAACTCTTCATACAGAATTCCTCACTGCTTCATATGCTTCTGGCTTCTGCTTCAGATTCTTCTGTAGTTTCTGCTTCAAATTCCTCTGTAACTTCTGCTTCAGATTCTTCTGTAGCTCCTGCTTCAGATTCTTCTGGAGGCAGCGCTCAGAATCTTCTAAGAGATGCTTCTGACGCTTCATAACCTTGCATATTTCTTATGTTCAGATCTAATTTGCTTCTGGAGTAATATTCACTTTAACATCTGCAGCAAACATTCTCAAACAAATTTTAGAGTATATAATTCTTTAATACAAAATTTCATAATAGTTATCATCAAAATATAGAGATATTATTAAGAACCAATCTGTGTTCTAATAATTTGAACAACCAGGCTCAAAAGATCCAATTGCGGGGCAATATGGTGGATCCAATTTGTCCAATTCAGATGAATGTTTGAAAGTAATCAAGAGAAGTGAATATAAGGTTGCATATCAGCTTCTGCAAACCCCGTCGAAGATTTCTGTGTTGCAGTTGCTGATGAGTTCTGAGGCTCATAAAGAAGCACTCCAGAAGATTTTAGAGAAAGCATATGTTGAACAAGATGTGACTATGGAGCAGTTTGACAACGTCATTGGTAATATTACTTCATGTGACAATCTGGGTTTTAATGAGGACGATCTCCCCGAAGAAGGGAAGAAACATAACGTGGCTTTACATATTTTTGTGAACTGCGGAAATGATTCTCTGTCCAGTGTGTTAGTTGATAATGGATCTTCTCTAAATGTGATGCCTAGAACTACTCTATCTAAGCTATCCTATCAGGGACCGCCAATGAGGCCAAGTCATGTTATCGTCAAAGCTTTTGATGGGTCTAGAAAAACAGTAATCGGCGAGGTGGATTTGCAAATGACTATTGGATTGCAGACTTTTATGATCACGTTTTAGGTCATGGACATTCGTGCCGCCTATAGCTATTTGCTAGGGAGGCCATGGATACATGAAGCTGGGGCAGTTACTTCCACTCTGCATCAGAAGTTGAAATATGTTTTTGAGGAAAAACGGTTACAGTTTATGGAGAAAGAGCTTTAGTGGTGAGTCACTTATCATCATTCTCGTATGTTGAACCTGAGGAAGAAGTTGGTACATAATTTCAAGCTCTGTCTATTGTGGGCGAGGATAGCCAGAGATCTCTGGCATCTATGTCATCATTCAAGGACGCGCAGCTTGTAGTGAACGGTGGTCCTCAGACGGGTTGGGGCAAGGTGTTGTCTTTACCAGAAAACAAAAATAAGGAAGGTCTTGGTTTCACCAGCAGTTCTGCTCAACAAACTACTAGAGGTCAAGGATTTCCGCTGATTAATGAAGTGTTCCGTAGTGGAGGAGTCGTCCATCATCCTCAAGTTAATGTTGTGTTAGAAGATGGGTCTGAAGGTTATATATCAGATTGTTCTGCAAGGTCCTCAATTCCTTATGAAGATTATGAGCCCTATATGGAAGATCCAGGTTATGTTTCAGATGAGTTTGACTATACCTTTGGAGTTTATGCTGTTACCGAAGAAGGTTCAGATGAGGATGTTCCAGAATTTGTAACCCCAGGTGTCTTGGTTAAGAACTGAAGTGTGGTTGAATCCCCTGATTTCGTTCATATATCTAAGTAAAGAATTTATTTTCAAAATTTCTCGCTCTGCCCAAAGCGAAACTGCATTATTAGGGCTTACTTTTAAATAATTCCCTTTGCTCTGCCCGAGGCCAAGGTGACTTTGTTGGGCGTTCCTCTTTGGTTTTGCTATCATCAATAAATCACTTTCATTTTCATTTGTGTTTTATTTTTTCTTATATTTACTTACGATGTCGGAAAATAATAAGTAGCATCTCGCGTACACACACTTTCCACTTTACGAAAACTTATTAAGAATCATATCACTTGCGCAGATTGCTACAAAAATTACATCCTGGGAATAATGATCCGCTGCCTTCTCCGAATTTTGAGTTTCCCGTGTATGAAGCTGAAGACGAAGAAAGTGATATCCCAGAAGAAATTTACAGATTGCTTGAGAAATAAGAGAAAGTTATCCAACCTTATCAAGAGCCAGTGGAAGTAATCAATCTGGGAACAGAAGAAATCCGTAGGGAAGTGAAAATTGGAGCTCTGCTCAAGCCTGAAGTGAAGAAACAGTTGGTTGATTTTCTTGGAGAGTTTGTTGATGTGTTTGCTTGGTCATATCAAGATATGCCTGGATTAGACACCGCTATAGTTGAACATCGTCTACCGTTGAAGCCAGAATGCCCGCCAGTAAAACAGAAGCTCAGAAAAACTCGACCCGACATGGCTCTAAAGATCAAGGAAGAGGTACAGAAATAGATTGATGCAGGTTTCCTTGTTACTGCCGAGTATCCACTCTGGTTGGCTAATATTATGCCCGTGCCGAAGAAAGATGGTAAGGTTCTCATGTGTGTAGATTACAGGGATTTGAACAAAGTCAGTCCGAAAGATGACTTTCTGTTACCTCACATTGACATTTTGGTTGACAGTGCTGCAAGATATGAGGTTTTCTCCTTTATGGACGGTTTTTCAGGTTACAATCAGATTAGAATGGCTCCCGAAGACAGATAGAAGACGTCATTCATCACGCCCTGGGGCACCTTTTGTTACAAAGTTATGCCATTTGGATCAAAGAATGCAGGGGCAACATATCAGAGAGCTATGACTACTTTGTTCCATGATATGATGCACAAGGAGATCGAGGTTTATGTGGATGATATGATAGCTAAGTCGAAGACTGAGGATGATCATGTTAAACATTTGTCTAAACTGTTTGGTCGTTTAAGGGAATACAAGCTCCGTCTGAACCCCAACAAATGTACATTTGGAGTACGATCAGGGAAATTATTGGGTTTTATTGTTAGTCAAAGAGGAATTGAAGTGGACCCTGACAAGGTAAAAGCTATCTGGGAAATGCCAGCTCCTACCACCGAAAAACATGTCAGAGGATTTTGGGGGCGTTTGAATTATATCTCTAGGTTTATATCTAACATGACTGCTACATGTAAACCTATTTTCAAGCTGCTGAGGAAGGAACAAGGGTATGTTTGGACTGAAGATTGTCAAAAAGCTTTTGATAGTATCAAAGAGTATTTGCTTGAACCACCTATCCTGATACCGCCAGTTGAAGGACGACCTTTGGTTATGTACTTGACTATTTTAGAAGATTCAATGGGCTGTGTACTCGGCCAGCAAGATGAAACAGGAAAGCAAGATCATGTCACTTATTATCTAAGTAAGAAATTTACTGATTGTGAAACAAGATACACTATGTTAGATAAGACTTGTTGTGCTTTGGCGTGGGCCGCCAAACGTTTGCGCCAGTATATGTTGAATCACACCACTTGGTTAGTTTCAAAGATGGAACCTATCAAGTATATTTTTGAGAAGCCCGCTTTGACTGGGAGAATTGCTAGATGGCAGATGTTGTTATCCGAGTATGATATCGAGTACCATACTCAGAAAGCTATTAGAGGAAGTGTTTTGGCTGATCATTTGGCTCACCAGCCTATTTTGGATCATCAGCCCTCGAACAATGACTTTCCCGACGAAGATGTTATGTTTTTAAAGATGAAAGATTATGAAGAGCCCGTGCATGGTGAAGGAACGGAACCCAAATCTCAATGGGGTTTAGTTTTTGATGGAGCTGTCAACGCTCATGGAAAAGAGATAGGTGTTGTCATTGTGACTCCTCAAGAGTCCCACATCCCGTTTACTTCCAGGTTAACATTCAAGTGTACTAATAATGAGGCTGAGTATGAAGCGTGCATTATGGGTCTTGAGGAAGCAATAGATTTGAGAATTAAGAATTTGGATGTGTTTGGTGATTCTACGGTGGTAATCAACCAAATCACTGGAGAGTGGGTAACTCGACATGATAATTTGGTCCCATACAGAGATTATGCTAGAAGACTGTTACCGTTCTTTGATAGGGTCGAATTTCATCATATTCCTCGTGATGAGAACAGAATGGCATACGCGTTGGCAACTTTGGCCTCAATGATTATGGTGAACTTTTGGAATGAGTGTCCTTGAATTGAAGTAAAACGTCTTGATAGACCCGCCTACATCTTTGCCGTCGAGGAGGTTGAAGATGGCAAACCCTGGTACCATGACATTGAAGTATTCCTTAGAACTCAAGAATATCCTTTGGGAGCTTCCAACAAAGACAAGAAGACTTTGAGAAGGTTGGCTGGGAGTTTTCTTTTAAGTAACAATGTGTTATACAAACGGAATTTTGACATGGTCTTGCTGAGATGTGTTGACAAACAAGAAGCAGATATGTTAATGACGGAAATTCACGAAGGATCCTTTGGCACTCATGCCAACGGACATACCATGGCCAAGAAACTTTTAAGAGCTGGTTATTATTGGATCACAATGGAATCAGATTGTTACAAGTTTTCTAGAAAATGTCACATGTGTCAGATTTACGCAGATAAAATTCATGTACCTCCGACTTTGTTGAATGTTATCTCATCCCCGTAGCCGTTCTCTATGTGGGGAATTGATATGATTGGTATGATAGAGCCGAAAGCATCTAACGGGCACCGATTCATCTTAGTAGCCATTGATTATTTTACCAAGTGGGTCGAGGCGGCTTCTTATGCTAATGTAACTCGACACGTGGTTGTCAAATTCATCAAGAATCAGCTTATCTGCCGATATGGTGTGCCGAGCAGAATTATTACAGATAACGGTTCCAATTTGAATAACAAAATGATGAAAGAACTGTGCGAAGAATTCAAGATAGAGCATCATAATTCTTCTCCTTACAGACTAAAGATGAATGGGGTTGTTGAAGCCGCCAACAAGAATATCAAGAAGATCATGCAGAAAATGGTTGTTACTTATAAAGACTGGTATGAGATGCTCCTGTTCGCCTTGCATGGGTATCGTACGACGGTGCGCACATCGACTGGGGCAACTCCATTTTCACTTGTCTACAGTATGGAAGCAGTACTCCCAATAGAAGTGGAAATTCCTTCTATGAGGATTTTGATGGATGCAAAGTGATCAGAAACCGAGTGGTGCCAGAACAGATATGATCAGCTGAACTTAATCGAAGAAAATAGGATGGCGGCGCTATGCCATGGACAGTTATATCAGCAAAAGATGAAGAAAGCATTTGACAAGAAAGTTCGACCCCGTGTATTCAAAGAAGGCGACCTCGTGCTCAAGAAGATTTAGTCTTTCCTCACTGACGTCAGAGGAAAGTGGGCCCTGAACTATGATGGACCATACGTGGTAAGAAAGGTTTTGTCAGGAGGTGCTCTGATGTTAGCAACAATGGACGGAGAAGAGATCACTTGCCCTGTGAATACAGATGCTGTCAAGAAGTATTTCGTTTAGAACTCGGGGAGTTCTCGTTAACTTAGGAAGAGCAAGTTGTTATTCCCTTGATGTAATCTCTATTATTTTCCAACACTGTAATATTGGGGCCACGCCTTTCTGCGGACCACCATTCAATAAAGTTTTTCATTTATCAAAATCTTTATGCTTGATAGCAAAATCCAGATTGATTTAAACTTTTTCAATACTTCGTGTTTTACTCGGTATATGAATAACAAAAGGATGACCATGGACGTTTATTTCATCCATGAAAAAACGTCAATAATATATGATCCCCCAAGCAGAGGATATTTACTTTATCCAGAGATGAAGTTTGTTTACGAGCAAGTAGTACGAGGTCTGTGGAGATTTTGCTTGAGTACCCTTCCGTTTGAGACGTTTTTTTCGCCTCTCCTAGTTTGTCAGCATACACATTAGCATATAGATAGATAGCATGACATGTGCATCTCTTTGCATCTCTTTGTGTTTGCTTTTTTTTCTATCGCTTTGGTTGTGGTTATCCCCAGGCGTTCGGGTGTGTCTTCTCCTTTCAAGTAGAGTTGTCAGCCCTAAGCAGAAAAAGCACAATATTTATACTTTCCCCATGAAGTTCGATCCTCGTGGAAGATGGTTGTTCCAGTACATTCCATCTGAGTTCATACCTCAATGGTCGAGTCTTACTTGATAATTTTCCTTTCGGCTACTTCCCAAATGGAATTTCGGTCCTTGGCAATCACCTTGCGGATAATCTCCAACTTTCAGATTCGGATTAAGTGTGCATTTATTTTGCACTTTATTCCCCAGGAAGAATATTTTCGAAGAATCTTTATAAAGACAGATATTTCTCCAACAATATCACAAGTTTTCTCAACCATCTACATCTGGAATATAAACAATCTCTTTATTTGAGAAACTCGTTTTGACTAAGATCTTATTCAAAACGACAAACGACAGTTTCTATAAGATGGTTCGACCACCCTCAATGGGTTCCTCAACATCATCAATTCGTCGAATGGCATCGCTTTGTAAATCCATCAGAGAAGTTCGCCAAAGGCATTACAAGACACTTCTCTTTATTTGAGAGTTCACAATATTTTTTTTACAAACCACAACAGGAAATGCTCCTCAAGAATGAATTCCCCAATGAGTTCATCATACAAGTTTATCAGGAAACATCTCCCCAGAGAAAGCCAAGGAAGTTTATCACATTAGTCTCTCTTTATTTGAGAAGATATATTTTACAATTCAACCGGCCAACATCTTTTCCGAAGATCCCCGTTGAAGTTTTACAGCCTCCATTACATCTACAAGTTCAACATTTACAATCTACCACGACATTTATAAAGTTCTACAAATCTACAATGATTCTACAATCTACAAAATTTTCAACATTTCGAGTAGAGACTGAGACCAGCTCATGGTTCCCATACTATGAAGCTCGGGGAGGTTCTACATCAGAGACTGAGACCAGCTCATGGTTCCCATACTATGACGCTCGGGGAGGCTCTACATTAGAGACTGAGACCAGCTCATGGTTCCCATACCATGACGCTTGTGGAGGCTCTACATTAGAGACTGAGACCAGCTCATGGTTCCCATACTATGACGCTCGGGGAGGTTCTACATCAGAGACTGAGACCAGCTCATGGTTCCCATACTATGACGCTTGGGGAGGTCACACACTTTACTATTCCCAAAAAAAAGAGAGGAAAAGGAAAAGAAAAGAATACGAAATAAAACTGAATTATTGACTCGATCAAGAGGATTCATTTGGATTATTACCGACCACCACATTATGGTAGTAAACCTGTCATTTGATTGCCAGTTTCTCACCTGTTGTCAAATAGCCGTACTTTCGGTGTGTGCAACGCACTTTTACACGTTTGGAGATTCCCCATTGGCGATTGTTTCCTGTCCCCGTGGAGTCCCGCTTTGTTGGATCTGTTGCTCTTGGTTTTCTTGTGTGTTTTGTCTAGTCCCTCTTCCCTGTGACATTATTTCCTCACAGAGTTGTCTGTCTTGCATCCCCATCTCACCGCATATCATCTGCATTAGGTGGCATCTTGTGGCCAAAAATCCGTGCAACATTTATATTTAAGTCCATCCTATCTCGTCGATACGGAGATTTCTACCTCCATATCTCCGAATAGAAGTAACTTAAATAGGGGCATCTGTCACACCCTAATTTTTGACCACAAGATCTCACCTCTGTTTGTGCGTTTTCTTTTGTTATTTGACTTTATTTTAATATGTATGTTTTTACGACTAACGAGTGCGCGCAGGGTTATTTTGTTTTGAAGACGTCTCTGGCGGAGTTTTATGATTAGATCCCCTTAAATCAAGATTTTGGTCTTTTTCAAGCTTTCTCTCTTTATCAAGGAAGGTTTGGCAAGACAAGGTTCGTACAGGAATTGAGATCACAGATTCATAGATTGAAGCATTGGTAGTACAAGATATTTTGGATTCAAGATTTAAGGATGATTCATTTGGTGCGTCTCAAATTGATATCCAATTTCATCAAGTGTATTCTAAAAGGGTTCAAGACTTTTGTTTTTCAATAAGCTGGGATTAAGCTCAATTTAAGTCATTATTGTGGTTAAGGTGGCACCTAAATTCAAGGGAGGATTGCAAGTCCATTCAATTATGAGCACAAGTTTAAGTCCTTTTGAGATCTGTTAAGCATTTTTTTGCAAGTTCATTATAAAGGAAATCGCCTAAGGGATTCATTCGATTTCTACACAATTGACGTCAAATTCACATAATGAAACTTCGAATATATTACAAGTCACTCTTTTACAGGATACAATTGGTAAATTCACCATTCAAGAATTTCATGTGTTCACATTTACATGAAGAATCATTTCAAGGTTTTCCATTTTGGTTTATCTTAACAATTGATACTGCTACAATGGTGAACATGACAAGGTTTAGAAGTTTGCGCATGTGAGCTCCACAGTAATTCAAAAGACATTCATATACAGATTACAAAGGCTTTATACTTTACAATATTAAGTAACTCAGTATATAACAAGACCCAGACAATTAGGATTCTACTTTTGTTTCCTAAGGTTTGCCCCGCTTGCGAAGCTACATGGCGCAAGATCTTCAGCGTAATGAGAAGTATCCAGTTACGATTTCACACAGCCCCAAACATGGTCCGGCTCAGCTGGAGGAAGGATTTTCACCTGCATTCCAAGATGCGAAGCCATTAGTTGCGCTAAGAGGTAATTGATAAAAAGCCTGCTGTTAAAATCAAAGGAGTGTTAACCGTATCTTCGAAGCCATTATTCATGCGACGATTCATAATTTTCCGGACACAAGACTTGGAGCCAAGTTGTTACACTTGCAGAATTTTCGCGGCTGTGCTCATCAAAGGGTTGGATATGCATACAAAAGTCACTATATCCAGATCGCAAGAGGAAGATTTCAAATACGCAACCTCAAATGTCATCAAACAGACCTTATAAATCAATTGAAGCATAATTATCACTACTCACCTATTCGCAGTTGTTGGAAGATCAGCAGCAGCTGAAGTAGGGGATCAATGTTGGGACATACAACGTGATACGTAATCTGTAACTGACAATGCATACAATTACGTAAATGAAGGGAAGTCGTTAACTCGTTCTCAAGCAACATCATCAGCTGGTGATTACAAACATAAGGTCCAAGGAGAGCCTTCTCCCAATGCTGCAGACAGCCTGCTGATGCCTTGAGCCAATCATCTTGATACCTATTACAGAAGCAACACTAACCTAAGTCATTAGATGCACTAAAATACTATCAAAAGCCTTGTGTCCTGGATAATTATATAACCAGACATGCTTAACTTCAACAAAAATGATGATTGCAAATGCACATACCCTGCGAGTACAGAAGGGAATGGAATAGCAACGAGAGTGAGGTTCAGCCGGGAGCACAGGTGTTGCTCTGTCTCTGAAATTGCACATGTCTTGACCATATTTCCTTTGGGAAGCCTCATCTACTTTGGCATTATCCGCCATGCTAAAACTGCAGTAACATTCAATCTTATTAGTAGGCTGAAAGACAAGGTTTCCATCACTAATGTAAAAGAAACTTATACCTTCAAAGCTGGATGATCCACAAACAGATGGTTGGATAAAGAGCATGTGATTCTCCTTGCTGCTAAGGCCGCTAAGACTTAAAATCAGGATGCTATTGATGCTGTTATCGTTGGAATGCCTGCCGACCCTGAAGAAGCGAAGGTTACGAGACAGAGTTGTGTTTCTTGCCATTCAATTCAAGAAATAGGATAACTGCTTTGACACACTAACAATGATATGGAAGAGAACATAAGGAACTTTATAAACAAGTAACAAAGGTGGTGCATACAAGAGGTCATCAGATATCTATGGGAATGGAAGAGCATCTAATGATTATAGAGCTTCCCATGACAGCATTTATAAACAGATGATATGGACAATAGAATATATATGGAGATTCTTATTCTAGATGGTAAGAGTTTACCTAGACAAAAGGGCATTTGTGTTCCTTTTCCTGATCTGAATAAACGGCATTCCTACCCTCTCTTGATAGACCGAAGTTTCATGGCGTGAAAAGGGCTTAAAACGACCTTTGCAGCCTGAATTAACCCTCAGGGCACTGCTGCTATGCTCTTTTAGTCCTAACTCCAACCAAAGCCATCAGCGAGAATTGGTGCTTTTTCCTCCATCAACTTCCAAGCAACCAGGATGCAGTACTCCAATCCCCCCAACATCATCATTAGCACATGAAAAAGAAAAGTGTTCAGATACGATTCAGTTTGAAGAAAAAACCAAAGGAATAGAGATGGATTAGGAAAAGAATATACCCTGTGTTCAGCCTGTTTGCAAAGGGAAATTGCAGCTGTTACTCTTCATCGCCAACTTTGCTTCCGTGGAAGCCCCTCATCTCCAACAAACGAGTTTTCCTTCTGGGCTGTTAATCCGTCTTCTAGCCCAAAACCGTTGATTTCTACACTTGCCACGTGATCGCGACTTTCTATGTCTAACTCAATTAACTGTAAGTGCACAGTCTATCGCGTAGTAATAATAGATATCGATCCCACAGGGACTCGTAATCAAACTAGTATTATCGGGTGTTACGGTGTTTAGCTAGGTCGGTAATGTTTTAAGGGAATAATAACAAAATAACTGTGTAAACTAAAGGGAACTAAAGCTTTTACTTAAGGTATGAATGCTTGAATCGGTATGTAATATGTTATTTCTTCAGGGATTCTATAGGTCACCGGTGTCTTTATGTTTTCAAAAATAGTTTAACAAGAAAATGATGGTTTAAAGACCTTTGTCTCACGATGGTTGTTGACGCTAGTCGCAACTCTAAGGCAGAACGTATGTTGTCGCTATCCCGTTCGGGGTTAAAGTTACTTTTTGAAAACTATTAAGTTCTAATTCCTTTTAAAGCGCTGTCGCTGTTTTTAAAATGAATGCCTAGTTTTTACTATCTGGTCTTAGCCTCAGTTGTCGCTTGTTGGTTCGTACCTTTATGAATTTCCCACTGTCGTGGCAAAACTACTGTAAATAATTTCTCGCTGTCGCGACGAAGGTTTATTTAGAAAAGTAAAATTTAAAAACTGAAGCCATAAATAAGTTTTTGAAAAGGTAGATATACACCGGTTAATTATTGAATCTCATCAGATTATTTACTACATACCGATTACTTAAGATTTAGCCAGACATGGAATATAAATTAGCAGAACGTAAATAATGGCAAAAAATAATAATATTCATTACAATAGGGAATAACAATTCAATTACGATTAGAATAGAAACCTGTAAATAATTTGATTTGGCTTTTGGGAAATCCTCCAAAATGGCGGCAGGATTTTGTCTTTATGCTAATTACTCGTACAGAATAGAAATGGGAAGTAATACAAAAATTGCAAGGAAGGAAAGAAAAAGGAAATAAAACAACAATAAGAAAAATGGGAATTTGAATAAATACTCTGAAGGTAAATTGGCAGCACTTCGTCTCTTCAATGCGGCTCCCTTTTTCTGGTACCAGCTACGTCCTTTTATAGATGGGATATTCAACGGTTTATTTCCTCGGGAAGTGGGAATGATATCAGAGAATATAGGAGTTAGTGGTCCACTCCTCTTTGGCATTTTCATCACTTGACAGCACGTGCAGAAAACTGCATTTTAACTGCATGACGGTCGTCATGGACCTGTGACGGTCGTCACACGCATGACGGTCGTCACACCCTTGTGACGGTCGTCATATCAGCAGAACTCGTTTTGCTGCTTTTTGGCCTGATTTTCACCTGGTTTTCACCTGTAAATGCTTCTTTTCTTTATCTTGCTCCATTTGGGCATGGACTTTAAATACCTGCAAAATATTGGGCAAATAGTGTGGAAATATCCGAATTCGGAGTGAAAACGGTCGCCGATTAGTAGAAAAGTGCATCATTATATATATATATATATATATATATATATATATATATATATATATATATATATATATATATATATATATATATATATATATATATATATATATATATATATATATATATATATATATATATATATATATATATATATATATATATATATATATATATATATATATATATATATATATATATATATATATATATATATATATATATATATATATATATATATATATATATATATATATATATATATATATATATATATATATATATATATATATATATATATATATATATATATATATATATATATATATATATATATATATATATATATATATATATATATATATATATATATATATATATATATATATATATATATATATATATATATATATATATATATATATATATATATATATATATATATATATATATATATATATATATATATATATATATATATATATATATATATGATTTCGCGTTATCAAACTCCCCTAAACTTGAATCTTTGCTTGTCCTCAAGTAAAGGTAGGAAAAATTTAAAGTTCGGCAAGCACGCGGTACGCTCTTCCTTTGATAAGATTTCTCGGACGCCAAGTTAAGAAGAGTCGGGGATCCAATGGAAACAAAGCGTATACGGTGACGACACTTGATTGTAAGTCTTCGAAGGCCTCTCTTTTATGCAAGCCAGTCTCAATCATGTTACTGCAGCTCGACTTCAAGTCTCTCGTTACAAATTTTACCCGGCTTCGTTCTGGCGGAGTCACATTAAGCCCGTTATCCATACATGTTCATGGCAAGAAAACCTGTTGGTGATTTTGATCTCTCTGCTAGTTTGATTTTTTTTCTTTGCACATATGCTTATTCTGCTATAAATCTGCAAGAGTTTCGTACCATTGGGCTAAATGCTCGGGTGAGGAGCACCTAACTTAGAAGGGACACATCTCTATATTCATGCAATATGGCTTTTCTTTTCTTTCAAGATTATTGAATTCTTACTTGAGATCATACACTTATTTGCATCTGTTTCTTTCTTAGAAGTGTTTAGGATGGTGCTGACTGCTCGTATAAACTACTGGGGGCTCCGTTCGAGTCGAAACTTGAGGCTTTGGTATGAGTAAGCAGTGAGACTGACTCGCATAAACCAGAGGTCTAAGGTGTCAGGGCGTAGAAGCTTTGTTAAAATTTTCTTCTCGGAAATTCATACTTGGTAAGGTTTAGGCGTATCGCGTGATGCTTCGGAGAGGATAAAAGTTTCTTTGTATATGTCATATGAAGCGCGGGGAGTTCACGTAACGGATATATATATATATATATATATATATATATATATATATATATATATATATATATATATATATATATATATATATATATATATATATATATATATATATATATATATATATATATATATATATATATATATATATATATATATATATATATATATATATATATATATATATATATATATATATATATATATATATATATATATATATATATATATATATATATATATATATATATATATATATATAAGAGCTTATTTTCCGAAAATTAAAATTACTTTAAATTGAGAATTCGAAAGGCAAAGTACAATAGGAAATGGGAAATAACAGGGAAAAAGGGAAATAACGTCCACTCCCACACTATCTCAATCAGTGTCCTCACTGATTTGAAAGAATGCGGAAGGGAGGAATACAAAGGAAATAAATAAAGAAAACAAAATGACATAAATGAAAAATACTACTATTCTCGTCCTCGTCCTCGATCTCTTCCTCGACCTCTGGCTGGGGCGTCGCGTGCCGCGAGGTTCAGAGCTCCGGTGTGGAAGATGTAATCACGGAGGCCGTCGACTCGCACAGTGAGGTGTGCCATCTCATCGGCCATGCCGGAATGGACATCGTGCATCAACTGCAAAGATTGCTGAATTTGACCGGTTTGCTCTCTCTGCCATGCTTCAAATTCTTCAGCCCTTCGGTTCTGCTGCTCCATCATAAGCATCATCTGGTTCTGTTGTTCGATGCAGCGGAGGAGGGCCTCGGATGTGTCATCAGTGGCAGGACGGGGGCAGCGGCGCGCGGAAGGGCCTTCGGCAGCAGGTGCTTGTGATGGCTCAGGCTGGTCGACTCTGTCTAACTCCTCTTGAACTTCGTCCCTGGGCTCTTGGATATTATCCTGTGTTGGGGCAGCAGGGGCAGTGGTATCGAAGAGCTAGTTGGCTCTATCCTCTTGATGCATTTGGGTGCGTGAAGGCATAATGATGCTCTGGATAGTGCGGCCTCACACTACCGGATGATATCTCCCATCACGACGGGCCTGGATGAGGTGGGAGGCGCAGCAGTGGTCAGTGTCCAGAAAGACAGGGGGCATCTGGCGGAGTGTCTGGAGGCGGTCGCCAAGACCGAGGCCTATGGCAATGGATGTGATGATGCCACCGAAATAGAAAGGTTTAGAGCCGCGGTTACAATTGGCTTGAATGTGAGCCAAGAGAAACGGGGCGGCGTTAACAGGTTCTGAAGCGAACACGCAACGGAGGAAAAATAGCTCCTTCGAGTTGACCTTATGGTTACTATCACGAGCGAATATTGTGTTGCTCAACACGCGGTGGAAGTAGCGGATAGTTGGGTTGTGGATATGAGCGGCGTTCAGAGTGTCCCAACTTTCTGGAGTGGTTCCGGTCAGTCGGTTCCAGAGAGGGAAGGCCTCTTGGTAGAACTGATCGGATATACGGCGGTGAGCATCGTCGCTGTGAGATAACTGTAGAATGACGGCGATGCGGTCCTGGGGGACCTGATATTCGGTTCCGAACAGGCGAAAGCAGGCAGCGTCGGTAAGTTGGTTGGTATCGCCGGATGATGTTGCGTATGCGAAGGAGCTGAGAAACTCCAGAGTGAGTTGCTCATAGATGGGTTGGGGATTGGTGCAGAGATGCCAGATGCCGGCTCTCTGTAACATCCAAGTTACGCCATCGAGAATCCCGAGTTCCTTCAGAGAATCCAGGTGAGCATACCGGGTCGGCTGAAGCGACCGTTGATGGAATGCTAGGAAGTTGGTCTGCTGCCGTTCGCCGGCCTCTCCTTCTCGGAAAGTGATGGTGCTCAAATCGGGGTTTGCACTGGTTTGTCTGGCCATTTTGGTGAGAGAAGTGTAGAGGTTTAAGAATAGGGAGTTTCTGAGAATGGTAAGGTAAGGGAATGCAGAGGGTAATATATAAGGTTGAATTGGAAGTTGAAAATGGTGGAGGTTTAATGGGGGATTCAGAGGGTTTTTAGTGGGTTTTAATTTAGGGATAATGGGGAATTAGGGGAGAGGAAGTGGAGAGGTGTGCAACCTCTGTTTTGACAGAATTGGGGTTTTTTCTGCGTGACGACCGTCAGGGATGTGTGACGGTCGTAACACGCGTGACGACCGTCAGGGAAGTGTGACGACCGTCACAGCAGCAAATTCTGCAGAAATGCAGAATTTTGCTTGTGGGGCGTTTTAACAGTGGAAAATTTGATATTTTGAATTATGATGGACTAATTACGAAATAAGAAATAACAGGAAACATAATTAAGGGAGATACCGGAATGAAATGAAAATAACATTGAATCGAAAAATGAGTTTAAAGTAATACAATATCCAAAGAGAGGAAACAATTGCAAAATGAAATAATGTGAAACAAAGAGAAATGCAATAAACTTAAATTAAAGAGAAAACTAAAATATCACTCCTTTGGTTTCTTCAAGTTGTTGACCTGCTGAATAACGTCATTAAATTGGTCGCTAACTACGTCCATGTAAGTAACGAAATCCATGTGAAGTTGCGTTAATTCATCTTTGGTAGTGGTTATTTCCAGCTTGAGGTCGCCTACAGTTCTTAGAACAGTGTCCAGCTTGTCTGTGTTTTGTTCAGGCGTGGGGTCAGGAAAGTTATGGTAGTTAGGAGGGGTCTCAGGATCTATCTCCACTTCGGACTCATAATCTTGGTAGTACAAATAATCAAGTGCTTCTGAGATTTGATCACTGTCATACATGTAAGCCTGGGGTGTGGAGTGAGGCGATGGGGGTCCCATAGGCTCGTCCAATTCATAAAGCCAATTGTCTCTGTTATGGATACTGGTTAGCTCATGGTTGGGCAATGTGAAAAGGTGGACAGGTTGATCAGCTATGAGGTATTCGTAGGCTCCTGGTCCTAAGGTACCTAAGATACGTCTGTTGAAGCAGAACTAGATGTCCATTGATCTGAGGTTGCCGAAACAAACGACTTTGTTCAGGTAGTACCTCAGGCCAATTTCGTGGGCGATCATGGTGACTAGGCCTCCTATTAAAATGGGTGAGTGCGGTTCCTGATTGAGGCGTGTAAATGCCCTCATCAGAAAAGGGACAACATTTACAGGGCGGCCTTGTGAAGCACAGAGAAGGATGAACAGCTCGTCCTTTGAGACTGTTGTAATGTTTTCCTCCTTCCCAAAGAGGGTATGGGCTAAAATCCTATGGAAATAGCGGAAGGCTGGATTGTGTATCTCGTTGTTGTGCATGTCATTCGGTTCTGGGTGATATTTACCGGTGATGGAACCCTAGAATTGGTCTAATTCGAGATCAATATCCTCTTCAGTGGTGGTAAACACAAAAGGTCCGCTAGGGAAGCCTAGGATGTTAGCTAACGTGGTACGGTTGTGTGTTTGGTCCATTCCAAACATTCTAAAGGTTATCAGCTCTTTAGTGGATCCATAGCCATGTTTAGGTAAGTAACTTAAGGAGCTAAGGAATTCGAACGTCAGTTCGTGGAAGGTAGCAAATCGGGTCTTTAGAGCAGTTTGCTCCCAGCCTAATTGGTTAAATAAGTACTGAATGCTATCCTGGATTCCTAGCTTGTCCATGGTGGGTCTATCGTAGTACAGAGTTGAAGCAAAGTTTCTCTGAGTCAGTGCCTCAAATCTGGCCTTATGAGCTAGTCCTCTAAACACAACAGACGTAACGTCGATATCGGCCATACTCGTTAGTCGGATAAAACGGGAGAAAAGTAGAACGACTTTAAAATCCTGGAAAAATCACATTCACTCAGATCATATTTTTAAGAAGTAAAGAGTGATAAAAGAAAAAATAAAATAAATATTGGAAATAAGATAATAGAGATTTATAGAAATTATAAGTTAACATAAAAACATAGTTTTAATAAATTTAGAAGGAAAAAAAATGGGAAAAATTTGGTTGCCTCCCAATCAGCGCTGTCTTTAACGTCAGAAGCCTGACGATAGCTTGGATATAAGCTATTCGGGAAGCTCGAGCAATTTCATATTGCTCACGTGGTCGCTGTGTTCATTTTGATTATAATGTTTCAAACGTTGTCCGTTTACTATAAACGGTGCGTTGATTTGATTCTTGATTTCAACAGCTCCACTCTTAAGGACTTTGGTGACCTCAAAAGGTCCAGACCATCTAGATTTTAATTTTCTAGGGAATAGTTTCAATCTGGATTTGAATAGGAGCACGATGTCTCCCACACTGAATTGTTTCCGGATCGAACGTTTATCATGTCATTTCTTGGTTCTTTCTTTGTAGATGTGTGCATTCTCGTACGCGTCTAATCTTAGCTCTTCCAATTCATGAAGGTTCAAGATTTGTTTCTCTCCTGCCGCAGTGTAGTTGAAGTTTAGCGTCTTAATAGCCCAGAAGGCTTTATGCTCTAATTCTACCGGCAGGTGACATGATTTTTCGTAGACTAGTTTAAATGGTGTGGTGCATATTGGTGTCTTAAAGGCGGTCCTATAAGCCCATAAAGCTTCGTTCAGCTTTGAGGACCAATCTTTCCTGGAGGTTGCGACAGTCTTTTCTAAAATTTGCTTTATTTCTATGTTCGAAACCTCCACTTGTCCACTAGTTTGTGGATGATACGGTGTGGCTACGCGGTGTTTGACTCCGTATTTGGAGAGGAGTTTGTCAAAGATTCGCGATATGAAGTGCGAACCACCGTCACTAATGATGAGTCTGGGCACACCGAATCTAGGAAAGATTGTGTTTTTAAAGAGTTTAACGACTACTCGCATGTCATTTGTTGGAGCGGCAACGACCTCTATCCATTTCGATACATAGTCGACAGCGACGAGTATATATTTATTTCCAAAAGAAGATGGGAAAGGTCCCATGAAGTCGATTCCCCAGACATCAAAGATTTCTACTTCTAAAATTCCTCTCTGAGGCATTTCATCGCGTCGTGAGATGTTGCCAGTGCGTTGGCACCGGTCGCATTTTAGTACAGCACTATGGACATCCTTCCAGAGACTGGGCCAAAATAGGCCAGATTGTAGAATTTTAGCGCACGTCTTTGAGGTGCTAGTATGACCACCATAAGGTGCTGAATGGCATTGGGAGATGATGTCTTCTATTTCTTCCTCTAGGACACAGCGACGATATAAGTTGTCGGCGCCTCGTTTGAAGAGTAGAGGTTCGTCCCAGTAGTAATGCTTTAAGTCGTGAAAGAATTTCTTCTTTTGTTGATAAGTCAGGTCCGGTGGAAGCATGCTTGCGGCCAAGTAATTAACGATGTCGGCAAACCACGACAAAGTGGTTTGGGCATAGACAGCTTCCACGGCTTTTTCCAGTTCCGGTTCTTCCGAAGTAGAGTTGGACATATCGCTTTCCAATTTGGCTATCATACATTCGTAGGGAAAATCGTCATTGATAGGTACTGGTTCTTGTTTGATGCCCTCTATACGGGATAAGTGATCTGCAACTACGTTCTCGATCCCCTTCTTATCTTTAATTTCTAAGTCGAACTCTTGTAATAATAGGATCCATCTCAATAATTTGGTTTTGGCGTCCTTTTTGCTTATTAGGTACCTAATGGCAGCGTGGTCTGTGTATATGATTACTTTGGTTCCTACCAAGTAGGAACGGAATTTGTCAAGAGCAAACACGAATGCTAGAAGTTCCTTTTCCGTTGTGGCGTAGTTCATTTGGGCAGGGTCTAAAGTTCTACTGGCGTAGTAGATAGCGTGAAGCTTCTTTTCTTTCCTTTGTCCTAGAACTGCGCCTATAGCGTAATCACTCGCATCGCACATGATTTCGAATGGTAGTCGCCAATCTGGGGGTTGCATGATTGGTGCGGTGATAAGTGCTGACTTTAGAGTTTCGAATTCCTCTAAGCATTCTTTGTCGAAGATGAACTCGGCATTTTTCATTAATAAACCTATAAGAGGTTTTGTGATTTTCGAGAAATCCTTTATGAATCTTCGGTAGAATCCAGCATGTCCTAAGAAGCTTCGTATTTCTCGTACGGTTTTCGGAGGTTGGAGATCCTTTATGATCTCTATTTTGGCTTTGTCAACTTCGATCCCCTTTTCAGATATGACGTGTCCTAAAACGATGCCTTGTCGGACCATGAAATGGCATTTTTCCCAATTAAGGACAAGGTTCACTTTAGCGCATCTTTTGAGTACCATTTCTAAATTTGACAGGCAGCTTTCGAAGCATTGTCCACATATGGAGAACTCATCCATGAACACTTCCATGATGTCATCTATGAAATCCGCAAATATTGCCATCATGCATCTTTGAAAGGTTGCTGGAGCATTGCACAGTCCGAACGACATTCGGCGATAAGCAAAGGTACCATAGGGACAGGTGAATGTTGTCTTTTCCTGGTCATCGGGGTGAATAGGAATTTGAAAGAATCCCGAATAACCATCTAGATAGTAGAAGTACGAATGTTTCGCTAGTCTTTCCAACATTTGGTCTATGAAAGGTAAAGGGAAGTGATCTTTCCGAGTTGCCTTGTTCAGTTTTCTGTAATCGATACACATCCTGTTTTTGGTCACAACTCTTTGGGTTATCGATTCTCCTTTCGCATTCTTCACTACAGTAACGCCTCATTTCTTGGGTACTACGTGTACTGGGCTGACCTATTGGTTGTCGGAGATCGGGTATATGATTCCTGCGTCTAGTAACTTTTTCACCTCGTCTTTGACTACAGTGCTTAGGATCGGGTTTATCCTTCTCTGATGTTCTCTTGAAGTTTTGCAGTCTTCCTCCAGCATGATACGGTGCATACAGATGGAGGGACTTATGCCTTTTTTATCGCTTATATTATAACCTAACGCAGTTGGGTATCTCCTTAGGACTTCTAATAATTGCTCAGTTTTTGATTGTCCTAAATTAGCGTTTACTATTACTGGTCTTTTGAATTCTGTATCTAGGAATTCGTACCTGAGGGTTTTAGGTAGCTCTTTAAGTTCTAAAGCTGGGTTTTTCGGACCTGGCATGTGATTTGGAGTTAGTGCTAAGATCTCGCTCAGACTATCATCTTTGTATGGTGCACGCCAGTTGTCGTCTTCATGAATAGCAGGGATCTGGATTTTCATGATTTCAGAATATGTAGTTTCCTCCTTCTCTAATTCTCGTATGCATTTGTCAATGACATCTACTATATAGCATGTGTCATCTATAGTTGGTGCCTTCAAGAATTTAGTAAGGACGAACTCTATCTTTTCTTCTCCTACTTCGAATGTTAGCCTTCCTTTCTTTACGTCTATGATAGCTCCGGCTATAACTAGGAACGGTCTTCCTAGGATAATTGGGGTAATAGAGTCCTCTTTGATGTCCATGATTATGAAGTCGGTTGGGATATAGAATTGGCCTATGCATACTGGAACGTTTTCCAGTACACCGACGGGATATTTGACTGATCGGTCAGCCAATTGTACGGACATTTTAGTTGGTCTTAGTTCTCCCATATTCAGCTTTTTGCATATAGATAAAGGCATTACACTTATACTGGCTCCTAGATCGCATAGAGCTTTGTCTATAACGAACTTTCCTATGACGCAGGGTATGGAGAAACTACTTGGGTCTTTTAGTTTAGGAGGCATGTTGTTTTGAATGATTGCGCTACATTCGGCAGTGAGTGTCACTGTCTCGTTATCCTCTATTTTCCTTTTATTAGACAAGATTTCTTTAAGAAACTTAGCGTATGACGGCATTTGAGTTATCGCTTCTGTGAAAGGAATCGTGATGTTTAGTTGTTTCAAAAGTTCAACAAATTTCTTAAATTGTCCTGAAGTTTTGGAGTTTAGTAATCTTTGAGGATAAGGGATAGGTGGTTTATATGGCGCTGGAGGCACATATGAGTTTTCATCTTTGGCGGTCTTTTGCTCGTCACATTCCTTCTTTTCTGTTTCAGACTCTTTTTCTGTTGGTTTATCATATTTTTGATGCATTACTAAATCTTCATTCCTAGGATCTGTTGGGCCTTCCAATTCTTTTCCACTTCTCAATATAACAGCGTTTGCGTGACCTTTAGGATTAGGTTCGGGCTGGCCTGGAAATGTTCCAGCTGGGGCAGCTGCAGAGGCTTGTTGTTGAGCCACTTGTGATATCTGCGTTTCGAGCATTTTATTGTGGGTGGCTAAAGCGTCTACTTTTCTGGTCAGCTGTTTAATCTGCTCGCTAGTGTGTATGTTTTGATTCAGGAATTCTTTGTTTGTTTGTTTGAGCTTGAGTAGCTATGAATTTTTCCATCATCAATTCGAGATTTGATTTCCTAGGGGCAGTCTGGGCAGCAGCGGCTGGTTTCTGATATCCTGGCGGAGCAGCTGGTGCTTGCAAGGCATTATCGTTCTTGTAGGAAAAGTTTGGGTGGTTCCTCCATCCTGGGTTGTAAGTATTTGCGTAGGGATTTCCTTGAGGGTAATTTACTTGGTCTAGTGGGATTCTGGCCAACAATGGGCACTCGGGCGCATTATGAGTGGCGATTCCACATAACTCGCAGTTTGGAGTTACAGCAGCTACGGTTGCAGTTGGGTTAACGGTCAGACATGCGATTTTCTTTGCTAGAGCATCTACTTTAGCGTTGAACTTTTCAAGGTTGCTGATCTCGTACATCCCACCTTTCGTTGCGGGTTTCTCTACTGGAGTTCATTCACCTCCCCATTGGCAGTGGTTCTGAGACATGTTTTCGATTAGTTGATAGGCTTCGTTGTATGGCTTATCCATAAGTGCACCGCCCGCGGCGGCGTCTACCGTTAATCTGGTGTTATACAGAAGCCCATTGTAGAAAGTATGGATCGTCACCCAGTCTTCTAGACCGTGGTGAGGACATGCTCTCATCATATCTTTGAACCTTTCCCATGTTTCGCAGAGAGATTCAGTATCTTTTTGTCGAAATCCATTGATTTGAGCTCTAAGCATAGAAGTTTTGCTTGGCGGAAAGTATCTTGCTAAGAAAACGTTCTTCAACTGTTCCCACGTCGTAACGGAGTTGGATGGTAAGGATTGTAACCATGTCCAAGCTCTATCTCTAAGAGAGAAAGGAAAAAGACGAAGTCTTATTGCGTCTGGAGTTACTCCATTTGCCTTCACTGTGTCTGCGTATTGCACAAACTTCGTTAAGTGTTTATTTGGATCCTCAGTTGCATTTCCTGAGAATTGATTTTGTTGTACAGCTGACAACAATGACGATTTTAGTTCGAAATCGGTTCGATTGATGGTTGGGGCAGCTATGCTACTTCGAGGTTCCATCTGAGAGGGTGTAGCGTAGTCCTTCAGCGGTTTGTTCTGAGGTCCTTCAGCCATCTTTGCTTCTTCAACAGGAGGATGAGCTAGAAGATCAGGAATGTTGTGTCTTCATTGATATTCGATGATGCGCCTTCTTAGATGTAAGAAGCGCTCTAGTTCGGCGATTGTCGGTTGTAAGATGTCGCCTTGTGAGCGAGTACTTGGCATACAATCGAAGAACGAGTAGAGGGAAAGAGAATTGTTAACTTAGTCTATACTGTGTAACAAAAGATTACACTATTGACTATACGGGTCCCCAGCAACGGTGCCAAAAACTTGATCGCGACTTTCTATGTCTAACTCAATTAACTGCAAGTGCACAGTCTATCGTGTATTAATAATAGATACCGATCCCACAGGGACTCGTAATCAAACTAGTATTATCGGGTGTTACGGTGTTTAGCTAGGTTGGTAATGTTTTAAGGGAATAATAACAAAATAAGTGCGTAAACTAAAGGGAACTAAAGCTTTTACTTAAGGTATGAATGCTTGAATCGGTATGTAATATGTTATTTCTTCAGGGATTCTATAGGTCACCGGTGTCTTTAGGTTTTCAAAAATAGTTTAAGAAGAAAATGATGGTTTAAAGACCTTTGTCTCACGATGGTTGTTGACGCTAGTCGCAACTCTAAGGCGGAACGTATGTTGTCGCTATCCCGTTAGGGGTTAAAGTTACTTTTTGAAAACTATTAAGTTCTAATTCCTTTTAAAGCGCTGTCGCTGTTTTTAAAATGAATGCCTAGTTTTTACTATCTGGTCTTAGCCTCAGCTGACGCTTGTTGGTTCGTACCTTTATGAATTTCCCACTGTCGTGGCAAAACTACTGTAAATAATTTCTCGCTGTCGCGACGAAGGTTTATTTAGAAAAGTCAAATTTAAAAACTGAAGCCATAAATAAGTTTTTGAAAAGGTAGATATACACCAGTTAATTATTGAATCCCATCAGATTATTTACTACATACCGATTACTTAAGATTTAGCCAGACATGGAATATAAATTAGCAGAACGTAAATAATGGCAGAAAATAATAATATTCATTACAATAGGGAATAACTATTCAATTACGATTAGAATATAAACCTGTAAATAATTTGATTTGGCTTTTGGGAAATCCTCCAAAATGGCGGCAGGATTTTGTCTTTATGCCAATTACTCGTACAGAATAGAAATGGGAAGTAATACAAAAATTGCAAGGAAGGAAAGAAAAAGGAAATAAAACAACAATAAGAAAAATGGGAATTTGAATAAATGCTCTGAAGGTAAATTGGCAGCACTTCGTCTCTTCAATGCGGCTCCCTTTTTCTGGTACCAGCTACCTCCTTTTATAGATGGGATATTCAACGATTTATTTCCTCGGGAAGTGGGAATGATATCAGAGAATATAGGAGTTAGTGGTCCACTCCTCTTTGGCATTTTCATCACTTGACAGCACGTGCAGAAAACTGCATTTTAACTGCATGACGGTCGTCATGGACCTGTGACGATCGTCACACGCATGACGATCGTCACACCCTTGTGACGGTCGTCACACCCTTGTAACGGTCGTCATATTAGCAGAACTCGTTTTTCCTGCTTTTTGGCCTGATTTTCACCTAGTTTTCACCTGTAAATGCTTCTTTTCTTTATCTTGCTCCATTTGAGCATGGACTTTGAATACCTGCAAAATACTGGGCAAATAGTGTGGAAATATCCGAATTCGGAGTGAAAACGGTCGCCGATTAGTAGAAAAGTACATCATTATATATATATATATGATTTTGCGTAATACCAGGTCACATTCAGAATCAATGAACCGTTAGAGAATATTCACTGGAATTAAAGATTCGATTCAAAAGAGACCAAATCAAATCCAATTTTGAATTAAAGCAAATCAGAGATTTGAGATGTCAAGTAATAAGTCATTATAGCAATCAGACGAATTAGGGATATTTTCAGATCTGAGTCATCCCAATTTGGAAAACCTAAATCAACATTCAAAGCAGCAATCAAATTCATTCAAGGATATTTCCAACAGAGACCTATAAAAGGAGACTACAAAGAGAAGAGAAGGGGTCGGAAAAAAAAGTTATCGTAATACACCGAGAATCTACGATTCGTGAACTTAGTAAAGCGAGAAGAGAGAACACTTAGCTTTTCCGTGGACGAAGCCACCGCACGCCACCGCGAGTTCAACGGACAGAACACTCTATTCTCGTCATCTCTAACGCAGTTGTGACCACCAACCTTCGGTAATGCTCTATTCTCTTCTACATTCTTAAACTATTGATGCTTCTGGTGTTGTTTTCAGGTTCGAAACGTGATGAGGGGGAAAAACCGATCGTGATTGGAGGGAGGAGGATGACAGTATTGGGATTTCAATTTGGGAACGAAGGATCTAGGGTTCCGTCGCCTCTCATTGTTCCCCTTTGTTTCGTTCGTGTATTTTGTGAAAGTGAATACACACACACTCACCACACTACCCTCACTGTAATCATCATTAACCCCCTAATCACCCTCTAATTTTTTTTATTCATTAACTATTAGTTTTTTCTTCTCTTAATCAACACTTTAACCCTTTTAACTAATCAGTTAATTAAATTTTAAAAATAGACTAATAATCTTTATTAAATAAACCAGCTTTTATTTATTTAATCTTTTAATAATTTATTAATCAATAGCTTATTTTATTTTATCTATTAATCAACCTTTTATTTTACAACAACTTTTATTACAATTTTAATCCTAAAAATAATAATTATTAACCTTTAATCAATCAGTTTTTATTCAATTTTATCATATAGTTCTTAGGTTTTATTTTATTTAATAAATAACGATCTATTACACTATTTTATTTAAGCTAATAAATCAATCTCTTTATCTTAAATAATTAGGCCTTTTCTTAAAAAATAAATAATCTCCTTTATTCACTTAAAAGTTTTGTACTAAATTACTAGTTAATCCTTTTTAAAAATAACTTTTATTAGATAATTTGTTCACTCATAAAAACCTTTTTAATTTATATCTAATCATCATTTCACCTAATTAAGATAAAAAAAACTTTTTTCTAGGAGCATAATAAAAACAACTTTTTATTATAATTAATTCGTCACGTTAGATTCAATTTTCATAAACAAAATTATTTCACCTAAGTTCTAGATAATAAGTAAATCATTATAACGTCTTATTTAACCTTAGACCTTAATTATATACTCAATCTCACCTAAAATCAATCCAGTTAAAATCAACCTCTCGCTTAAAATCGACCAACTAAAATCAACTCACAGCGTAAAATGCAATCTAATCGTGCACCCCACTTCACGATTCACTCTCACACACTTCAGCGCTTTCATGCGTATGTGTATGCTTTACTTATTTGCCCTTTATTATTTTCGCAATTTATTCTACAAGCAATTTACATTATCGCAATTTATATTTTCGCCTCGCATTCCGTCCAAAGGAAGAACCTACACATGACTTAACGCTTGTGTGTAGTGCACAACATTTGCATCATTCTCCCCGTGATCCTTGATCCCACTCAAGTTGATCTTTTAGGACATATCCTACCCCATAGGAAGGACCTCTTTTACAACTTAGATACAAACAAAACAACTCAATTCAAACACATTAGAGAAAGGTGTTAGTCATTTTAAGCGAGATAGAATCTCCACCCCACATCAATACAATCAATCCGTAGGGACTTTGCCTTAAGAGAGATAGAGGCGTACTCGTCGATCAATATTCGAGTACTTGATCCCTTCTCTTAAGACGGTGCAAAGACTATTTTCCTACAATTTGTGGTGGTTAAATCTCCCTTAAAATGATAACTCACCTTTTCTTCTAAAATCAATCAATCAACTACCCTAAACCCGTAGGAACTTTGACCATAGTCAAAGAACTCCTCAAATCCTTTAGGGGAACTACAGATACTCTGATTCCACTCTCGTAAGGATATGTAGGCATAAGATGCGACATCTTATCGAGTATACTTAGAAATAAACCCCTAAGTCTTTCATACCTTAAGCAGATAAACATTTAGCAATAAACAAACATAAAACAAGAGGTTCCTGTAGAGTACTACAGAAACTTAGGATGCTAGTACCTTCCCTAAGTTTAACCAACCCCCGAACCTAAAACTCTCTAAACCTTGCATTTCCATTGCATTGTGGGAATTTCGATCTTTATCCCTTCCTTTGGACAAATCAAAGTTCGGTTGCAAATGAATTAAAGATTCAAACTAATCAATAGTTTGGTATCCGAATTTCACCGTGACACCCCCCATCACCCGTAGTTTTCTGAACTACGTTGACTCTGACTTTCCCATTGCACGAGGGAATGCGTAGGCATAGGGCGGTGTCGCTACTGCGAAAATCGGCGCCGGCCATGACAGAAGAGTCGCCACCGTGCGTTATTTATCCCAAAGGAGGGAAAGGAAACGCTCAGAGGAAACCTAATGCAAAAGGGGAAAGGAATGGTCATTGCAACCAAATCCTGGATTCGGGAGTCGGTTACGCAAGGGGAAGGTATTAGCACCCCTCACGTCCGTCGTACTCGACGGGATCCACGCTTGTTTTCTATATAAGGGTATGTTTATCTATCTACTCTAAAGGTCTGGTCTAAAAAGAAAAGAAAATGACTTGGCAAAGTATCGCACTTTATGCCTACGTATTCCCGTCTGGAACGAGAAATCAGAGTCAACGTAGTTCGCCTAACAACTGGTAAAGGGGGGGAGGTTGCTCGCCGAGATATCGCGTGTCGTGCCTACGTACTTTCATACGGCATGAAAGATCAGAGCAAACGTAGTTCGGGCTACGGAAGACACAAGCTTGTCTGACAGTTTTTTATCTCCTTCTGAAAGGGTTTTCCAGATTAAGGGTCCAAGAGGACAAAAACAGAGTTTGAATGTTTGTTTGAGTCTTTTACGAAAGAACTGTTTTTTAGGATGTTCGCAATCTCCATCGCACTAGAGACTATGACCCAGGAGTGAACGCTTCGTATGTCACCCAAAGGGTACCACACTAAACATCCAGATTACTGGAGAGAGACCCTCCACCAACCTTTTCCCAGATAGCTTAAGGCTCGTAACATACGACTTCAATTAACCATATTACTGTATTTTTGAATTGTTTTGAGATGAGAAGAGAAAGACGCCCTAAAACTATGGGTGAAAGGGAATCTATCTACAGTTATCATGCATGGTTTAAAAAACCTAATGTCTGTCATAATTCCCTCTTGCACAAAGGAAATCAGAGATCCTAGGGGAAAACAGCAAAAGAAAGCAAGCAGTAAACAATAAACAGTAAAATGCATGTTACGCAACAGTACAAGCGAGGCAAGGGAGTCCGGCTCAACCTCAAACCTAAGAAAACAACAGGCAAGGGGAGACAAGCTCCACCTCAAACCTAAAGGTAAGCAACACAAGCAAACAGACAATACAACAAAAGAAAAAAACAGAGGAAGCAGCAACAACAATCTTCTACAGACAACAACTTCAATCTTCAACAGCAGCTCTTGTCAGCAAAGTTGAATTGACAGCAGAGAATATTCATCTTCAAGCTAGCTCCTATCTTCAAGCTTCTTCAATTCTTCATCTTCAAGCTCTAGCAAGCTCCACAAGAAGAGAAATCACCATTGAGATCAAGTTACAATGCTAGAAAACCTGATGAAGACCAAAGGAATTCATCAGGAACCAACATGAAAAGAAAGTGCATCCTCAAAAGTTCTACTCCTTAAGGCATGCCACTCATTCCTCCAAAGGAGAGATGGAGCTTCCTTAAGAGGACTTTGCATCATGGGATAAGGATAGAAGCAAACAATGCATTCTATTTTTGAGGAAAAGAAAAGAACTAGTTCTAATGGCTCTTCCTAAAACCCTAATCATATAAGCTTCTAAAAAGCTCCTAAAAGAGAAAGAAAACTCCAAATTAAGCTCCACAAGCCAATCCACAGCAGCTACAAGATGTCCAGCACCTCCTCCAAAAAGGAAACCAAGCTCTTCAAGCTCCCAAGCCACCAACAAGATCAAACAAGGCAAGGCACCAAAGAAGGAACACCAAAAGCAACACCTACTTGCAAATTCTATCTAAAATAGAAAACTAAGTTGTAAAAATCCAAGAAATTTCCTAAGGGAACATGCATGTTTTAGCATTCTAGGGTTCAAATATCAAAGCCTAAACCAACTTCTAGGTCCACTAAATAAATCCTAAATTGAATTGTGTCAAGATAAACCATGAGTTGGGAAGGCTCTAAACATCTCACCTAAAACAGAACCTAAAATTGTCTTAAAAATCTAATAAAAATCCTAAGGGAGCATGAACATCTAACCTACAACATACTCAAAAATCACAGCCAGATTCAATACCAAAAGATCACACCAAAATCAACAAAATAGATGAACAATTATGCAAAAATTAAAGAAATAAACAAAATGAGAAAAATCAAATAAAATTGAAAAATGCATGAAAATGCATTTTATTGATTCCAGAAAATCAAAAATTTAATTAGGAGTATGGAGATATTTTAAAAATATTTTTTGGATCAAAAATGGATTTATTGTGATTTTTGGAACCAATAAGCATTAAAAATAATATCAAAAATGATTAAAAAAAATAAAAGCTGAAATAAAACCACGCGCGTTGGATGGATTGACCAAGTATGCAGATCTGAGAGCACAGAGCACGTCCACGTGAGCGTCCCAGTCACCAGCTGACTGGGATTAATGAAACGCCGCGTTTCATTCCTTGGAGGCAAATCCTCAGTTTAAGCATGAGCCACACGATCTGGCTACTAAGTCCATCCTTCAGACTCATCCAACGGCTCCTCATCCATCTTCTTCCTTGGACATCAGGCGAGGGGGAACAGTCCCCGATGGCTCTCACGGTGGAAACCACCACCCTCTTCGGTGAGTAAGAATTACAGGCAACCAAATCAAACAAACCTTATATCAATCTTGCTCAATTTTTCACGTAGATTACAAATATGAACTCCAAACATCATGAATCCTTATGGATCTCTCAAATCGAATCCAAATCCAAAATATGTCAAAACTTTTATCATCACCAAATGCCAAAATATTGGTATAGAATTCATCCTCATGCTTCACTGATCAACCTAAACTATCTCAATTATGCTAACTCTCCAAGAATCAAGAGATTCGATCCAAAACAGAAATGTCATCACATGATCTATCATCACCAATTGCTTCCAAATAAATTCTAAAACGACCTAGGTTTCATCCAGACCCTAACCACATGTTCATTGCTAACTACATCATGCTAGATCAAGAGGAATTTTGAAGTTTACTAACCTGGTATAGATCCACTAACAGAGGTAGCTAGAGCTTGCTTCTTGCTTCAAAACTCTCCAGACACGATCAGTGATGCAAGAGGAAGAGTCTTCAACCTTCAATTTGCTTTGAACTAGCTTGGAAATGAAAACCCGATTCTCACTTGCTCCTTGGAAATTTCACTTGCAATCTCAACTTTCTTCACGAAATGAGCTCCAACCTCAGTCTGAAATCACTACAATAGAATGATTCTATGAGCTTTTGAAACTTGATCCAAGCCCAATTCAGTAGTTCACCAATTCTAATTTTTCTCTCCAAATGCCATGTGACAGTCGTGAGTTCCATGCTACAGCTTGCACTATAAGCTTCTATTCAGTTGCAAATTGCCTTGTGAATGCATTCAGATCAAAAGGAACACTTGAAATGCCTTGGTGAATGTTTTGGATATGTAACTTGCACATGAAGCAACACCATTGTAACTTGTGAAAATTGGCCTAAACTCAAAAATCCGATAATGCCATTGTTCTTGAAATGAAATTTCCAATCAAAATGAGTACTTACTTGACATGTTTTGGTCACTTAACCATTAATTTGGATTTTTCAACTTTGAATCCTTTGAAAATCTTCCTTTTAAAGCCATTTCAAACCAAATCTTGATATGAGTACAATCAATTCATCATGAATTCTTGGTTAGCCTAAAAACCACATTTTGAACAAGTTTCATGTTGAACAAAAATCCATTTGACAAGTGCAAGTTGGAGATTTTGACCTATGATTGAAAATGGCCTATAATCTCACTTTCCCAAAATACCCCTGACTTGTAAACCTCATAACTTGAGTTCTACAAATCAGATGGAAGACTTCTAATACAATTTAGAAAGCTAAGATCATGAGGAATAACTTTCTTTGACCAAAAGTTTAGGTGAAACCTCCTTCTAGGTCAAAAATAACTTTGAAGTCAGATGATTTTCACAGACAAATTTCAGAGACATCTGAGGACTTGTAACTTGTCTGGACCATAACTTGAGTTCTATAAATCCCCTTGAGGACTTCTAGTACTCAAATTAAAGTTATTGAGATGATCTACAAGTTTCATGTTGGCATAATGTAATACCCCAAATTTTACCCTTTCTTTTTTATTTTTATTTTAAATTCTTATTAACTTAATAAATTAACCTTTTTTTTAAATCTTGTTTTTTTTAACTAATAATAATTTAATTAACCTTTTTTATAACTTTACTAATGTTTTTTATTAACTTTTTTTTTTCTATTTAGTTTATTTATTTAAGTCATTTTAAGCTCTTCTTACTAACTTTTAGGATTTAGATTAAAATTTAACTTTTTTTTTTCTTTTCTTTAAAGAGTAAATTTTTCATAACCTTTTTTAAATTAATTTCTAACACTTTTTTTTAATCAAATTCTAATACTTTTTTTTTAAATAAAAATCTAATACTTTTTTTTAAAATTAAATCTTTTTTTCTAACTTTTTAAAATTAAATCTTTTTTCTAACCTTTTAAAGCTAAATCCTTTTTTTAAAGTTAAATATTTTTTTCTAACTTTTTTTAAAACTAAATCTTTTTTTTCTAACTTTTTTAAAAGTTAAATATTTTTTTTTCTAACTTTTTTTAAAAACTAAATCTTTTTTTTCTAACTTTTTTATAAAGTTAAATCTTTTTTTCTAACTTCTTTTTAAAATTAAATCTTTTTTCTAACTTTTATAAAGTTAAATCTTTTTTTCTAACTTTTTTAAAAAAATTAAATCTTTTTTCTAACTTTTATAAAATTAAATCTTTTTTTTCTCTAATTTCTTTTTAAAATTAAATCTTTTTTTTTCTAACTATTTTAAAAATTAAATCTCACCTTTGTCACTTTTTTTTGTTCTTTATTATTTTTACTCTAAATTTTTCTATCTTTCATTAAAAAATAACAAAAATAGTTTTTTATTATTATTTAATTATTATTTTCGTATTTTAATTAAATCATTTTTTAAAATATTATTTTTTTCACTTTTTTCTAAATTATTCATAAAAATATCCAAAAAAAATCATAAAATAAAATATATTGAAAAAAAATTTGTTCTTTTTATAATATTTTTGATTTTAGGAATCAATAGGATTATTAGTTTTATTTTTAGTTTATTTTAATTATTTTAATTTTATTTTTTCTCTTAACTAATTATTTAGTTTGGGCTTTAAAATGGGCTTTAGGGACATTATTGACAATTTGGTGTTAACCCTAATTTGTTCCCTATATATACATGTGTTGCTTTGTTGTAGAGGGGTCAGAAGGTTTTCTTCAGAAAAGAGGAGAGAGAGGGAGAAACAAAGGAGATCCCCAGAGAAGAAAGGCGGTCGTTCCCACAACTCTTAAGAAGGATTGGAGCTCTCCAGTGTTCCCTTATTCAAACCTTTTTCACATTTACCGAAGCAAACCTCCGCTTCGTAGGTTAAATTACTAAACCTTTTGCCTTTTCATGTTTATGTGCATATTTTGCCATGTTAATGTGTTTAGGTCCGTTAAATTACTAAATCCTTTGCATTTTTCATATTTATTTGCATCCTTGCCATGTTAACCTTCATTGTTGTTTAGATCCGTAGATTTTGATCTGTATGAACCATGATTGTGTCGTATAGGATTGTTTGCATGTCCATTAATTGTCTGTTTGCATTTGCAATTCTATTGTTATTTTTTTTTTTTTTTTTTTTATCAAAACCTTTTTCAAAATCAAAACCTTTTTTATTAAAACTAAAACATTTTTTCCCAAAAAAAAACCTTTTTTGTTCCCGTAAATATTTTTTCCCAAAAAAAACCTTTTTTTTGTTCCCGTAAACATTTTTTTCCAAAAAAAGCCTTTTTTTTGTTCCCGTAAACATTTTTTTCCAAAAAAGCCTTTTTTTGTTCCCGTAAACATTTTTTTCTAAAAAAAAGCCTTTTTTTGTTCCCGTAAACATTTTTTTCTAAAAAAAACCTTTTTGTTCCCAAAAACATTTTTTTTTATATATAATTTAAACTTAAATTTTTTTAACTAAGTAATTCCATTTTAAAATTAAAACCCTTTTTTATATATATAATTAAAATATTAAAAAAATTAAAACATTTTTTTACATAATTAAAATATTAAAAAATTAAAACCTTTTCGTAAGGAACTCCTTTGCCGTGTCATTTTGTGTACCTTTTATTTTCTTTATTCCTGCATTTCATTTGCATGCTTGAGGTTGAGATGTGCTTGTGGTGGCCACAACCCCACACTATTTTCCTCCCTCACTTCATTCTAAGTGTCATTACATATTTTCATATTCTTCATGTTTTCAGAAATGTTTCTTTGTTTCTTTATACCCTCTGCCTTTATTACTTTTCTTATTTTTGTACCTTAATTATTCCTCCATATAATGATTTGTCATATTTTCACATTTTTTTTACAGTTTTATCCTTCCGAAGGATTAGGTCCAGCCTTTTGGCCTCCGAGTCAATAGCCTTACCCCTTTAATGGATCAAACCCTGTTTAGCCTAGGTGTCCCGCCGTGGGCAAAATTGCTTTTATCCTAGTGTTATGCCAAAAGGGTCGCCGCACTCATTTTAGGGTTTCCCGCCGCGGAATCCCTAACCAAACCCTAATTTTCACAAATGCCTCGCCGCAGGCAAAATTACAATTTTACCCCTAGCATTAGGTCAAAGAGCCGCCGCGCTCATTTTAGGGTTTCTCGCCGTGGAATCCCTAATTTAACCCTAATTACCACTCAACATTTCAACGTAGAGATTTGGAGTTTCTACACTCCACGTAAGCGTGTCCTTAAGATGCGTTTATTCCCCTTGAGACCTTGACCACAGTCAAGAAGTTTCTAACCTCCCTATTGAGGGGAACTACGATTACTCTGATTCCGCTCCCGTAAGGATACGTAGGCACAAGATGCGATGTCTTGCCGAGTAAACTTAGAATTAACCCCTTAGGTCTCTTTTCTCACTTTTAATCCCTTTGTACATATACCTTAAGCAAATAAATAAAGCAAATAGTAAACATCTGAACAAAAGGTTCCTGTAGAGTACTACAGAAGTTTAGGGTGCTAATACCTTCCCTAAATTTAACCAACCCCCGAACCCTAGATCTTTCCCCGCATTGTGTTTACGATGCAAAATAGGTTTTCCCTCTTTTGACCTTTTCCTTCGGATAAATCAAAGAGCGGTTGTGAATTGAATTGCGATTCAAACTCATTAATAGTTTGTGATCCTATTTCCACCGCAACAGAAAATGGCGACTTCACTGGGGAATAACTTTAACTTTTGAGGGTTATCCCTAACTTGTTCATATTTATTACTATCTGTGTTATTATTCATTTGCATGTATATATTTGTGCTTTGATTGTGGGACTGTTCCTTGTGCCGTGAGATGAGTCCTACACCCGGATCTAGTGTACCTTAGGTAAATGGCAATAGACCAAGGAAACTGTACGACGTATATCGATACGGTTGATCTGGTGGCCATAGTTAGTGCGACTTCTTGGTTGGTGCTTATATTCCTTAAGTCAAGTTGAGGATAATATTGAGGCTGCCATATGTTGTCAATGCACTAACTGACTTTTAGAACCCTAGTTAACTCATCTTGGCCTTTAGAAAGTAGTGAGGTAACCGGCTTTGGTGCAGACTGAAGTTGGTTGACACTCGATACTACGCTCATTGAGATCTTAAACTTGGAGGGTTTTGGTTGGCAAGTAAGTTGCCTTCTGAACAACCACCCTGGTGAAGGATCAATGATATTGAGATCCCTTAGAACCTGGTTACTTTTGTAGGACAGGATGAACCATCTAACTTCAAGGGAGGGTACTTGCCTTTGAACCTCATGCAAGCCTTTAACCTAGGACTTTGTGTGTTTTCATGCATTGCATCCATAAAGCATCTCATTGCATTGTATTTCATGGAGTTCAAATATCGTTTATGGATATCGCGGGATACCATAAATAAAAAAAAATAAAATGAAAAGACAAGAAAAAGATTTCTTTGGTACCCCACGACATTCGTAAATGTTTTGAATTCCATGAAATCTTCATTTACATTCACATTTTAGCATCATACTCTTGCATTGCATGTGTCTCCCGATTTCTCACACTCGGTTCTCTCACCTTCCAGTTTTGTTACCCTGAGTTCTCGGCACCAATACAACACCAGAGCTCAAACTCGGAAAAGAATGGAGGATCAGGCAAAAGAGATTGATCGCCTTAGCAATGAACTTGAAGACCTTCGAGGGGGTATGGGGCGTATGATGGAATTGTTACATGTCATGAATGCTAAGATGGATACCCAACCCACTGTTGTTTCTGAGATTACCGACGTTACTGTGGACCCTCCACCAAGTGTGACCGTAGCAAGGGACCCACCTTATGGTCTTGCTCCCGGTTTTGTGCCTCCTCAAGCCACTGTTCCGATTAATCAACCTGTTCAGCAAGCCGTGCCTTTGTTTTCTGAAGTTTCTAGGGGGGCTCCTATCTTTGCACCACCTGTTGTACACACTCGTGCGCAACCGTACTTCAATGAGACAGTTTTTGATAATCTTGATGAGAATGTTGAGGGTTATGAGAAACATGATAAGCTTCGTGAGGAAGTAAACACTATCGTCCAGAGATTGAAAAAGGTAGAGGGTGATCAAATTTTTGGGACTGCTGCAAGGGATGTTTGTTTGGTTTCGGGTTTGGTTATTCCCCCGAAGTTCAAAACTCCGGGCTTCGATCGCTATGAAGGTGCCACCTGTCCTAAGAGCCATTTGATCATGTATTATCGCAAAATGGCTGCCCATGTTGAGAATGATAAACTGATGATTCATTGCTTCCAAGACAGTTTGAAGGGTGCTTCCTCCAAGTGGTATTTAACTCTGGACCAGTCTCGCGTTAAGAGTTTCCAGGATTTATCTGACGCTTTCATCAAACACTACAAGTACAATATGGATCTGGCTCCTGACAGAAGACAGTTGCTGAGTATGTCACAAAAGAATTCTGAGTCATTCAAAGAGTATGCTCAAAGGTGGAGAGAGACTGCTTCGCAGGTAGAACCTCCTTTGACCGAGAAAGAGTTAGCTGATTGGTTTGTCGACACAGTCCGTCCAGAATTTTACGAGAGAATGGTGGGTAGTGTGACTTCAAATTTCGCCGACATCGTTGCTGTGGGTGTCAAGATTGAATTGGGTATGAAGAGTGGTAAAATGACAAATAATCATGGCGCTTCTAAGGATCAGCCGAAGAAACCTCCTTATAGCTCCCAGAAAAAGAAGGAGAGTGAGACTAATGCTATATCCTCTGGTAAACCAAGGGAACGCTTTTATCGGCATCTGCAAGGTTATGCTCAACCTCAAGGGTACCCGGTCCAATATGCTCAACAACCCTATGTGGCAGCTATTACACCTTCTTTCAATCAACAGGTTCCCATGTATCAACCTATGCAACAACCTCCTGTTTAGCCGCCTCCTGTCAACTACCTACAGGCACCCAATACTCCTGCTCCTCAACAGCCAAAGAGTCCGGCTCCTCGCCAGAATATGCCGAACAGAAGAACGTATAAACCTCGTCCGCCGATTCCAATGACTTTTACCGAGTTGTATCCCTCTTTGGTCAAGCAAGGTCTCATCACTACTCGGGCTTTGGGTCCGCCTCCTAATCCTCCACCTAATCCATTACCTGCAAGTTACAACGCTACCGCTCATTGTTTATTTCATGAGGGTGCGCCCGGCCATGATCTAGAGAATTGCTATGCTCTTAAGAAAGTTGTCAGAAATTTGCTAGAAACGAAGAAGTTGTCTTTTGGCGATGCTCAGCTGAAGATCGAGACTCCTTTCGGGGTTCCTCACTCGTCAAGTGCAAATTCTGCAAAGCATGCTACTCCTATGGCAAATCAGTCGAATCCAGTAATTATTCAAAGGCCTAGCTCGCTTCATTTCAGTAACCCTCAAGGTGATATGACCGGGATCAACAAAGGATCTGGGAAATTTATTTTGAAGCAACGACTGAAAACTGTTGAAGATGTGACCAGCATAACTGGGGTAAGCCATGACGACTCACAGTGATCATGAACCAGACGTCCTTTCCATTGAGGCTCCGCCAAAGGAAACTGTTACTCTTGAATGCAAGATTTCATAAACATTTAGAAGGATTTTTCCGACAGTTCATTTGTTTATTTATATGCATTTCTCTTTGATTAAGCATATTTAGCATGCACGAACTTGTTTATCTTTGATGCAACACATATGTTTGTCTTGAATAAATCCATTCGCTTCACTCATTCAAAAACGTTTTCATAAATTATAATGCCAACTTTACCCGATCTCTTGTTCTGATGGAGAATTGGGGGGAGGATGACGAACCCAAAACGTCAGATTTCTTGTCGTATGCTTTCGATTGAAACCCGCTGATGATGTAAGGCATTGTTTCAAATCCCAAACACTGGAGATATAAGGATGTTAATCCCTAGTCAACCCTTTGAACCTTGAAGTAGGAGTTTTTCTTTCTTTTTAAGAACCTTCATCCTAACCTGGGGCAGGGTAGGTTTCAGTTAAACCGATCGAGCGCTTAGATCCTCAAAAAGGAAGAGCAAACCTTCGAGAATTTATCCTTAGCATCTTAAGAAGTCCAATACAATGACTATCCCTCGGTTACCTAAGGAGTGGGGCAGTCACGAGCCTTTCGAAAGATTTACACGACTTGTGCATAAAAGAATATTCAAAAAAATAATAAAAGCCCGCTAAGTCAAAACCTATGAAGGAGACTTAGGCAAAACTGGGGCATCCCGCTGGACTCCAAAGTCAAATCAAAAGACGTTGTCCAGGCAAAAGTTAGGGAATAAGAACAACAAACCAGTAGTTTTTAGAACCCCTATAAAGAACAAGGTCGTGTGACCAATTGCCAAAAGAAATAGGTGAGTGACTGCCATGTCCAAAGCCTTGATAAGTTCTCGACCATAGCAAATCCGCTTGAGATATGAGCGTTCGTATCCGGTTAACTGAATTAGGATTGGAGAACATCACGAAGAATGGGTGGGTACAAATATAACTTTGAGCCTTTATCCTTTTGTTTCTTAAACCGTGAACTGAGCCACGATACAACCTTTAAAAGACCTAATTGAAGTAGGACTTCGGTTGAAAGCATACTTGACAAGATCACGTTTCCTGACTCCTACGAGCTATGCTCAGAAAAAAATTCATGATGGCATTATAATTAAAACTTATATCCTGACTAGTGATTTCGGTCACAAGTTATGGCGATATCTTTTTCAAAACAAAACATTCAAGACAAATATATGTGTACATTGACAAGCTCAGGATAGGCATTTCAGGCATGACAACTTTGCTTGATATCTTAGAGATTTACATATGAACATAACCCGTGGAACTTGAAGATCCTGCTGAACAGGGGCAGGCAGTTTCCCAATTCGCTTACCAACGCGAGTCTGACGTTCTTAAGAGCTATTTCCCAAAGATTTCGTCGTAACACGATTAATTTATGCCAGTTACGTCGAGACCTGACAAATCTCTCAAAGAGTTTGAGAACAATGGGGCAACCGGACTCGGTGTTCTCTATAAAATCCTCTTGAGATGACCCTACCTCGCAACGCAAGTATCCTGGGGCACCATGTTTTAAGGGAAACAAATGGCGACTACTATAAGGTCCTTCAAGATCAAGGCCATGTGGTTTCACAACTTTTCTTCATGCACCCGACGGATTTTACTCACGGCGGCCTCCGTTCCCCAGTAAATCTCAGTGTTGCAACAGGCTCCTAAACTATTGCCTCATCACAGTCCCCAGCGAGACTATAAGCTGACAACTTTTTCTTGGGTAACTCAAAAGTGTCCCTCAGGTTTTCTTCTCCCCATGTGAAGACGTGATACTGTACACCCAAGCAGATTACCTTCTCCTCAGAGAATTCAGAACTTTAAAACCAGATTTGGTTCTACCATTGATCTTTCTTACCCATGATTGACGTATTGGTTGCAGAGAACGCAGGGTATTTCCGTCGAGATGTTTATTTCATCTCTCGTCCCGTCTCTAGTCTGTTTCGTCAGCATACGCAAGGGCATAAGCATCACATGCCTATTTCATTACATATTCATTACATATTCATTACATATTCATTACATACTCATTACATACTCATTTCATAACATCTTGCATACATAAACATTAACATACATAGACATTAACATACATTCACATTAACATATGCATTAACATATGCATTAGCATTCACAGGTTCATTGTGTTTCACCATCATTTGGTTGTTACCGCCGAGTAACTGGGTTCGTCCATTCTCTCCAAATAGATTGTCAGCCCTAAGCATAAAATACTTACTTGTTTCCAGTTTCCCCACGGAGCTCGATCCTCGTGGATGACGGTTACTTCAGCTATCTTTCCTCGCCAGGATAAGATATCTACCCTTCGAGTTCATTCCCTCGATGGAGTCTTGATTACCAGTCTTCTTTCTAGCTCAATCCTAGATTGAATCTCAGTCTTGTCGGTCGTCAATCCCAACCGTACGTGCATTTATTTTGCACCATCTAAAGATTTTCACCATACCATGGACAGATACGCGACTATCTCGCTTGAGAAGTTTATCAATGTACCCGGACGTGCATTTATTTTGCACTATCTTTCAAGAAAATCAACTACAATCATTTACAGATACACGCTAGTTCACGCCTGGAAAATCTATCAGTACAACACTTTACAATCCTACATGTTATAACATCGGTACAACACTTTACATCTTACAACATCGGTATACAACATTTCTCACCTAAGAAACCGATCCTATCTTCGTTATGACTCGCGGAAAATGGCCATCTCCATGGAGCAGTTGGGCTTCCATTTACCTGTCGTCTTGAAGTATGGGAGGTTTGAACCAAATCGTATTCAGGAGAGCACGATCTTGAGTTACGGGAAGGTTTGAGCGGAATCATATTCAGGAGAGCACGATTCTGAAGTATGAGGAAGTTCAGTTTACCCTATTCATATTCAGGAGAGCACGATTCTGAAGTATGAAGAATTTCATTTACAAGAAAGAGCCGAATCATATTCAGGAGAGCACGATTCTGAGTTATGAGGAAGTTCAATTAGCCCTTTTCATATTCAGGAGAGCACGATTCTGAAGTATGGAAAAATTCATTTACAACCAAATCATATTCAGGAGAGCACGATTCTGAAATATGAGTATATTCAGTCAACCAGTTTCATATTCAGGAGAGCACGATTCTGAAGTATGAGTATATTCAGTTTCATATTCAGGAGAGCACGATTCTGAGTTATGAAGAAGTTCATTTATCCTTTAGTAAAAGAAGGAACGGAATCATATTCAGGAGAGCACGATTCTGAGTTATGAGGAAGTTCAGTTGGCCGTTTTTCAGGAGAGCACGATTCTGAAGAATGAAGAAATTTCAGGAACCGAATCATATTCAGGAGAGCACGATTCTGAGTTATGAGGAAGTTCGATTACCCAGTTTCATATTCAGGAGAGCACGATTCTGAAATATGAGTATATTCAGTCATCCAGTTTCATATTCAGGAGAGCACGATCCTGAAGTATGAGGAAGTTCAGTTTACCCTTTTCATGTTCAGGAGAACATAATCTTGAAGCATGAAGAAGTTTATTTATCCTTCAGTAAGAGAAGAATCAGAATCGTATTCCAGGCGCCGACCTTAAATGCGAGAAGATTTATTTATCAGATAAGCAGCAGCCTCTTTATTTGAGTGTTTATCCATTTTTTGCACATAAGTCCCTTCCAACGATAAGTGACAGTTCTCCCTCGAGAAGCTTATCAGGGCAATTCCCATCAAAGTCCATTTATTTTGGCATACAGTCGGTCTTTACCCTGTATATTTGCTACGGAGTTCCGAAAAGTCCGTTTGATCCTGTCACGAGGGGTAGTTTACAGAAGCTTGGATGTTATTCCTTGCTCAATGCTCCAGCATTCTGTAATCGATCTTACAATCGTACGTGATCCAGTTTTATTTTTAGATTCCCCAGTGGAGGCCGTCTCATAGGTACCATCTCCATTCGAGGATCTCGTTCCTTTTCTAAAAGTGACAATTGGTCATTCGCACCAGTTGACTATCATTTTTAGAATTCCCCAGTGATGTACTGTGTCTCAGCGCGTCATTTTCCCCAGTGTGTTTCTTCTCGTGGCGTCTGTCTCGGTGTCGTCATGTTTCGTCAGCATTTTCGCATTCATTATTCCAGCATACGCATCATATCATAGTCATGGCATCATCTGCATTAAGTCGTTCCAGTTTTGTCCATAGCATTGCATATCGTCGCATATAAGGGCAAAATTTTCGGTTATCTATATTTAAATCTCTCCACCACGATTCCACGAGTCTCTGTCACTCAAATCGTCCGGTGTAGCCATTTAAATAGGGGCAACTGTAATACCCCAAATTTTACCCTTTCTTTTTTATTTTTATTTTAAATTCTTATTAACTTAATAAATTAACCTTTTTTTTAAATCTTGTTTTTTTTTAACTAATAATAATTTAATTAACCTTTTTTATAACTTTACTAATGTTTTTTATTAACTTTTTTTTTTTTTCTATTTAGTTTATTTATTTAAGTCATTTTAAGCTCTTCTTACTAACTTTTAGGATTTAGATTAAAATTTAACTTTTTTTTTTCTTTTCTTTAAAGAGTAAATTTTTCATAACCTTTTTTAAATTAATTTCTAACACTTTTTTTTAATCAAATTCTAATACTTTTTTTTTAAATAAAAATCTAATACTTTTTTTTTAAAATTAAATCTTTTTTTCTAACTTTTTAAAATTAAATCTTTTTTCTAACCTTTTAAAGCTAAATCCTTTTTTTAAAGTTAAATATTTTTTTCTAACTTTTTTTAAAACTAAATCTTTTTTTTCTAACTTTTTTAAAAGTTAAATATTTTTTTTTCTAACTTTTTTTAAAAACTAAATCTTTTTTTTCTAACTTTTTTATAAAGTTAAATCTTTTTTTCTAACTTCTTTTTAAAATTAAATCTTTTTTCTAACTTTTATAAAGTTAAATCTTTTTTTCTAACTTTTTTAAAAAAATTAAATCTTTTTTCTAACTTTTATAAAATTAAATCTTTTTTTTCTCTAATTTCTTTTTAAAATTAAATCTTTTTTTTTCTAACTATTTTAAAAATTAAATCTCACCTTTGTCACTTTTTTTTGTTCTTTATTATTTTTACTCTAAATTTTTCTATCTTTCATTAAAAAATAACAAAAATAGTTTTTTATTATTATTTAATTATTATTTTCGTATTTTAATTAAATCATTTTTTAAAATATTATTTTTTTCACTTTTTTCTAAATTATTCATAAAAATATCCAAAAAAAATCATAAAATAAAATATATTGAAAAAAATTTTGTTCTTTTTATAATATTTTTGATTTTAGGAATCAATAGGATTATTAGTTTTATTTTTAGTTTATTTTAATTATTTTAATTTTATTTTTTCTCTTAACTAATTATTTAGTTTGGGCTTTAAAATGGGCTTTAGGGACATTATTGACAATTTGGTGTTAACCCTAATTTGTTCCCTATATATACATGTGTTGCTTTGTTGTAGAGGGGTCAGAAGGTTTTCTTCAGAAAAGAGGAGAGAGAGGGAGAAACAAAGGAGATCCCCAGAGAAGAAAGGCGGTCGTTCCCACAACTCTTAAGAAGGATTGGAGCTCTCCAGTGTTCCCTTATTCAAACCTTTTTCACATTTACCGAAGCAAACCTCCGCTTCGTAGGTTAAATTACTAAACCTTTTGCCTTTTCATGTTTATGTGCATATTTTGCCATGTTAATGTGTTTAGGTCCGTTAAATTACTAAATCCTTTGCATTTTTCATATTTATTTGCATCCTTGCCATGTTAACCTTCATTGTTGTTTAGATCCGTAGATTTTGATCTGTATGAACCATGATTGTGTCGTATAGGATTGTTTGCATGTCCATTAATTGTCTGTTTGCATTTGCAATTCTATTGTTTTTTTTTTTTTTTTATCAAAACCTTTTTCAAAATCAAAACCTTTTTTATTAAAACTAAAACATTTTTTCCCAAAAAAAAATCTTTTTTGTTCCCGTAAATATTTTTTCCCAAAAAAAACCTTTTTTTTGTTCCCGTAAACATTTTTTTCCAAAAAAAGCCTTTTTTTTGTTTCCGTACACATTTTTTTCCAAAAAAGCCTTTTTTTGTTCCCGTAAACATTTTTTTCTAAAAAAAAGCCTTTTTTTGTTCCCGTAAACATTTTTTTCTAAAAAAAACCTTTTTGTTCCCAAAAACATTTTTTTTTATATATAATTTAAACTTAACATTTTTTTTATAATTTAAACTTAAATTTTTTTAACTAAGTAATTCCATTTTAAAATTAAAACCCTTTTTTTTATATATAATTAAAATATTAAAAAAATTAAAACATTTTTTTACATAATTAAAATATTAAAAAATTAAAACCTTTTCGTAAGGAACTCCTTTGCCGTGTCATTTTGTGTACCTTTTATTTTCTTTATTCCTGCATTTCATTTGCATGCTTGAGGTTGAGATGTGCTTGTGGTGGCCACAGCCCCACACTATTTTCCTCCCTCACTTCATTCTAAGTGTCATTACATATTTTCATATTCTTCATGTTTTCAGAAATGTTTCTTTGTTTCTTTATACCCTCTGCCTTTATTACTTTTCTTATTTTTGTACCTTAATTATTCCTCCATATAATGATTTGTCATATTTTCACATTTTTTTTACAGTTTTATCCTTCTGAAGGATTAGGTCCAGCCTTTTGGCCGCCGAGTCAATAGCCTTACCCCTTTAATGGATCAAACCCTGTTTAGCCTAGGTGTCCCGCCGTGGGCAAAATTGCTTTTATCCTAGTGTTATGCCAAAAGGGTCGCCGCACTCATTTTAGGGTTTCCCGCCGCGGAATCCCTAACCAAACCCTAATTTTCACAAATGCCTCGCCGCAGGCAAAATTACAATTTTACCCCTAGCATTAGGTCAAAGAGCCGCCGCGCTCATTTTAGGGTTTCTCGCCGTGGAATCCCTAATTTAACCCTAATTACCACTCAACATTTCAACGTAGAGATTTGGAGTTTCTACACTCCACGTAAGCGTGTCCTTAAGATGCGTTTATTCCCCTTGAGACCTTGACCACAGTCAAGAAGTTTCTAACCTCCCTATTGAGGGGAACTACGATTACTCTGATTCCACTCCCGTAAGGATACGTAGGCACAAGATGCGATGTCTTGCCGAGTAAACTTAGAATTAACCCCTTAGGTCTCTTTTCTCACTTTTAATCCCTTTGTACATATACCTTAAGCAAATAAATAAAGCAAATAGTAAACATCTGAACAAAAGGTTCCTGTAGAGTACTACAGAAGTTTAGGGTGCTAATACCTTCCCTAAATTTAACCAACCCCCGAACCCTAGATCTTTCCCCGCATTGTGTTTACGATGCAAAATAGGTTTTCCCTCTTTTGACCTTTTCCTTCGGATAAATCAAAGAGCGGTTGTGAATTGAATTGCGATTCAAACTCATTAATAGTTTGTGATCCTATTTCCACCGCAACACATAAGATCCATTTGAAACTTGCATCTTGACTTATGTGGTCTTGAAGTTAGGCACTAAATAGGGGATTTTACACTGAAACCCTAATTTAGCAACTTCCCACACTCTTGACTCTTCTTGACTTGATCTTGGCACAACACCAAAAATGTCTCATCATATCATTTCGTGAACCGCATGACTTAAAAGTAGGTTTTGATACCCTTCAATTGCACAGTTGACCTAGAATTGACCCAGATGAAACCCTAATTGCTTGCACCTCAACTGTGGCTCTTGCATTTGACACAATGACTTGATTGAGCTCTCCCATGGCCCTCTAGGAATTCTATGAGCTCCATACACATCCTCTTCTCATATTCAACACTTCACATCCCTCTGATGGTCTTCAATTGATCCTTAAGTTAGGAGAAAATCTTCATGCAAGCATCTAAACTCTTAGGCACTCAAATTACCTCCTGATGACTTTGATAACTTCTCAATCTTGAATAAGACCTCTTGCTAGGCTTCTCTTGATAAGAATCACACTTGATCCCCTTCTATATGAATGATATCATGATATGCAAATGATATAACTATGCAAATGTTAATGCAATGAAACATAAACCAAATAAGAAAAGGTTGGGCAAATTTTGGGGTGCAACAGCTGCCCCTATTCAAGCGGCTTGGACCCGACTGGGTGAAGAGCGAACGGTCTTCAAACAATCGAGGTAGAAGACGGTTGAATACCAAAAAACCCGGAAATTTGCCAACCACAGAAATAAGCTGCGAAAACTGCTTGTGGGAACAACATCCCTTACACTAAGCCCAGTTGTTACGGCAACAACTGATCAATCATCTGATAAAACTTTGGATTTCAACATCAACCCCCTGTGTGACGCCACAGGCATCAAATTAACTTTGCAAGAAACAACTCCGTCCACAACTAGACTAAATTCGTCAACACGAGGAGAGACTCCATCATCATGGGTACAACTCCGTCCACCACTGGACTAAATTCGTCAACACGAATAACAATCTCTGTCAATCACAGGTAACGACTCCGTCAACACGGATAATAATCACTGGCGACTTCACTGGGGACAACTCCGTCAATCACAGGTAACGACTCCGTCAACACGGGTAACAATCACTGTCAACACAGGTACAATTCCGTCAACACGGATAATAATCTCTGTCAATACAGGTAAAAATCTCCATCAACACAGGTAACAACTTCGTCAACACGGATAACAATCTCTGCCAATACAGGTAAAAATCTCCGTCAACACGGGTAACAACTCCGTCAATCACGGGTAACGACTCCGTCAACACGGATAATAATCTCTGTCAACACAGGTAAAAATCTCCGTCAACACGGGTAACAACTCCGTCAATCACGGGTAAAAATCTCTGTCAACACGGGTAATCAACTTCGTCAACACGGGTACCAATCTCTGTCAACACAGATAAAAATCTCCGTCAACACGGGTAACAACTCCGTCAACACGGGTAACAATCTCTATCAACACAGGTAAAAAACTTCGTCAACACGGGTAACAACTCCGTCAACACGGGTAAAAATATCTGTCAACACAGGTAAAAATCTCCGTCAACACGGGTAACAACTCCGTCAACACGGGTAAAAATCTCTGTCAACACGGGTAACAATCTTTGTCAACACAGGTACAACTCCATCAACACGGATAACAATCTCTGTCAACACAGGTAAAAATCTCCGTCAACACGGGTAACAATCACTGTCAATACAGGTACAATTCCGTCAACACGGATAACAATCTCTGTCAACACAGGTAAAAATCTCCGTCAACACGGGTAACAATTTTAAGATTTTCAAAACTGTTGTACGACAGTTTGAAGAATGCTTTGCTAGGGAATATGAGAAACTTAACCAAACAACTCTGTGGGGAAAAACTCTACTGGGGAAATCACTAGCGATAACTCCAAAAGTTTAAGCCATGAAATCTTTTAACGCTGACGTAACAGCAACCTGAGAAAAATTCCGTTGGGGAAGAAGAGAAACTTAACCAAGCAACTCTGTTAGGGGAACACGTGATGGGACGAACGTTATCATCACCTATCTCACGTCGAGAATTTGAATATCTAGAAATCCTTCCGAGCAAGAATCCCACTCCTCTACAGGGAACAACACCTGAAAACAGAGAGATAACCAACCTGGCTTATGTTTCAAAATGCGTATGTTTGACAATGGCGTAATGCTCCATACGGCATGGAAATGCTACGCGTTTGGGTAGATGCAAATATGATGATATATGCACAATGCAAAGATGTCAAGAGGTGTTTCAGCAAAATAAATGCTGAAGATAAAACAAAATCCGCTAGGGATAACCAGGTACCACAGACATATTCCAGCAAGATAAATGCTGGACAGGTGAAACCAACTCCGCTGGGGATAACCATCCTATTGGGGAATGGCTCACAAGCTTGACATTACGAACTCTGCTGAGGATGTTCATCCTGTCGGAGGAAAAACAACCTGCTGGGGAGAAGGAAAAATAGTCCTGCGCGGGGATAATCCTTCTGAACCAAAGACGACTTGGTTATATTCTGCGGGAGTTACCCATGTTGGGGATTGATTGTGTACATACTCATTGCTGGGAATGCACATTCTATTGGGGACATCAAGATCCACTGAGGATACTCTCTTGGCAGCTTTCCTGGGGAATACTCTTTTGGGGAGGACAAACCCACATCCAGTAGGGATAAGTTCCATCTCAACTCTCTCTGGGACAAGATGGGACTTCCATCTGCTTAGGAGCGATACAATCACTATGTCACGGGACTCTGGCTGGGGAAACACAAATTCCCTGACTGTTTGCTTCAAAGGTGAGAACCCTGCAAAACACAAATGAGACGAAACAAATCTATACCACAAGATCTATCCCGGTTAGTATCTGTGACATTCGTTCAGTCAATTCCAAGTTTTAGCAATTATTGGCAAGGGCCAGCAAGTTTATGTACATGCAAGTTCATCAAAAACATCGGCGTTTTTCACAAACAAAACAGTAAAGAACAAGCATCAAGTACTGAATAACATGCTTTATTGACAACGAGCTTGTAAATAGGCAAAATTCTGTACACTGGATGTAACTCCTGAAAAGAGGAAGTTACGCACAAGCAAAATACAAATATCAAAGAAATACAATGAAAATTTGTATACATGTCGGCAATGTGGTACAGACGAACACCATGAGATGATCCTCCTATGACTCGCCTGACTCTGACGCTTTCCCGATACTCGATCTTCGAAAGAGATTGTTTTGGATATACGACCCTCAGGTACTCTCAAACCACTAAGCAACGCAATATCAAACTCGGACCGCGGTCATTTGCTTTTTCAAATCCCTAACTTTTGCGTGAACCGCCCTGTGCGGGTTTTCAATTCACCGGGGTACCCTTTTTTGCCGAAGTCGCCCTTTTCAGGTTTTCAACTTCGCGGGTGTACATTTTTTCAATTTTATCCCTAACTTTTTCCCGAACCTTTTATTCCTTTTTTATGGTTCGCCGGGATGCCCCATTTTTGCCTGGACTCTCTTTTTCTGTCCAGCGGGTCATTTTAAGCAAAGTATTTTTTTACTGCGTCCGAGTTCATAGGGGATGTAAAATCCTCACCATCCATGGTGGATAACAATAAGGCTCCTCCAGAGAAAACCTTTCTAACGACATATGGACCTTCATAGTTAGGAGTCCATTTGCCCCTGTGATGTGATTGTGGTGGGAGAATCTTTTTCAGCATAAGATCACCCGTCTAAAAGCTTCGAGGACACACCTTTTTATCATAAGCTTTCTTCATCCGGCTTTGATACAACCGACCATATGCTAGAGAAGCTAGTCTCTTCTCATCCATCAAAATGAGCTAATTTAGTCTATCTTTTACCCATTCCGCCTCATCAAGTTGGACATCGCGCAAAACCCTCAAAGAAGGAATCTCAACCTCCAATGGTAGGACATCCTCCATACCATATACCAGTGAAAAAGGAGTTGCCCCGGTTGATGTGTGTACCGTCGTACGATAACCGTGCAAAGCAAAAGGAAACATCTCATGCCAGTCCTTGTAGGTCACAACCATCTTCTGAACGATTTTCTTTATGTTTTTATTGGCCGCTTCAACAGCGCCATTCATCTTGGGCCGATAAGGAGAAGAGTTGTGATGTTCAATCTTGAAATTCTGGCACAATTCCTTAATCATCTTGTTATTCAAATTCGAACCGTTGTCAGTGATAATCCGCTCCGGGATTCCATATCTGCAGATAATATCCTTCTTGATAAATCTGGCTACCACCTGCTTGGTAACATTAGCATACGATGTCGCTTCAACCCATTTGGTGAAGTAATCAATAGCTACCAAGATAAAACGATGTCCGTTGGATGCCGTGGGCTTAATCTTTCCAATCACATCAATTCCTCACATGGAAAAAGGCCAAGGTGATGACATAACGTTCAGAGGGCTCGGAGGCACATGAATCTTGTCCGCATAAATCTGGCATTTATGACACTTCTTTGCAAACTTGAAACAATCTATTTCCATTGTCAGCCAGTAATATCCTGCTCGTAATAACTTTCTCGTCATTGCATGTCCGTCGGCATGCGTGCCAAATGTGCCTTCGTGGATCTCTTCCATGAGCAACTTAGCCTCTTTCTCGTCCACACACCGCAACAACACCAAGTCATGGTTTCTCTTGTACAAAACACCATTCGGATTCAAATAAAAGTTGCCAGCCAATCTCCTAAGAGTCTTCTGATCACGACTGGACGCCCCAGCCGGATACTCTTGGTTCTTCAGGAAATTCTGGATATCATAATACCACGGTTTGCCATCGGAAACTTCCTCAATGGCGAATATGAAGGAGGGCCTATCAAGGCGAGAGATAACTATCCTGGGAGCGTCTGCCATCTGATTTTCTGCTCATGGTACATGGTGCAATTCCACCTTGTCAAAGAAAGGTAACAACCTCCTTGCATAATTCATATAGGGTATCAGATTGGGCTGATGAGTCTCCCACTCTCCCTTGATTTGATTCACAACTAGAGCAGAGTCTCCGTACACATCAAGATTTTTAATTCTCAGATCAATAGCTTCTTCGAGCCCCATAATGCATGCTTCATATTCGGCCTCATTGTTGGTAATTGGAAAGGTCAATCTGGAAGTGAATGGGATGTGCGACCCATGGGGAGTAGTAATGATTGCCCCTATTCCACTTCCTTATGAATTAGCGGCACCGTCAAATATCAATTGCCATTTGGAACCCGGCTCTGGACCTTCATCAGGCAACGGCTCTTCACAGTCCTTCATTTTTAAGTACATGATATCCTCGTCAGGAAAATCAAACCTCATCGGCTGGTAATCATCAATTGGCTGCTCAGCTAGGTACTCTGACAGAATGCTACCTTTAATAGCCTTTTGAGAAACATACTGAATATCATATTCTGTCAATACCATCTGCCATCGGGCAATCCTTCCGGAAAGTGCTTGCTTTTCAAACACATATTTGATCGGATCCATCTTTGAAATTAGCATGGTTGTATGACTTAGCATGTATTGCCTCAAACGTTTGGCAGCCCAGGCTAGTGCACAACACGTCTTTTCGAGCATTGAGTAACGGGACTCACAATCTATGAACTTTTTACTCAAGTAATAAATCGCATGCTCTTTACGTCCAGTCTCGTCATGTTGACCTAGAACACAACCCATACTTTTCTCAAGAACCGTCAAATATATAATCAATGGTCTCCCAGCTACTGGGGGTATCAATATTGGAGGTTCCTGCAAATATTCTTTTATTTTTTCAAACGCCTATTGACAATCTTCATTCCAGGTCACAGCCTGATCTTTTTTCAATAACTTGAATAATGGCTCGCACGTGGCCGTTAGATGAGATATGAACCGAGCAATGTAATTCAATCTCCCTAAAAAGCCACGAACCTCTTTTTCTGTTTTCGGCGTTGGCATTTCTTGTATTGCTTTTATCTTAGCAGGATCAACCTCAATTCCTTTTTCGCTAACAATAAACCCCAATAGCTTACCAGATCTCACCCCGAAGGTGCACTTGTTAGGATTCAGCCTCAGCCTGAATTTCCTAAGCCTCTTGAACAATTTCAGAAGATTGACCAGATGCTCTTCCTCCGTCTGGGATTTGGCAATCATATCGTCAACATAGACTTCGACCTCTTTATGCATCATGTCATGAAAGAGTGTTGTCATAGCTCGCTGATATGTTGCATCGGCGTTCTTCAAACCAAAGGGCATCACTTTGTAGCAGAACGTTCCCCACGGGGTGATAAAAGTTGTCTTCTCCATATCTTCCAGCGCCATCTTTATCTGATTATAGCCCAAAAAGCCGTCCATGAAGGAAAACACGGAGAATTGAGCGGTGTTGTCAACCAGCACATCAATATGAGGAAGCGGAAAGTCGTCTTTTGGGCTCGCCCTATTCAAATCTCGATAGTCCAGGCACATCCGCACCTTACCATCCTTCTTTGGTACAGGTACTATATTGGCAACCCATGAGGGATAAGTTGTAACAGCCAGAAAACCGGCGTCCCACTGTTTCTGAACTTCCTCTTTAATCTTCACAGCGATATCTGGTCTAGTTCTTCTGAGTTTTTGCTTAACTGGCGGACATTCCTCACACAATGGCAAACGGTGAACAACCATATCAGTATCCAACCCAGGCATGTCTTCGTAAGACCAAGCAAAGATATCACTATACTCTCGAAGCATCTCGATCAAACTTTGCTTGATATCACCTTGCAGTGCAGCCCCTATCCGGATATTCCTGACAACCTCTTCGGACCCCACATTGATGATTTCAATTTCCTCCTGATGAGGCAGAATGATTCTCTCTTCTTGTTTCAAAAGTCGAGTCAGCTCTTCTGATAAGTCATTATCCTCAACAATCTCTTCTTCTGCTTGAAATATCGGGTGCTCGAAGTCGAAGCGAGTCATAAGAAGTTCGTGATCGGTGTCGTCTGAAATACGAATCCTGCAATGAGAATGGTTAAATGTTTCAAATAATGCAAACAAAACACATAACCACGTTTTCATTTTATTGTTAAACAAAACAGGAAAAACAAGGATCACAAAATTTGCATGAGAAAAAATGCCTTTATTAATGATTAAACAAAGCACACACATAAGCAGGTAGCCCTGAAAACAGAATCACTATGCCCCGGGTAGGACACAGGATTATACAATAATCGAGAAAACAAATCATTACTGTTTTGTAGTCACTTGGACAAGTTCCTGGATAAACCAGTTGCATAGGCTCTGTCCTGACACGCTGGGCTTGATCCATGAGTCCATATCGCAGTCACTATCTCCGTCTTCAGCATCGGAAATAGCATTAATCGTTTCATAACAGACTCCACCTGGAGTGATCACCACTGGCCCTTTGAACTTTGGCACGCCTGATGCGGAAGATGATGATGTCGGGCGATACCCCAACCCAAACTTGTCCATCTTGACAAGAATTTCTAAGACTTGGCCCCATCCTTTAGTCGCTCCAGCCTGAACCACTGCCTGAGCGTCTTTGTAAGAAGACATGGCCACCTCTGGCCCTTTACTGGGAACATGAGACTTGTGCTTGATCTGCAACCCTTCAAAGGCTTGGCATGGCGTCTCGTGGATCTCCCCATCCACTTCGACGTACTTGAATGACGAAAGATGACTAACCAGAATGTCCTCCTCTTCGCAAATAGTAACAACACTGTCCCCAACCATGTATTTAAGCTTCTGATGCAGTGTGGACGTCACAGCCCCTGCAGAATGTATCCATGGTCGCCCAAGTAAACAGTTGTAAGCTGGATGTATATCCATGATGTAGAACATAGTGTCAAACTTTTCTGGCCCGACCTGGAGTGGCAACGTTATGGACCCAAACACCGACCTTCTGGTCCCATCAAAAGCTCTCACGACCAAGTCACTTGGCGTGCATATGATTCCTCGGATATCTAGCCTCATCATAGCCTTCTTAGGCAACACATTCAAAGATGATCCATTGTCTACCAAAACGTGCGACATAACAGTGCCCCGACATTCCACTGAAATGTGCAAAGCCATATTATGATCCCGACCTCTAGGCGTCAAATCAAAGTCAGTAAATCCCAGGTTGTGTCCGGCGTTCACATGCGCCAGTACCCCCTCATGCTGATTAACAGTTACTTCCTAAGGTACAAAAGATGTGTCCAAGATTTTCAACAAGGCATTCCGACGAGCCTCGGAACAAAGTAACAAGGATAGGATTGAAATTTTGGAGGGCGTCTGCTGCAAGTGCTCCACAATCTTATAGTCGCTTTTACGAATCAACCTCATAAACTCTTCTACATCCTTGATCGATGTTTCTTTCTCTTTCGACTGGGAAGGTCCTCCTTCATTCACTTTGGCTTTGCCTTTAGCAATCCTCTCAGCCTCAATTTCAGGTGAAGTGAAGATTCTACCACTGAGGGTCATGCCTCCCGTTCCAACAAGATTGCCCACTGCCCCTGTCGGCTGGCTATCCACCTTAATCTTTTCCCCGTTGCAAAAAGCTTCTAACCCATAATTCCAAGGAATGGCTTTCGTACTTTCATAAGGAATGTGCCCTTCTTTCGTTATCGTGATAGTTGGCCGCTTGGCGGGTGCTGATATCGTAATAGTCTTTCATGGAATTGTAATTGTTGCGACCTCTCCCTGCTTTTCAAATCTTACCTCACCAGGTTTCTCAACAGCAGTGCGGTCGAATTGTAAAGTTCCCTCACCAATCATGGCCTGAATACCTCTCTTCAAATCAATACAGCCCTCTGGTCGGGTCCAACAATCCAAACAGTACTCATCGCATCCAGGGAAGACCCCTCCTTTTAACAATCTGCTTTTAACATAGCTTAAAGGCGTCTTCAGATCATTTACGTCCATAACCAAATCCAAATCTTCTTCTGTCAGAATAGCATTCGCTCCATGATTCGGCATTGGTTGCTATACAATATTGGGACCATCATGACTGAAGTTAATGACTTTACTATCAATCAAATCTTGGACTTTGTGTTTAAAAGCATGACAACTCTCAATATCATGTCTGGGTGCCCCAGAATGAAATTCACAATGCTTACTAGCATCATACCCGTAAGGAAGCGCTCCTGTGGGTGGGTTCAATGTTCTCTTTTCAACCAGATTCAAACTTAACAGTGTTTGAAGCAGTTCTACATACGTTGACGGAGGTGTATCAAATACCCTCTTTGGCTTCCCATTCTGAACCCTTCTCTGAACAGGATTCTGCCTTTGTTGTTGCTGCTGCTGTTGTTGTGGTTGTTGTCGTTGTTGAGGTATAGGGATCGTCACACTAGCAACCTGTTGTTGAATATACTGATTCCTACCTCTACCTCGTCCTCGACCACCATACACTGCGCTGGCGTCTCCTTGTCTTCTACCACCAAAGACCTTTTTTGCACCTCCAGCTGAGGTCGATTCACCGGCTTGAATCTTACCAATTTTAATGCCATTTTCAATCCGTTCTCCCATGAGTATCATGTCAGAGAAACTACCCATTGAGCAATTGAGCAATTTATCATAATACATCCCAGAAAATGTTCCAACAAAAATATCAATCAATTCCCTTTCAACCATAGGTGGTTGTACCCTTGCCGCCAGATCACGCCAACGCTGGGCATACTCCTTGAAACTCTCCCCGTTCTTTTGTGAAAGACTTTGAAGTTGGACCCTATTTGGTGCAAGGTCACTGTTGTATTGGTAATGTCTGACGAAAGCATCATCCAACTCTTTCCAACTTCCGATCTGTGCAGGCTCTAGTCCCATGTACCATTCCAGCGATGGTCCTGACAAACTATCTTAGAAAAAATGCATAAGCATCTTCTCATCATCAGAGTAAGCAGACATCTTCCGGTAATATAAACGCACATGAACTCGTGGGCATGTATCACCTTTATATTTATCGAAAGTGAGAGCTTTGAACTTCAATGGAACCCTCAGCCCAAGGACCAGCCCCATGGTAGCCATGTCCAAACCTGCAGAATTTTGATTGGCTATACCTCTTATTTGTTCCTCTAGCATTTTAATCCTCCAATTATTATCAGTAGGCCTTTCATAACCCATGCCTTGCCCAGAAAAGGCATCTTCCTGACGATCTCTGTCCCAGCACAGACCCTCATTACCATACCCGTCATAAGCAGCATTACGACCATGACCATGACCAATTTGGAAAAACCCGGGGTCATACCTCAGATTACCGAGCTCTTGATTAGCAGTCGTTGTCCCAAAGACAGTATTGTAGGCACCCATCCCAACACCATTGGTATTCATATTGCCAAACCCAGCATTGTCATAGCCATTATTACCATAAACTTGATTGTTATCGCCAAACCCTCCGTTGCCGAAGCCCTGATTATTAAAGCCATCATTGCCATCCAGATTGCCAAAGCCAAAACCCTGATTGTTGTCACCGAAACCAGTATTGATACCAACACTCCTGTTGGTTTCCACGTTCCTATTACCATTATCAGCATTTCCGTTACCCGCGTTGCCGTTGCCATTCCCAGTACCAGTTTCACCAGCATTTGGTATCACTTCCTCCCTGCGAGGGGTCTCAACACGAACAGAGTTATATTCAGTATTACCAGCCGCTCGCGCCAACAGCGGTTGCACCAGAGTTTGAAGATGTTCCTGGCCCTTGGCCACAACCTCCATAGCCTTCATGAACTGGGCCAACCTATCCCGGATCTCCTGCATCTCAACTTGTACCTGATCCATGATTTTCTTACAATTGCTTCTTGTAGCGTACCGGTGAGTTCTCTGTTCGTCAATCTTGAAACAACTTGAAAGACACAGGAGATAAGATTCGAGCTCAGAAAAGGTACCTGCCATGCAATATGAAGATGCAAATGCACACATGTAAATATGCAACAGGTTAATTCCCCCCCCCCCCCCGATTCTAGTTCCAAAGAAGAAGCCATAACGACAATGAAGTCCCGAGTAAGCAAGCGCAGAATCAGAAACCTCATACATAAACAAATGCCAAGAGGCAGAGTACAAAGATACAACTGAAAAGACCTCGGCCAACAAGCCTGGCGATGGTCAAAATACAAGCACAAATAACATACTACAAGAGAAAACCAAGATAAATCAGGACGGATGGCGTGCCCGGCGTGCCCGGACATCTCCCAATAGCCTCAACGTCTCCGGATGACCTGGTCTGGAGAGCAGTTCCTGTATCAGTAATGCGTGTCGCCTAACAGTGGATCTCAGCTTTTTGGCATCCTCTACACAGGCTCCCTTGCCAAAACACTCATCAAGCCTGCATCTCTTGAAACCATCCTTCAGTTCACAACCCCTCATTTCTTTGACCATGTTGCTCACTCTAAACTCAGCGTCACGTCTAAGAGATGTTTCTTCAACAATCTTCGCATCCTTAGCGCTGAGCTGCTCCTCTAACCGGGAAATCTGCAGCTTCAACTCATCTTCACGCTCCTTTCGGCTAGTAAGCGTGGCATTCCACAAAAATTCCCATTTGGAAAGTCGAGAATAAGCCTTATTCAGAAGCTCTTTCTTAGTAGCAAGCACACTACTAACACCATTCAAGGCTACTCCCACCTTCTCTCTCCTGCTGGTCTCTTTAGTCAAATCTGAACCTAACCTATTAATCATCTCAGTCTGCTTCTTCAAAGTGAAGGTTGACTCATTCTTCTCATGCCGAAGCTGGAAAATCTCTTTCTCTAACTCTTCATTTGCTCTTTGCAATTCTTCCTTTTCAGCCAGCAGCTTGTTATACTTCTCAATCTCTATTGAAGTAGGTTCCTCAATCACCGGAGGATACAAAGACTCTGCAGCAGGATATGGCATCAAAGACTTTTCAACCCTTTCATGGATCCAGAGCCGATAAGGATTATAAGCTCGACTGTCACTCTTGCCAAGAAATGTCTTTCCTCTTCTGTGAATATTACCCCAAGCATGCCTCAATCTGACCAAAACATCTCCATCTAATAAACTCGTGAGATACAGAGATTCTTGTATCTCGTCTTCAACCGGAGAGTCCCTCAAAGCATAGCCAAATTGTCTCACAAGCAGAGAAGGGTTATAGTTAATACAACCTTTCCGTCCAATCAAAGGAACATTCAGAAAGCCTGCGCAACTATATATAATATTCACTCCGAGCAGGTTCCGATCAAACCAAATAATGTTCTCAGCACACAATCCCATCAATCTGGAAGATCAATCTAAAGTACCAGCAGTATCAACAAAAGGTCCCGTCTTAGGAAGATGTCCCTGAAACCACCTGTATAGAAGAGGTACACAACAAGAAACATTCTTTCCCTGACGCTTCTCATTCTTATAGTGAATAGAATGATAAACGTCACCCAAGAGAGTAGGCACCTGATTCTTCGAGGCAAGAATAAAGAATGCATTTGAATCAACAAAATCAGGCAAGTTGGGGAACAATACAATCCCATAAATGCAAACAGCCAGAATAGCATTGAAGACAATCCAACATCCATCCTTCGCACACTGCGTAGCCTTCTCAACCAAGCAAGAAAGATGAAAACCATAAGCTCCATTCAGCTTGACCAAACCTTCGGGGAACTCAGAAACATCTAAACTGACAATCTCAGCAAGCTTAGCCAACTCAGGCTCAGTATCCTCGTGAATAAAAGGCATCTGATCTAACACAGGCACTCACAGCATATCAGAATACTCCTCCAAAGTAGGGGCCAAAATAAAATCAGGGAACAGGAAGCATCTCAACTGAGGCTCGTAAAACTGCATCAAGGTATACAATCCAGTCATCTCAAACACAGAAGGTCTGCACACCAAACTGAGCAGTTTCCCATAAGACTCTCTAAACTCAGCCATCACTCTCTGATCTGCTAGAGCAACCAACCGCAACAAGGAACTGATATCTGGAGAAGGCAACATGTAAGCAACTGTCCTCTTCAGGGACTCCATGTCTGGAAAGAAGAACACTAGAATTTGAGGGGGAAAAGCACACCTGCAACATACACGTTAATGAAATGCAAACATGAAAATGCAAATGCATATGCAGACAGGGGATCAAGTGCAATACTGAAGAACTGTGTTGTGCTGTACCGCAACTTGAGAACCATCAGATCTTCTCCTCAAACCAAACCAACCACAAAAGAACCCTCACAACCAATTCTCACTGACAGAGACAAACCAGGTGTTCTGAGGCCAGAGTTTTCCTGCAAAAAGACCCACCTACCCCTCACAGGTATGTACTTAACTCGCAGACGAGGTACGGCATCCTATGCGGTCATCAGCGCCACAGACTTTCAAGAATAATGATACGATACCCAGAAGGTGTGGCATCATCACCCCTTGAAGAGGCCTCACTTAGCCGAGTCCCAAATGATAGGTCCCCAGAGTCGACAACCCTCAGATCCAACAACCTGTCGAGCCCAAAGGGCCAGGCAAGATGCCATCAAAGAGAATCTCGTCTGAGTGCAGATTTCGTAGCTAGCTGGTGTGAGCAAAGCAAGCAGGCTAACCACTACTCTCTACTTCTAAGTCTATGTGCACTCAAGCCCAGGTCCGGCTTATCTCTCAAACTAACCCTCTACCCACAGCACAATAACAATAATATACAGTACTAAAAGTAAAGACAGAAAGATAAATACATACAAAACCCCAGACGGGAAAACAAGCGCTAGGATTGACTCGCATAGGGAACCGTTGGAGTCACCATCAGAGTCACCAGCTGTCGCTACTGCGAAAATCGGCGCCGGCCACGACAGAAGAGTCGCCACCGTGCGTTATTTATCCCAAAGGAGGAAAAGGAAATGCTCAGAGAAAACCTAACGCAAAAGGGGAAAGGAATGGTCATTGCAATCAAATCCTGGATTCGGGAGTCGGTTACGCAAGGGGAAGGTATTAGCACCCCTCACGTCCGTCGTACTCGACGGGATCCACACTTGTTTTCTATCTAAGGGTATGTTTATCTATTTACTCTAAAGGTCTGGTCTAAAAAGAAAAGAAAATGACTCGGCAAAGTATCACACTTTATGCCTACGTATTCCCGTCTGGAACGAGAAATCATAGTCAACGTAGTTCGCCTAACTACTGGTAAAGGGGGGGAGGTTGCTCGCCGAGATATCGCGTCTCGTGCCTACGTACTTTCATACGACATGAAAGATCAGAGCAAACGTAGTTCGGGCTACGGAAGACACAAGCTTGTCTGACAGTTTTTTATCTCCTTATGAAAGGGTTTTCCAGATTAAGGGTCCAAGAGGACAAAAACAGAGTTTGAATGTTTGTTTGAGTCTTTTACGAAAGAACTGTTTTTTAGGATGTTCGCAATCTCCATCGCACTAAAGACTATGACCCAGGAGTGAACGCTTCGTATGTCACCCAAAGGGTACCACACTAAACATCCAGATTACTGGAGAGAGACCCTCCACCAACCTTTTCCCAGATAGTTTAAGGCTCGTAACATACGACTTCAATTAACCTTATTACTTTATTTTTTAATTGTTTTGAGATGAGAAGAGAAAGACGCCCTAAAACTATGGGTGAAAGGGAATCTATCTACAGTTATCATGCATGGTTTAAAAAACCTAATGTCTGTCATAATTCCCTCTTGCACAAAGGAAATCAGAGATCCTAGGGGAAAACAGCAAAAGAAAGCAAGCAGTAAACAATAAACAGTAAAATGCATGCTATGCAACAGTACAAGCGAGGCAAGGGAGTCCGGCTCAACCTCAAACCTAAGAAAACAACAGGCAAGGGGAGACAAGCTCCACCTCAAACCTAAAGGTAAGCAACACAAGCAAACATACAATACAACAAAAGAAAAAAAACAAAGGAAGCAGCAGCAACAATCTTCTACAGACAGCAACTTCAATCTTCAACAGCAGCTCTTGTCAGCAAAGTTGAATTGACAGCAAAGAATCTTCATCTTCAAGCTAGCTCCTATCTTCAAACTTCTTCAATTCTTCATCTTCAAGCTCTAGCAAGCTCCACAAGAAGAGAAATCACCATTGAGATCAAGTTACAATGCTAGAAAACCTGATGAAGACCAAAGGAATTCATCAGGAACCAACATGAAAAGAAAGTGCATCCTCAAAAGTTCTACTCCTTAAGGCATGCCACTCATTCCTCCAAAGGAGAGATGGAGCTTCCTTAAGAAGACTTTGCATCATGGGATGAGGATAGAAGCAAACAATGCATTCTATTTTTGAGGAAAAGAAAAGAACTAGTTCTAATGGCTCTTCCTAAAATCCTAATCATATAAGCTTCTAAAAAGCTCCTAAAAGAGAAAGAAAACTCCAAATTAAGCTCCACAAGCCAATCCACAGCAGCTACAAGATGTCCAGCACCTCCTCCAAAAAGGAAACCAAGCTCTTCAAGCTCCCAAGCCACCAACAAGATCAAACAAGGCAAGGCACCAAAGAAGGAACACCAAAAGCAACACCTACTTGAAAATTCTATCTAAAATAGAAAACTAAGTTGTAAAAATCCAAGAAATTTCCTAAGGGAACATGCATGTTTTAGCATTCTAGGGTTCAAATATCAAAGCCTAAACCAACTTCTAGGTCCACTAAATAAATCCTAAATTGAATTGTGTCAAGATAAACCATGAGTTGGGAAGGCTCTAAACATCTCACCTAAAACAGAACCTAAAATTGTCTTAAAAATCTAATAAAAATCCTAAGGGAGCATGCACATCTAACCTACAACATACTCAAAAATCACAGCCAGATTCAATACCAAAAGATCACACCAAAATCAACAAAATAGATGAACAATTATGCAAAAATTAAAGAAATAAACAAAATGAGAAAAATCATATAAAATTGAAAAATGCATGAAAATGCATTTTATTGATTCTAGAAAATCACAAATTTAATTAGGAGTATGGAGATATTTTAAAAATATTTTTTGGATCAAAAATGGATTTATTGTGATTTTTGGAACCAATAAGCATTAAAAATAATATCAAAAATGATTAAAAGAAATAAAAGCTGAAATAAAACCACGCGCGTTGGATGGATTGACCAAGTATGCAGATCTGAGAGCACAGAGCACGTCCAAGTGAACGTCCCAGTCACCAGCTGACTGGGATTAATGAAACGTCGTGTTTCATTCCTTGGAGGCAAATCCTCAGTTTAAACATGAGCCACACGATCTGGCTACTAAGTCCATCCTTCAGACTCATCCAACGGCTCCTCATCCATCTTCTTCCTTGGACCTCAGGCGAGGGGGAACAGTCCCCGATGGCTCTCACGGTGGAAACCACCACCCTCTCCGGTGAGTAAGAATTACAGGCAACCAAATCAAACAAACCTTATATCAATCTTGCTCAATTTTTCACGTAGATTACAAATATGAACTCCAAACATCATGAATCCTTATGGATCTCTCAAATCGAATCCAAATCCAAAATATGTCAAAACTTTTATCATCACCAAATGCCAAAATATTGGTATAGAATTCATCCTCATGCTTCACTGATCAACCTAAACTATCTCAGTTATGCTAACTCTCCAAGAATCAAGAGATTCGATCCAAAACAGAAATGTCATCACATGATCTATCATCACCAATTGCTTCCAAATCAATTCTAAAACGACCTAGGTTTCATCCAGATCCTAACCACATGTTCATTGCTAACTACATCATGCTAGATCAAGAGGAATTTTGAAGTTTACTAACCTGGTATAGATCCATTAACAGAGGTAGCTAGAGCTTGTTTCTTGCTTCAAAACTCTCCAGACACGATCAGTGATGCAAGAGGAAGAGTCTTCAACCTTCAATTTGCTCTGAACTAGCTTGGAAATGAAAACCCGATTCTCACTTGCTCCTTGGAAATTTCAGTTGCAATCTCAACTTTCTTCACGAAATGAGCTCCAACCTCAGTCTGAAATCACTGCAATGCTTATATACAATGATTCTATGGGCTTTTGAAACTTGATCCAAACCCAATTCAGTAGTTCACCAATTCTGATTTTTCTCTCCCAATTCCATGTGACGGTCGTGAGTTCCATGCTACAGCTTGCACTAGAAGCTTCTATTCAATTGCAAATTGCCTTGTGAATGCATTCAGATCAAAAGGAACACTTGAAATGCCTTGGTGAATGTTTTTGATATGTAACTTCCACATGAAGCAACACCATTGTAACTTGTGAAAATTGGCCTAAACTCAAAAATCTGATAATGCCATTGTTCTTGAAATGAAATTTCCAATCAAAATGAGTACTTACTTGACATGTTTTGGTCACTTAACCATTAATTTGGATTTTTCAACTTTGAATCCTTTGAAAATCTTCCTTTTAAAGCCATTTCAAACCAAATCTTGATATGAGTACAATCAATTCATCATGACTTCTTGGTTAGCCTAAAAACCACATTTTGAACAAGTTTCATGTTGAACAAAAATCCATTTGACAAGTGCAAGTTGGAGATTTTGACCTATGATTGAAAATGATCTATAATCTCACTTTCCCAAAATACCCCTGACTTGTAAACCTCATAACTTGAGTTCTACAAATCAGATGGAAGACTTATAATACAATTTAGAAAGCTAATATCATGAGGAACAACTTTTGTATTGACCAAAAGTTTAGGTGAAACCTCCTTATAGGTAAAAAATAACTTTGAAATCAGATGATTTTCACAGACAAATTTCAGAGACATCTGAGGACTTGTAACTTGTCTGGACCATAACTTGAGTTCTATAAATCCCCTTGAGGACTTCTAGTACTCAAATTAAAGGTATTGAGATGCTCTAAAAGTTTCATGTTGGAAAAGATCAATTTGAAACTTTCATATTGACTTATGTGGTCTTGAAGTTAGGCACTAAACATGGGATTTTACACTGAACCCTAATTTAGCAATTTCCCACACTCTTGACTCTTCTTGACTTGATCTTGGCACAACACCACAAATGTATCATCATACCATTTCATGAACTCTATGACCTAAAAGTAAGCTTTGATACCCTTCAATTGCACAATTGACCTAAAATTGACCCAGATGAAACCCTAATTGCTTGCACCTCAATTGTGGCTCTTGCATTTGACACAATGACTTGATTGAGCTCTCCCATGGCCCTCTAGGAATTCTATGAGCTCCATACACATCCTCTTCTCATATTCAACACTTCACATCCCTCTGATGGTCTTCAATTGATCCTCAAGTTAGGAGAAAATCTTCATGCAAGCATCTAAACTCTTAGGCACTCAAATTACCTCCTGATGACTTTGATAACTTCTCAATCTTGAATAAGACCTCTTGCTAGGCTTCTCTTGATAAGAATCACACTTGATACCCTTCTATATGAATGATATCATGATATGAAAATGATATAACTATGTAAATGTTAATGCAATGAAACATAAACCAAATAAGAAAAGGTTGGGCAAATTTTGGGGTGCAATTGGCGGCAATGTCCTATCGAGTCTCTTTCTTTTTTTTTTCTTTTGTTCTCGTTTCTGTTTAGCAGTAGCTTATAGACAAACACACCCTTTGATTAGACAACAAGCATGGATCCTGTTGAGTACAACGGACGTGAGGGGTGCTAATACCTTCCCCTTGCGTAACCGACTCCCGAACCCAAGATTTGGTTGCGATGACCTTGTCTTTTCCTGTTCTTCAAGTTTTCTTTGATCGTTTCTTTTCCCTCTCTTTTGGATAAATAAATCCAGTTAAAATCAACCTCTCGCTTAAAATCAATCCAGTTAAAATCAACCTCTCGCTTAAAATCGACCAACTAAAATCAACTCACAGCGTAAAATACAATCTAATCGTGCACCCCACTTCACGATTCACTCTCACACACTTCAGCGCTTTCATGCGTATGTGTATGCTTTACTTATTTGCCCTTTATTATTTCTGAAATTTATTCTACAAGCAATTTACATTATCGCAATTTATATTTCCGCCTCGCATTCCGTCCAAAGGAAGAACCTACACATGACTTAACGCTTGTGTGTAGTGCACAACATTTGCATTATTCTCCCCGTGACCCTTGATCCCACTCAAGTTGATCTTTTAGGACATATCCTATCCCATAGGAAGGACCTCTTTTACAACTTAGATACAAACAAAACAACTCAATTCAAACACTTCAAACACATTAGAGAAAGATGTTAGTCATCTTAAGCGAGATAGAATCTCCACCCCACATCAATACAATCAATCCCTAGGGACTTTTCCATAAGAGAGATAGAGGCGTACTCGTCAATCAATATTCGAGTACTTGAGCCCTTCTCTTAAGACGATGCAAAGACTATTTTCCTACAATTTGTGGCGGTTAAATCTCCCTTAAAATGACAACTCACCTTTTCTCCTAAAATCAATCAATCAACTACCCTAAACCCATAGGAACTTTGACCACAGTCAAAGAACTCCTCAAACCTTTAGGGGAACTACAGATACTCTGATTCCACTCCCGTAAGGATATGTAGGCATAAGATGCGACATCTTATCGAGTATACTTAGAAATAAACCCCTAGGTCTTTTATACCTTAAGCAGATAAACATTTAGCAATAAACAAACATAAAACAAGAGGTTCCTGTAGAGTACTACAGAAACTTAGGATGCTAGTACCTTCCCTAAGTTTAACCAACCCCCGAACCTAAAACTCTCTAAACCTTGCATTTGCATTGCATTGTGGGAATTTCGATCTTTATCCCTTCCTTTGGACAAATCAAAGTTCGGTTGTAAATGAATTAAAGATTCAAACTAATCAATAGGTTGGTATCCGAATTTCACCGCGACACCCCCCAGCACCCGTAGTTTTCTAAACTACGTTGATTCTGACTTTCCCATTGCACGAGGGAATGCGTAGGCATAGGGCGGAAATGTCCTATCGAGTCTTTTTCTTTTTTTTTCTTTTGTTATCGTTTCCGTTTAGCAGTAGCTTATAGACAAACACACCCTTTGATTAGACAACAAGCATGGATCCCGTTGAGTACAACGGACGTGAGGGGTGCTAATACCTTCCCCTTACGTAACCGACTCCCGAACCCAAGATTTGGTTGCAATGACCTTGTCTTTTCCTGTTCTTCAAGTTTTCTTCGATCGTTTCGTTTCCCTCTCTTTTGGATAAATAATGTTCTATGGCGACTCTTCTATTTATTTTCCGTCGGCCTTTTTCGCAGTTACAACAGTTGCTCAAATCATCTTACTGGAAATAAGAAATGGCTGGTTAACTTTGACTCTGGTAAAAGGACAAAGATCAGATGTGCTGATGATAAATACCTCAACATTGAAGGTATGTGAAACTTTAGAGTCGTTCTGAACAATGAAAAAACAACATTGATTCATAAAGTGTGGTATGTACTTGGCATGAAAAGCAATCTGATGAGTGTGGGGCAACTAATTGAGAAAGGTTTTTCATTTACCATGAACGAGAATCTTCTAAAGTTGTATGACTGTAATCAAAAGCTGATTATGGAGTCACAACAGGGAAGTAATAGAACATTCAAGGTGAATGTAATAATTGCATACTCTGAATCTCTTAATGCAAAAAGTGTTGTGAAAAAAAGTGAGTTGTGGCACAGAAGATTTGGTCATTTGAATTTTAGAAGCTTAAGGCATCTGAATTCAAAGAAGCTGGTACATAGAATCCTTACAATTAAGAAGCCTGAAATGTCATGCAAAGTGTGCATGGAAGGAAAACAACCAAGATTTCCATTTTCGTCAGAAGTAGCTCCAAGAGCAAAGCGTGCCTTAGGAGTAGTGCATTCTGATGTGTGTGGTCTATTTCCAATAGCATCGATTAGGGGGAATAAATAATTCGTGTCATTTATTGATGAATTCACAAGAATGACATGAGTATCCCTTATAAAGTTCAAACACGAGGTATTTGCTAAATTCAAGAAGTTCAGAATGAAGGCTGAGAATCATAGTGGTTAGACTCTAAAGTTTCTCAGAACCGTTGGTGGAGGTGAGTATAACTCCACTAAGTTCAAAAAGTTCTGTGAGGAGAATGGAATTGAGCATGAGGTTACTTCTCCTTATACTCCTCAACACAATGGTCTTTCTAAAAGAAGAAATTGTACTTTGCTTCATATGATGAGAAGCATGCTAAAGGAGAAGAAGCTTGCTCATACCTTATGGGGAGAAGTTAGCCGTCAACTTGCGAATTATGGGCTGTAATCAGAGAATTTGGGCCGTTTGTTTTGGTTGATGTGAATCAGGGCCGAGGTTGCTGGAATGGTTTGGTTGCGGGATATTTTGGGGTTGAGCTAATTCGATTCGAGTGTTGGATATAATTTAGCCTGATGATATGGGCATTTGAGTTTAGTCGTCAATTTGAGTTTAGTCAGACAGTTTGGGTTTATTCGGATAAAACTGTTTATTTGAGTATCAGAGGATGTAAGCAGAAGTCGGATCGAAGACAGAATTAGTCGGATAACTTGGATTAAAAAGGGAATTCTAGTATTGTTTTTCGGAAAAAAGAGAAAATATTTTCATTTCAATTTCGTTATTTTTAAGTTTATTTCTTCTATAGATTCATCATAAATTAATTTCATTAATAGGCCGAGTTCATTTCTTTTTTTTTAGATCCCTTTCATTTTTCAGTTGCCAATTTTCATTTTAATATATGTCTTCATTTTGATTTTTATCATCATTATAATCTTCATTTTACATTAAAAAATATATAGTTTGTTTTCATCTCAAAAAAATATAAAACAAATAAACTAAAATTTTATTATTAATATGTGTTACAAAATATGAAATAAATTACAAAAATAATAAATAAATATACAAAATTACAAAAATTAATTAATAAATAAAAAGAAGAAATATATATTGTTTTTCCTCCCTATTATCCGATCTTTGTCCGACTCTTCCAATTAACGCTTCAAACCTGCAAAATAAGCAAATAATACTTTCAGTTAATTTTTGCGTCCCGACACCTTCAGAAAATTATCATCATTAGGTGTGTCGGGAGGGCAACGGATTACTCCGAAGCCGGCTCCCGATCCGATTCTCGGCCAATGGCCAAAACTGGCAGCATTCTGTTCTTGTTTCCGAGGCAACCGAGAGGTGAGAGATAAAAAGTGATTAAGAAAAAGCGCTTCCAGAAAAAGTGATTTTCAAAAGTGCTTATTGGAAAAGCACTTATGTAAAAAGTGATTTTTATCAGAAATTTGATTCTTGCCAAACACCGCTCAAACAGCACTCACAAAGCCAAGAGATTCAACCGAAATTTCGCAACCTTCAAAATAATCCAACAGAGAAAACGGATAGCAGCAATTTCCGGAAGAATCCCACAAAGTCCATGCAAGCATCATAACATTAGGAATCAACAAATCCAGCATGAAGAAAGGAATATCCACAAAATAAATCACAGCGAACCAAGAACAAAGTCCAGCAAGAATCACAATAATAAATCCGACGAAAATATTGGAAGATTAAAGCCCACAAATCAAACAAAAAAACCACATATATAAGCATCATCAGCTTCGCATCGAGGAGGATGAGAAATCCAAAAACCCTAAACAGTTCAGAACGGCGTCGTAAGGTTTATATGGAGGTTCAGAGAAGCGTGTGGTGTAACACCCCCTTTCTATACCCCCAAATAATCAAACGAATCATTTAGGCACGAATTCAAAATTTCATCAGAGTATTATTTAAAATACGGTATAAAAGGAACATGTCACATTATGCTTGAATTAAAACACATACAACACCTGCTCAAAATAGATATGCAACAATGGGCAACAAATACATCAGAGGATCTTAGTCCTTATACCCACATCTCAAATATTTAGAATAAAAGCGGAAAATTTAAACATTTGAATCACAACCGACATGTATTCACATATATACATATTCACATCATTCAATGTAATTCATCAATAACATTCATGTTTACAAAACATGCAACGCCAATAATACATATACAAATTTATTCCTCAAAAATAGTCCAAGGCTTCTTATGCTACCCGGTGTTACATATCAGAGCCATCTGACCAAAACTAATGAAGACGCGCTTCACAAAAAGGGATCACCAACACCTAATCTGCAATGCCTCATAGAGCATCATAAAACAGCAGAAGAGTGAGGAACAATATCATAATATTCAATGCATAAATTATATATATACATATCATTAGTTACGCATCTTACGCATTCACACCACAACTCACCTCAATCATTCTATACATTGCAATGTATCCATATAAGTATCTATATATAAATAGAACATCAAGCATATACAATATGCAATCACCAATATTTATATCAATCCATATAAACCTACATATATACATATATTCACACACACACACACACACACACACACACACACACACACACACACACACACACACACACACACACACACATATATATATATATATATATATATATATATATATATATATATATATATATATATATATATATATATATACACGTATTTTCAAGCATACTCACTCATGCCATTATCACAATTCGCATTAATTCACATAAACATACACAATATGTTTATATCATCACCAATTCACATAAACATCCACATACATGTTTATTTCACCAATGCATCATATAAAGATGAGAATGCAACTCATAGAGACCGACTCACGACTCTATGAAGATGCAAATGCGGTACCGACTCAATTCAGCAGGTTCAATTGAAGAACCAAAATGGAACCATCGCTCGTTACCGAAGTAACTCCCCGTCGGGCCTACGATGTTCACCCATCGCTCACACCCCACATGGGCACACGATGTTTCAAGATTGCTCACACCCCACATGGGCACATAATCTGATTGCTCACACCCCACATGGGCACACAATCGTTCTGCAGATTCTACGCGGAATCAAATATAACCATCGTATCATACGAGGTTCTGCATATCCTACACGGGATCAAATGTAACCATCGCTCACACGAGGTTCTGCAGATCCTACACAGGATCAATTAACACAAATGCATATCATGATGCTTCACATGCAAACATGACTCAATCAACTATAAACCATCGCTCACACCCCACATGGGCACACGATGTTTCTGCAGATCCTACGCGGGATCAATCAACACAAAATGCATACATATTCGTAAATATATTATCATGCATTCTTCACATTCATCAAAATTACCATGCATTTTTATTCAATTCAAACAATGCATACATTTGCCCAAAGGCCACGATTCACAATCGATTCATACACTAGGATTCACGCCTTACGGCTACCCACAACACAACAATTAATAACACACAAGTTATCCATACGAGACGAGACCGATAACAACCGGACGCTCTAGCTAATATAAGCTCTTCTCACTCAAAATCATTTATTCCGACTAATCGGTAAAATCGGCTGAAAGTTGACTAAAATAATATTTCTATTCACCAAATTATAGAACATATTATTATCTTCAGTTTGATATAAAGAACGACCGAATCCGATAAACGGTGAAAAAGTTATGAATTTTCGAAGTTTTGAAAAAAAAAAAGTATTTTTCCTCATTCTCACAGTGTTAACCGGTTAACCATATACGTTAACCGGTTAACGCCTCAAAAATTCCAATTCTCAGGCGCAGCAAAGCAATGTTAATCAGTTAACCCCATGCGTTAACCAGTTAACACCTGCAAAATTCTGATAATTAGCCACGGGTTTGGGCTTAAAAGCCCCAAAAAGTCGCCTGATTAAATAGTTTTCACCCGATTAAATACCTATCTATCCTTACTAATCATATACAGACATTTTAGGGTCATAAAACTCGACTTTCACGACATCCGATTTCCACTCAAAATCTTAACCTCAATTTTACCGAAAATGGTGAAACTCACAATATCACCCGATTTTCGCCAAACTAGTCCCAATACTCTTAGTCTAACATATCCCGACTAAATTACGAAGGTTATTCTCGATTCTAACCGTTCAAACAACAATTTCTGCCGATTAAACCAACTTCAACCTAGAAATGGAAAGTGTAGAAAACTACCAAACAATCCACACAACACATACATGATCATACATATAGATAGAATAATAAAGTTTCACACCCTTACCCGATTAATCGAAAGCTTAGATGTTGGTTCTTGATGATTCTAGATTTTGCTCTTCTTCCTCCTCTTTCTCTTCTCTTTCTCTTGTTCTTTCTCTCTAACTCTCTTTTTTTTCTTTCTTTCTATTTTCCTCTCTATTCTCCTCTTATACCTTTCCCCTCAATTCTATTTTTATCAAAAGGACCAAAATGCCCTCCAATCTAAATTTTACCCGAAACTCTCCGAAATGGTAAAATATTAAAACATACTAAATTAACACATCAAATTCACAATTAAAACAATTATTACTCAATTCAAATAGAACACTCAATAAAATGAAATAATCAAAATCGGGCGTTACAACTCTCCCCCACTTTAGAAATTTTCGTCCTCTAAAATATTACCTGATTCAAACAAGTCCGGATACGACTCTCGCATCCCACTTTCCAATTCCCAAGTCATATTTCCTTCAGAAGCGCCTCCCCACGCTACCTTCACAAGCGCAATATCCTTGTCTCTAAGTTTCTTAACTTCTCGATCCAAAATCCTCACCGGTACAATTTCTACCGTAAGGTTATCTCTCACCTCAACCTCATCCATAGGAACAACATGTGACGGATCTGGAACATACTTCCGAAGTTGCGAAACATGGAACACATCATGCAAATTCGAAAGATTCGGAGGCAACGCTACACGATAAGCCACAACGCCTACTCGTGCAGTAATCTGATATGGACCAATAAAATGAGAAGTCAACTTCTTCGACTTCAAAGCACGACCCACACCCGTAACCGATGTAACTCTCAAAAACACATGGTCGCCTTCTTGAAATTCAAGATCCTTCCTTCTCTTGTCATGGTAGTTCTTTTGTCTATTCTGAGAAGCCTTCATCTTCTCCTGAATAAACTTCACTTTCTCCGTAGTTTGTTGTACCAACTCCAGACCAACTACCGACCTCTCACCGGTTTTATGCCAACACAAAGGTGTTCGACATCTCCGGCCATACAAAGCCTCAAATGGCGCCATACCAATACTTGCATGAAAACTATTATTATAGGTGAACTCAATCAATGCCAAATAACTATCCCATGCACCACCTTGTTCTAGCACACAAGCACGCAGTAAGTCTTCCAATGATTGAATTGTCCTCTCGGTTTGACCATCCGTCTGAGGATGATACGCCGAGCTCAATCTCAACTTAGAACCCAAAGCACTTTGTAAACTTTCCCAAAATCTTGATGTAAATCTAGGATCTCTATCCGATACAATACTCTTAGGAACTCCATGCAACTTCACAATCACGTGAACATAAATCTCAGCTAACTTTTCCAAAGGATAACTAATATCAATCGGAACAAAGTGAGCAGATTTAGTAAGCCTATCAACAATTACCCAAATAGCATTATGTCCTCTTTGCGTATTCGGTAATCCCGTAACAAAATCCATGGATGTACTATCCCACTTCCATTTCGGAATGTCTAACGGTTGCATCAATCCACTAGCCTTCTGATGCTCCACCTTAGACTTCTGACAAGTCAAGCACAAATACACAAAACGAGCTACATCCCGCTTTAACCCGGACCACCAAAAGATCTTCTTCAAATCCTGATACATTTTGTTCGCACCCGGATGAATACTTAAGTTGCTTCAGTGTCCTTCTTCCAATATCATCTTTTTCAATTCCGAATCATCGGGAATACAAATACGACCACGAAATCTCAAAACTCCAAAATCATGAACCTTGTAATCCTCACTCTCATTCATCATCAAATCAACAAACTTCAAATATAACTTTTACTTTTCACAAACGGTCGCAAGAAAATCATTCGTAAGATATAACATACCAAGTTTCACGCTTACCGGCGTTATTTCACAAACCAAACTCAAGTCTCTGAAATCTTCCAAAAGTTCCCATTCTTTCACCATCAACGCAGACATATGTAACAACTTCCGACTTAAGGCATCGGCCACCATATTCGCCTTACCCGGATGGTAACTCAAACCAAAGTCATAATCTTTCAAAAGTTCTAACCATCTTCTTTGCCTCATGTTCAATTCTTTCTGGTCAAATAAATACTTCAAGCTCTTGTGATCACTAAAGACTTCAAATCTTGCACCATAAAGATAATGTCTCCAAATTTTCAAAACAAACACCACGGCCGCTAATTCCAAGTCATGGGTAGGATAATTCTTTTCATGCACTCTCAATTGCCTTGAAGCATAAGCCACAACTTTCCCATCTTGCATCAAAACACCACCTAAACCGGTCAATGACGCATCATAATACACCACAAAAGGATCCATAGGATTCGGCAAAATCAAAACCGTCGTCGTCGTCAACCGCCTCTTAAGTTCCGTGAAACTCTCTTCACAATGAATATCCCAAACAAAAACTTTTCCTTTACAAGTCAACTGTGTCAAAGGAAGTGCCAACTTCGAAAATCCCTCAATGAACCTCCGACAATAACCCGCCAATCCTAAAAAGCTTCGGATTTCCGTAACCGACTTAGGAGTCTCCCATTGTCTCACTGCATCAATCTTGGATGGATCAACACTAATTCCACTACCGGAAATAACATGCCCAAGAAAACTTACTTCCGACAACCAAAACTCACACTTAGACAACTTAGCATACAATTACTTTTCCTTCAAAATTTGCAATACAATCCTTAAATGCTCTTCATGCTCCTCTTGAGACTTAGAATAAATCAAAATATCGTCGATGAACACAACCACGAAACGATCTAACTGCTCATGAAAAATATGATTCATGTATTCCATAAACACACCTGGCGCATTAGAAACTCCGAATGGCATCACGAAGTACTCGTAATGACCATACCGTATCCTAAAGGATGTCTTATGAATATCTTCCTTTTTCACACGAATCTGGTGATAACCTGATCTCAAATCGATCTTGCTAAAAATATGTGCACCAACCAATTGGTCCATTAAATCATCGATCCTAGGAAGTGGATACTTATTCTTAATTGTCACCTTGTTCAATTGTCTATAATCAATGCACAAACACATACTTCCATTCTTTTTCTTCACTAACAATACCGGAGCACCCCAAGGAGAAACACTAGGTCTTACAAACTTCTTTTCCAACAAGTCATTCAATTGTTTCTTCAATTCTACCAACTCCGATGCCGACATACGATACGGTGCCATCGAAACTGGTCTAGTACCCGGAATTAGATCAATGGAAAATTCAACTTCTCTTTCCGGCGGTACATCCGTAATATCCTCCAGAAACACTTCTGGAAAGTCACACACCACTGGAAAAACATCAAGTTCCATCTTACTTTCCACGGACAAAGATGCAAACAAACCGAACAATTGAACTTCATCCGCTAAAAGTTTCTTCAACTCTTTAGTGGAAAGAAAACTCACCTCTTCATCGTCTTCCAAAGAAGGAAACCTTACTAACTTGTGATAGCAATCTATATGAACTCGATTAAACTGCAACCAGTTCATACCCAAGATCACGTCCAAACCTTCCAAAGGTAAACACACCAAATCCATAACAAAGTCTCTACCATACATGGTCAGAGGACAACTTACACACACCGAGAACGTAGTTATCGACCCTGAAGTAGGAGTCTCAATAACCATCTCGCCACCCCAAGAAGTCACAAACAAGTCCAAACGCTTAGCGCACTCATGAGAAATGAATGAATGAGTCGTTCCCGTATCAATAATAGCAATTAAAGGCGTACTATTAATCATATACCTTTAATCAGATGGTCTGCACTGGTAGTATCCTTCCCAGCTAAAGCAAACACTTTACCACCTGCCTGAGCTAGCTTCGGCTTAGTACACTTAGTACTAGTATGCCCCACTTCTCCACAATTAAAACATTTCACCGCGTTCCTTCTACAATCAGTTGTAGCATGACCAATACCTCCACAGTTAGAACACTTTGCCATGGTCTTTCCGCAATCAAAAGACTTATGCCCCATCTCACCACACTTGAAGCACTTAATCATACCGGAACCTCCACCTTCGGATCTCCTATCTAAGTTTCCCCTATGTTTTCCCTTATCAACAGGCGTCACATACGGTCCACTCCTTACTTGTTGTTTCCCTTTCCTCTCATTCACACTCTTATAATGTGTGGAACGAGCTTTGCTATCTTCTTCAAAAATCCTACAACATTTGACCAAATCCGAAAACCTCTGAATTCTTTGATACCCCACCGCTTGCTTAATCTCAGGGCGCAAGCCATTCTCATACTTAATACATTTAGAAAATTCCGCCGTCACCGCCGCATAATGGGGATGAAATTGAACCAATTCCACAAACTTCGCCGTGTAGTCTACCACGGACATATTGCCTTGCTTTAATTCAAGAAATTCCATTTCTTTCTTCCCCTTCACACTTTCGGGATAATACTTCCTCAAGAATTTCGTACGAAATAAATCCTAAGTGATTGTTTCCTCATTTACCTCAATAACTTGTCGCATACCGACCCACCAGTCGTCGGCTTCTTCCCTCAGCATGTGAGTCCCAAGTCTCACCTTGTTTCCTTCAGCACAATTCATAACTCTGAAAACTCTTTCGATCTCTTTCAGCCAAATTTGAGCACCGTCAGGATTGAATCTTCCTTTAAAGACCGGCGACTGATTCTTCCTGAACTCATCATTCTCATTCGCATTCGGCGCACCCTGCACCGCTCTAGCCATTGGTTCCATGGCAGCAACCATCGCAGCATCATTCCTACCAGCCATATTCTGAGCAACCCAGAAACAACAACAAGGTTAAACCACAGCTTAACCGTCAACAACAATAAGACAGATACAACAGACTCAACACTGGCTCTGATACCACTTAATGTAACACCCCCTTTCTATACCTCCAAATAATCAAACGAATCATTTAGGCACGAATTCAAAATTTCATCAGAGTATTATTTAAAATGCGGTATAAAAGGAACATGTCACATTATGCTTGAATTAAAACACATACAACACCTGCTCATAGTAGATATACAACAATGGGCAACAAACACATCAGAGGATCTTAGTCCTTATACCCACATCTCAAATATTTAGAATAAAAGCGGAAAATCTAAACATTTGAATCACAACTGACATGTATTCACATATATACATATTCACATCATTCAATGTAATTCATCAACAACATTCATGTTTACAAAACATGCAACACCAATAATACATATACAAATGTATTCCTCAAAAATAGCCACAGGCTTCCTATGCTACCCGGTGTTACATATCAGAGCCATCTGACCAAAACTAATGAAGACGCGCTACACAAAAAGGGATCACCAGCACCTAATCTGTAATGCCTCATAGAGCATCATAAAACAGCAGAAGGGTGAGAAACAATATCATAATATTCAATGCATAAATCATATATATACATATCATTAGTTACGCATCTTCCGTATTCACCCCACAACTCACCTCAATCATTCTATACATCGCAATGTATCCATATAAGTATCTATATATAAATAGAACATCAAGCATATACAATATGCAATCACCAATGTTTATATCAATCCATATAAACCTACATATATACATATATTCACACACACACACACACACACACACACACACACACACACACACACACACACACACACACACACACACACACACACACATATATATATATATATATATATATATATATATATATATATATATATATATATATATATATATATATATATATATATATATATATATATATATATATATATATATATATATATATATATATATATATATATATATATATATATATATATATATATATATATATATATATATATATATATATATATATATATATATATATATATATATATATATATATATATATATATATATATATATATATATATATATATATATATATATATATATATATATATATATATATATATATATACATATTTTCAAGCATACTCACTCATGCCATTATCACAATTCGCATTAATTCATATAAACACACACAATATGTTTATATCATCACCAATTCACATAAACATCCACATGCATGTTTATTTCACCAATGCATCATATAAAGATGAGAATGCAACTCATAGAGACCGACTCACGACTCTATGCAGATGCAAATGCGGTACCGACTCAATTCAGCAGGTTCAATTGAAGAACCAAAATGGAACCATCGCTCGTTACCGAAGTAACTCCCCGTCGGGCCTACAATGTTCACCCATCGCTCACACCCCACATGGGCACATGATGTTTCAAGATTGCTCACACCCCACATGGGCACACAATCGTTCTGCAGATTCTATGCGGAATCAAATATAACCATCGCATCATACGAGGTTCTGCAGATCCTACACGGGATCAAATGTAACCATCGCTCACACGAGGTTCTGCAGATCCTACGCGGGATCAATTAACACAAATGCATATCATGATACTTCACATGCAAACATGACTCAATCAACTATAAACCATCGCTCACACCCCACATGGGCACACGATGTTTCTGCAGATCCTACGCGGGATCAATCAACATAAAATGCATACATATTCGCAAATATATTATCATGCATTCTTCATATTCATCACAATTACCATGCATTTTTATTCAATTCAAACAATCCATACATTTGCCCAAAAGCCACGATTCACAATCGATTCATACAATAGGGTTCACGCCTTACAGCTACCCACAACACAATAATTAATAACACACAAGTTATCCATACGAGACGAGACCGATCACAACCGGACGCTCTAGCTAATATAAGCTCTTCTCACTCAAAATCATTAATTTCGACTAATCGGTAAAATCGGCTGAAAGTCGGCTAAAATAATATTTCTCTTCACCAAATTATAGAACATATTATTAGCTTAAGTTTGATATAAAGAACGACCGAATCCGATAAACGGTGAAAAAGTTATGAATTTTCGAAGTTTTGAAAAAAAAAGTATTTTTCCTCATTCTCACAGTGTTAACCGGTTAACCATATACGTTAACCGGTTAACGCCTCTAAAATTCCAATTCTCAGGCGCAGCAAAGCAGTGTTAATCAGTTAACCCCATGCGTTAGCCGGTTAACACCTGCAAAATTCTGATAATTAGCCACGGGTTTGGGCTTAAAAGCCCCAAAAAGTAGCCCGATTAAATAGTTTTCACCCGATTAAATACCTATCTATCCTTACTAATCATATACGGACATTTTAAGGTCATAAAACTCGACTTTCACGACATCCAATTTCCACTCAAAATCTTAACCTCAATTTAACCGAAAATGGTGAAACTCACAATATCACCCGATTTTCGCCAAACTAGTTCCAATACTCTTAGTCTAACATATCCCGACTAAATTACGAAGGTTATTCTCGATTCTAACCGTTCAAACAACGATTTCTACCGATTAAACCAACTTCAACCTAGAAATGGAAAGTGTAGAAAACTACCAAACAATCCACACAACACATACATGATCATACATATAGATAGAATAATAAAGTTTCACACCCTTACCCGATTAATCGAAAGCTTAGATGTTGGTTCTTGATGATTCTAGCTTTAGCTCTTCTTCCTCCTCTTTCTCTTCTCTTTCTCTTGTTCTTTCTCTCTAACTCTCTTTTTTTTCTTTCTTTCTATTTTCCTCTCTATTCTCCTCTTATACCTTTCCCCTCAATTCTATTTTTATCAAAAGGACCAAAATGCCCTCCAATCTAAATTTTATCCGAAACTCTCCGAAACGGTAAAATATTAAAACATACTAAATTAACACATCAAATTCACAATTAAAACAATTATTACTCAACTCAAATAGAACACTCAATAAAATGAAATAATCGAAATCGGGGTGTTACACGTGGCTTCATCATCATTACTTCTAAGCAACATCGCGGAAGAAGAAGTGGAAGTGAACCCATCGTCGAAAACCAGTCGGATCCGAGCCTCAGTCAAGGAACATCATCGGCAAAAATCACGCCGTCGAATCAACACGAAAGCCACCGAGACAACACGGTCGTCGGAACTGGTCCGAGACAACGTCGTCGTCGGAGCTGCGGTGAATCTTCCCATTATCGTCATCAAACGAGCTACGAGTTACCATTCCAGACGCTTCGAACCCCTACACAGAGAGGTGAGCATCTGGGGTTTCTCATTAACAACGCATGAGTTTCATTTTTTTAGGTGAGAGAGAAAGCGAAAAACGACATGCAAAGGAAAAGAAAGCGAAAAGCTCAAGAAAACAACAATGGCGCCGCGGCTGTAGGAGAAGAAGGAAAGGGTCCTATGAAACCTTAAAGAAACAAGAACAAAGGCCACAGCATAATGTCCTTCCCCCTTGTTTGTCGTTTTGTTTTATTATTTTTTCTTATATTATTATAGTTTAGTTTATATTATTAATCAAAATATTTTATAACAAGTATATATTTAATAAAACTAGTCCAAATAGTTTAGTTTAGTTTTTATTTTAGGTAATAACAAATATTTTTTAACTGGTTAATAAAACTCTTTTTTAAATTAGTTAATCAAGCTCTAATCCTGTAAATAAGTTCCTATAAGACACTAAACTAAACTTATGTTTTGCTTAAAACTCTTTATTTTCTTAATTAAAACCAAAAAACTATTTTCTTAATTAAAACTAAACGTCCTTTTTTTTTGTTCAATTAAAACTTAAAATTTTTTAAAGTAAAAACTTAAAACTCTTTTTTTTATAAATTAAAACTTAAATCTTTGTTAATTAAAAACTTAAGTTTTTTTAAAAAAAGAAGAAATTTAAAACTTCAACCTCTCGTTCACAATTTAAACTTAAAATGTTTTTTCAAAGTTAAAAAGCTATATTAACCAAATAAACCCATTTTTTAAATTAAATACAAGTTTTCCATAAAAAAAATATAAACATTTCCATAATTAAAACACTAAAATTTAGAACAAAATTTTAATCACTTAAAAACAAATTTTTCTTTGTTAACAAAAATTCCAAGATCTCTTGATGCAGGTCGTATAAGTCTCATTCGAGCTTCAGTTAACCCTGTTTCGTCTCCGCTGGATAATCCATTATTTTATTCATGTTTCCATTTTTTTGTAATTATGCGAGTACCCATTGCAATTATTTATTTTCCGCATTTTTGGAGACTTGTAATTTACGCGAGTGATTGTCGTGATGCTTTTCTCTTATAGCTTTCTTTATTTTTCCGTATTTTAATTTTGTATTGTGATTTACCGTTAATCACCCTCCGAAGGAATTAGGTCTAGCCATTTGACCACTGAATCAATAACCCTAACCCTTGACCGTTTCAAGCCCTAATTAGCCTAGGTGTCCCGCCGTGGACGAAAACACCATTTACCCTAGCATTAGGTCAAAGAGTCGTTGTACTCTGTTTTAGGGCTTCCAACAGTGAAATCCCTAATTTAACCCTATTTTCAATTCAACTATTTCAACGTAGAAATAGGAGTTTTAAGACTCCACGTAAGCGTGTCCTTAAGATACGTTTATTCCCCATTGAAACCTTGACCACAGTCAAGACGTTTCTAACCTCCCTTTCGAGGGGAACTACAATTACTCTGATTCCATTCCCGTCAGGATATGTAGGCACAAGATGCAACGTCTTGCCGAGTAAACTTAGGATTAACCCTTAGGTCTCTTCAGGTCACTCTATCCCTTAGCTCAATATATATTTCAAACAGATAATAAAATAAAAAAGGCATACATTAAACAAAAGGTTCCTGTAGAGTACTACAGAAGTTTAGGGTGCTAGTACCTTCCCTAAGCTTAACCAACCCTTTACCTAGGTCTCTCCCCGCATTGTGTTTACGATGTAAAAATAAGTTTTCCCTCTTTTGACCTTTTCCTTCAGATAAATCAAAGAGCGGTTGTGAATTGAATTGTGATTCAAATTAATTAATAATTTGATATCCTATTTCCACCGCAACAGAAAATGACGACTTCACTAGGGAAGTTGCTAATTTTTAAGGGTTGCCCCTATTTTGTTTTGTTGTATGATTATTTTCTTTTATTAATTATCTGTATATATTATTGTATATTATGGGGATATCCTTCTATTGTGAGATAAGTCCTAACCCGGACTTGAGTGACCTTATTATAGGATGGGGATATATTCGACGAGGCTTGCCAGGAGTGAGTCCCGACCAAGCTGACTCGAGAATCACCGCTCAGTTGAGACCCTTTCGAAAATGGTTCGATTGAATGAGTTAGTCGTGAAAACTTTTACTAATTTCGATTGGAGTCTGTGATACTGGGGACCGTAGTACCTTAACACCACCTTGGCCTTATATAGGACGTAGTGTGGGAGCTATGTGGGAGTAGTCCTACAATAGTTGCTACGCGATGCTACACTCGAAAGAGGTTCTCTTGAGAATATTATCGACCCCCGAGTCAGTCGGAAAGTTGATAATATCCAAAGGAATGGCTGATGACTTTGGGCACTTTTTTAGAACCTTGTTCTGCAGGTACAATTAACCTTAGTACATACCTTATTGGGATGGGTAGACCCTAACTCCTTGCACATACCTTTAACCTAGGACTTGTGAATATATGTGCATTGCGTCTATAAAGTATCACATTGCATTATGTTTCATGGAATTCAAACCTTATTTATGAATATTGCAGGATACTATGGATTACAATAGAAGAAAAACTTTGAAATATACTTTTAAAAGTCCTAAGCTAGATGACCTAAAGAAACTAGGATCTTTAGTCCGAGATCGAGAAGGATTCCGTAACCGGTATGGGAGGTTGTTATCTCTATTGGAATATAAAGTGAACGAAGGACTCCTTTCGGTTCTGCTACAGTTCTACGATCCCGACTACCATTGCTTCACCTTTCCTGATTATCACTTGTTACCTACCTTGGAAGAGTATTCTCAGCTCGCAGGGCTGTCTATTTCGGATAAGACTCCTTTCCATTTCTTGGAGAAGGACCCTAAAGAACAGGATATTGCTAAAGCTACATATTTGAAGGTATCTGACATTAAGGAGAATATGACTCATAGGGGTGAGATCTTTGGGTTACCTACAAAGTTCCTAATGGAGAAAGCCCAATATTATACCGATCATTTGAGCATGCCTACCTTTGAGACGATCATTGCTTTGCTTATCTATGGAGTGTTACTTTTCCCTAGTTTTGAAGGATTTGTGGACCTTAATGCCATCAAGATCTTCATGCAAAGGAATCCTGTACCAACCTTATTGGGTAACACCTATCATTTAGTCCATCTCCGAAACCTCCGTGGTGGAGGGGTGATTACCTGTTGTGTGTCATTACTGTACAAGTGGTTTATTTCGCACTTGCCTAATTCCAGTCCTTTTTGGAGTCCCACGCAAGGACATTGGTCACAAAGGGTTATGGCTTTAACTCATTCTGATATTGATTGGTACAACCGTATGTATGATGGAATATTACTCATTGATGGTTGTGGAGATTTTGCTAACATGCCTTTACTTGGTTTTAATGGAGAAATAAGTTATAATCCAGTCCTAGCTCACCAAAAGTTAGGGTATCCCTTGAAGGAACCACCTAAAGGTATCTATGTAGAGAAGATTTTCTTCCAAGATGACAAACAACTTCAAGATCAGATTATATCCTCTTGGAAACATCTGCATAGGAAAGGGCGAGAAAGTTTGGGAAGGCCGAATTGTGTTTCTATGGAGCAGTACCTTTAGTGGGTCCGAGAAAGAGATATCAAATTGAAGATGCCTTTCCCTCGTCAAGATCCCTTACCTCCAAGAGAGGAACCTGTCCAGATTTTCATGACTGAAGCTGAGACTTTGAAGATTGCTTTGGCGAAGTCGCAACGCGAAACCGAAATGTGGAAGAACAAACACCATGTGATGGTCAGTGAGTACGATGAACTTCTAAAGCAGTTTCAGTCGAAGAGTGAAGAGGCACTGTCCGACAAGAAGAGAAGACTCTACGAGGATTTATTTTCCTCTGATTCTCTGCATGCTCGCCGAAGTTGTGGATGATGTTTCTTTAGGGTCATTATTAGCTTTTGGCTTAGCTGTTTTCATTAAAGACTTTATATTTATTTGTAATCCAATTTTTCAATTAATAAAAATTTCTTTGTTATTCCGCAATATTCATAAATATTTGAATTCCATGAAATCATTTCATTTGCATTTTCATCATAGCATCATATTTTGCATTTCATGAGTCTCCCGGTTTCTCATACTCGGTTCTCTCGCCTTCCAGTTCATCACCTTGGGTCCTCCGCATCAGTAAAACACTAGAGCCCAAGCTCGAAAAAGGACGGAAGAACATATTCAAGAGATCGACCGTGTCAGCCATGAACTCGAAGATCTTCGAGGAAGTGTGGGGCAAATTATGGAGATGCTACAAGCTCTTAATGTGAAGATGGATACTCAGTCTACTGTTGTCTCTGAGACTACCAATACTGTTGTGGGTCCTCAACCATCCGTTACTGTTGTGAATGTACCTCTCTGTGGTCGTCAATCCAGTTCAGTGCCTCCTACTATTACTCAACCAGTTCAACGAGTTACTCCTCCAAAGTGCAAAACTCCGAGCTTTGACCATTATAAAGGATCTGCACGTCCGAGGAATCACTTGAGGGCTACTAATCCACCTTGGCAACCTCAGCAGGATTATGTTCAAGGTTATCCAGTTCAGTATGCTCAACAACCCTATGTAGCTATTGTTGCACCTCCTTTCAGTCAGCAATTTCCTACATACCAGCCTGTGCCACCGGCTCCGGTCTATCAGCATTCGGTATATCAACAACCTCCTGTTTATCCTCCTGCACAAACTCCGGTCAACTGTAAACAAACGCCCAACGCTCCTGCTTGTCAACAGCCTAAGGAGCAAGCACCTCGTCAGAATGCTCCGAATAGGAGACAGCACAAGCCTTGTCCGCCGATTCCGATGATGTTCACGGAGTTGTATCCTTACTTAGTGCAATGAGGTTTGATCACCACCCGAGCAATGGGTTCACCTCGTAATCCTTTGCCTGCCAATTACAATGCCGCCGCTCATTGTTTATTTCATGAGGGGGCGCCCGACCATGATTTGAACGATTGTTATGCTCTGAAGGATATTGTCAGAGATTTGCTAGAAAAGAAGATCCTGTCTTTCGATGATCCTCAGCCAAAGATCAAGACTCCTCTCAGGGTTTTTAACATATCTCAGCCAGTTACTTCTCTTGTGAATCTGCCAAAGCCGATAGTTATTCAGAAGCTAGGCCATGTCATTTCAGCATTCCTCAAGATAATGTGACCACGATCGACAAAGAATCTGGGAAAGTTATTCTGAGTGAAGATTTGAAGACTGATAATGAAGTAATGACAAATATAGCTGGGGCAAGCAAGATGGTTGGCAGTGATCATACTCCCCATGTCATTGAGGCTCTGCCAAAGGAAACCACTACCACTGTGTCGACCTTGAATACAAAGACTTCATAAACACTTGTTGAAGGACTTGTCATACGGTTCATTTTATTCATTTATGTTCTGTTTCTTTGATTAAGCATAATTAGCATGTACAAACTTGTTTATTTCTGATTAATTAATGCAATGCATATTTGTCTTGAATAAATCCATTTGTTTCACTCACAAAACATTTTTTCATAAACTTATAATGCCAACTCTACCCGATCTCTTGCTGATAGAGAATTGGAAGGAGAATGATGAACAAAAATGCAATATCTCTTATAGTATGCTTTCGAATGGAAACCTACTGATGATGTAAGGCATTGTTTCAAATTCCAAACACTGGAGATATAAGGACGATAATCCCTCTTTACCCCCTTTTGAACCTTGAAGTAGGATTTTTCTTTCTTCTCCAAATTAAAACCCTCATCTTAACCTGGGGCAGGTTAGTTTTTTCAGTTACACTGACCGAGCGCTTAGACTTTCAAAAAGAATGAGCGAACCTTCGAGGACCTATCCTTAGCATCTTAAGAAGTCAAAATGCAACGACTATCCCTCCTGCTACTTAAAGAGTGGGGAAGTCACAACCTTTCAAAGGAGTCATACGACTTTTTCACAAAAATATAAGAGCCCGCTAAGTCAAAACCTACAAAGGAGACTTAGACAAAACTGGGGGCATCCCGCTGGACTCCAATGTCAAATCCAAAAGACACCGTCCAGGCAAAAGTTAGGAAAATAATAGATTACCTTAAAGAATCCCCAATAAATAACAAAGTCGTGTGACCAATCGACAAAAGCAAATAGGTGAGTGACTACCATGTCCAAAGCCATTAATAAGTTCTCGACCATCTCAAATCCGCTTGAGATATGAGCGCTCGTATCCAGTTAAGTGAATTAGGATTGGAGAACATCACGAATAATGGGTGGGTACAAATAATTTTGAGCCTTTATCCTTTGTTTCTTAAACCGTGAACTAAGCCACGATACAACCTTTAAAAGACCTAATTGAAGCAGGATTTCTTTTGAAAGCATACTCGACGAGATAACATTTCCTGACTCCTATGAGTTATGCTCAATTTAATGTTGGAATTATAAATTAAATTCATATCCTAACTAGTGATCCAGTCACAGGTTATTGCGATATCTTTTTTCAAAATAAAAACAAAAAAAATTTTCAAGACAAATATATGTGCATTAACTATTTCAGGATTAGCATTTCACGCGTGTTGGTTTTGCCGGATGTCTTAGAAACTTACATATATATGTCGTCAATGGAACTCGAAGATCCTGCTAAACAGGGGCAGTTGGATACCAAGTCGATTATTGATGCAAGTCTGACTCTCAGTCATGGCACCGTCGATCTGAGCCAGTTATGTCGAGATCCGACCAAATCTCTCCAAGAGTTTGAAAATAGTGGGGTAACCTATCTCCCGTTCTCTGTAAAATCCTCTTAAGATAACTCCTTCTCCTAGAACAAGTGCTCTGGGGCATTATACGTGACAAAATGGCGACTACTACCAAGTTCATTAAGAATAAACTAACTTGTTTCACAACATTCTCCGTGTACCCGATGGATCTTACTCCCGGCAGTCTTTGTTCCCCAGTAAATCTCATCGTTGCAGAAGCATTTGTTCATTACCAGTACCTTCCCAGTGATAGTCCCCAGCGATACTTTAAGTTGACAACACTTTAGATTCATTCGATAAATCTCTGGTGATGCCGTTTCTGCAGAGATCTTCCCGGTATTCTCCAAATGATCCATGTTCTTGAGTATCCACTCTCTGTGGAATCATTTGTTCCTCAGTGGATTTGCCTCACTTTCCTCAGGAAGTACTCCTTAGGAGTCCCCATTCTCCCCAATGAAGTCAAGTTACTTTCCTAGGAATATCTGTTGATTTCTCCTTAGTAAGTTCGATGAATTCTCCTCAGGGAAGTTTGATATATTTTATCCCCAGTAGGATGTACCTTTCCCCTGGAAGCTGAGGTACTATTTTCAGGAAGTTGCTACACTTTCTCCATGAGGCTGCTTAACTCCACATCTTCCCCATGAAACGGATATTTATTTTATCCTTGGAAGCCTCTGATCCTCATATTTTCTTTGACTGATTATGATTCATGATAGCAATCTCTACAGTGAAGTCATGATATCATACTCTCCAGCAAGGTTATATCGTATCCCCACGAGGAAGTCGTGATACCATATCCCAATTGGTTTATTTTCTCCCCAGAGAAGTTAGAACGTTGAAGCAAGATTTGGTTCTACCATTAACTCTTCCTATCCCTCGATAAAGGTACTAATGCAGAGGTCTCCGGGTATCTCCGTTGAAATGTTTATTTCATCTCATGTCTCCCCTCTCATCTGTTTTGTCAGCATATGCATACGCATTAGCATAGGCATTACGTACTCATTTCATTTCATTGTCATATACATCGACATACACAGGTAGAATTTGCATGTTTGCTCCTTGTCGTGGTCTTTGTCGTTGCCGCCGAGTAACTGGGTTTGTCCGCTCTTTCCAAGTAGATTGTCAGCCCTAAGCATAAGTACTATTCGTTCTCAGCTAATCCCCACAGAGTTCAACCCTCGTGGACGATGGTTATTTCCGTTATCTTTCCGCGCTAGGATAAGATTATCCCCATTTGAGTTCATTTCCTCGATGAAGTCTTATTTGTCAGTTCTTTGTAGCCCAATTCTAGATCGAACTTCGGTCACGTCGGTCACCGAACATACCTGGATGTGCATTTATTTTGCACTATCTTTCAAGAAAATCCTTTAGAACCCTGTGCAGATATGCGATAGTTCTCGCCTAAGAAGCTTATCACTACATTGCACAACAGACAAGCCACAAGTTCCCAGCCGAGGAGCTTATCACCTTCATTACAACTTTCATTACAACCTTCATTACAATTTACCTTACAACTTTCATTACAATTTACCTTACAACTTTCATTACGAACCTTCATTACAATTTACCTTACAACTTTCATTACAATTTACCTTACAACTTTCATTACAATTTACCTTACAACTTTCATTACGAACCTTCATTACAATTTACCTTACAACTTTCATTACAATTTACCTTACAACTTTCATTGTGAACCTTCATTACAATTTATCTTTCAACTTTCATTACAACCTTCATTACAATTTACTTTGCAACTTTCATTACAACCTTCATTACAATTTACATTACAACTTTCATTACAGCCTTCATTACAACCTTCATTACAATTTACATTACTTGTTACCACCTCTACAAGCAATTCTCCCCCGAGAAGCCTATCAATAAGCGGTTTTTCTCGCCTGAGGAGCTTATCCTATCTTCGTTATGACTTGCAGCAAATGGCCATCTCCATCGAGCAGTTGGGCTTCCATTTTCCTTTTCATCTTGAAGTGCGCGGAGGTTTGAACTAAATCATGATTAGGGCACCGACCTTGAAGTATGAGGAAGTTCGTTTATCCTTTAGTAAAAGAAGGATCTGAATCATGATCAGGGCGCCGACCTTGAAGTATGAAGAAGTTTGTTTTGTCCTTTAGTAAAAGAAGGAGCTGAATCATGCTCATGGCGCCGACCTTGAAGTATGAGGAAGATTGTTTATCCTTTAGTAAAAGAATGAGCTAAATCATGTTCATGGCGCCGATCTTGAAGTATGAAGAAGTTCGTTTTATCCTTTAGTAAAAGAAGGAGCTGAATCATGATTAGGGCGCCGACTTTGATGTATGAAGAAGTTCGTTTTATCCTTTAGTAAAAGAAGGAGCTGAATCATGTTCATGGCACCGACCTTGAAGTATGAAGAAGTTCATTTTATCCTTTAGTAAAAGAAGGAGCTGAATCATGTTCAGGGCGCCGACCTTGAAGTATGAAGAAGTTCGTTTTATCCTTTAGTAAAAGAAGGACTTGAATCATGTTCATGGCACCGACCTTGAAGTATGAAGAAGTTCATTTTATCCTTTAGTAAAAGAAGAATATGAATCGTATTCCAGGCGCCGACCTTAAATATGAAGAGATTTATTTATCAGGAGTGACAATCCCTCCAGCGGGGCTCATCAATCAATTTTTCAATCTATTATTCACAGATAAGCAACAGCCTCTTTATTTTAGAGCTTATCCAGTTTGGCATATAAGTCCCTTACAACGATAAGTGCAGTTCTCTCTCGAGAAGCTTATCAGGGCATTTCCCATTAAAGTCCATTTATTTTGGCATACAGCTGGTTTTACCTTGTATATCTTCTACGGATTCCTAAAAATTCCGTTTGATCCTGTCGTGAGGGAAAGTTTACAAAAGCTCGGATGTTATTCTTTGCTCAATGCTCCAGCATTATGTTAATCGGTCCTACAGTCGTGCAGATCCAGTTTTACTTTTTACCCTAGAGTATCAGTTGGTCAAACCTAAACTTGTTGATCATTTACTCTTAGATATTCCCCAGTGGAGACCGTAGGATCGGTGCCATCTCCATTGAGGATCCAGGTCTTATCGTTTCCCTTTCTAAAGGTGACATTAGGTCGTTCGCACCAGTTGACCATCGCTTTAGAATTCACTAGCATCATACTGTCGTCCCAGTGCGTCGTATTCCCCAGTGTGGTTTGTTCGTCGCATCAGTCCCGCCGTGTCGTCGTGTCGTCTGCATCATTGTACTTATCATTCCAGCATACGCATCATGTTAGATTCATGGCATTGTCAGCATTATATTTCGATTCGTTTTGTCCATAGCATTGCATATCACTGCATCTAAGGGCAAAATTTTTGGTTATCTATATTTAAATCCATTTCACCATGATTTCTCGAGCCTATGTCGCTCAAATCATCCGATGAAGCTATTTAAATAGGGGCAACTGTAATACCCCAAATTTTGCCCTAAGATTAGTCGGTTCATCTCGCATTCCATTTCATTTTTTGCATTGTATTTAACCAGTCACTAACAAGTTCGTGTAGTTGGTTGATTTTTGAAGGTAAATATCAGGTGGCGCGTTGTTTGGGTCATGAAGGGTAAAATTGTCATTTGTTGACAATTGGCCGTCAACTTGCGAATTATGGGCTGTAATCAGAGAATTTGGGTCGTTCATTTTGGTTGATGTGAATCAGGGCCAAGGTCGCTGGAATGGTTTGGTTGCGGGATATTTTGGGGGTTGAGCTAATTCGATTTGAGTGTTGGATATAATTTAGCTTGAGGATATGGGCATTTGAGTTTAGTCGCCAATTTGAGTTTAGTCAGACAGTTTGGGTTTATTCGGATAAAACTGTTTATTTGAGTATCAGAGGATGTAAGCGGAAGTCGGATCGGAGACGGGATTAGTCGGATAACTTGGATTAAAAAGGGAATTCTAGTGTTGTTTTTCGAAAAAAAGAGAAAATATTTTCATTTCAATTTTGTTATTTTTAAGTTTATTTCTTTTATAGATTCATCTTAAATTAATTTCATTAATAGGCCGAGTTCATTTCTTTTTTTTTAGATCCCTTTCGTTTTTCAATTGCATTTTCATTTTAAATCAATTTCACCATGTAATCAATTTTCATTTTAATATTTGTCTTCATTTTGATTTTTATCATCATTAGAATCTTCATTTTACATTAAAAAAAAAATATATAGTTTGTTTGCATCTCAAAAAAATATAAAACAAATAAACTAAAATTTTATTATTAATATGTGTTACAAAATATGAAATAAATTACAAAATAAATAAATAAATATACAAAGTTACAAAAATTAATTAATAAATAAAAAGAAGAAATATATATTGTTTTTCCTCCCGATTATCTGATCTTTGTCCGACTCTTCCGATTAACGCTTCAAACCTGCAAAATAAGCAAATAATACTTTCGGTTAATTTTTGCGTCCCGACACCTTCAGAAAATTATCATCATTAGGTGTGTCGGGAGGGCAACGGATTACTCCGAAGCCAACTCCCGATCCCATTCTCGGCCAATGGCCAAAACTGGCAGCATTCTGTTCTTGTTTCCGAGGCAACCGAGAGGTGAGAGATAAAAAGTGATTAAGAAAAAGCGCTTCCGGAAAAAGTGATTTTCAAAAGTGCTTATTGGAAAATCACTTATGTAAAAAGTGATTTTTATCAGAAATTTGATTCTTGCCAAACACCGCTCAAACAGCACTCACAAAGCCAACAGATTCAACCGAAATTTCGCAACCTTCAAAATAATCCAACAGAGAAAACGGATAGCAGCAATTTCCGGAAGAATCACACAAAGTCCATGCAAGCATCATAACATTAGGAATCAACAAATCCGGCGTGAAGAAAGGAATATCCACAAAATAAATCGCAGCGAACCAAGAACAAAGTCCAGCAAGAATCACAATAATAAATCCGACAAAAATATTGGAAGATTAAAGCCCACAAATCAAACAAAAAAACCACATATATAAGCATCATCAGCTTCGCATCGAGGAGGATGAGAAATCCAAAAACCCTAAACAGTTAAGAATGGCGCCGCAAGGTTTATACGGAGGTTCAGAGAAGCGCGTGGCTTCATCATCATTACCTCTAAGCAACAACGCAGAAGAAGAAGAGGAAGTGAACCCATCGTCGAAAACCAGTCGGATCCGAGCCTCAGTCAAGGAACATCATCGGCAAAAATCACGTCGTCGAATCAACACAAAAGCCACCGAGACAACACGGCCGTCGAAACTGGTCCGAGACAACGTCGCCGTCGGAGCTACGGTGAATCTTCTCATTATCGTCATCAAACGAGCTGCGAGCTACCATTTCAGACGCTTCCAACCCCTACACAAAGAGGTGAGCATCTGGGGTTTCTCATTAATAACACATGAGTTTCATTTTTTCAGGTGAGAGAGAAAGCGGAAAACGACATGCAAAGGAAAAGAAAGCGAAAAGCTCAAGAAAATAGCAATGGCGCCGCGGCTGTAGGAGAAGAAGGAAAGGGTCGTATGAAACCTTAAAGAAACAAGAACAAAGGCCACAACATAATACCCTTCCCCCTTGTTTGTCGTTTTGTTTTATTATTTTTTCTTATATTATTATAGTTTAGTTTATATTATTAATCAAAATATTTTATAACAAGTATATATTTAATAAAACTAGTCCAAACAGTTTAGTTTAGTTTTTATTTTAGGTAATAACAAATATTTTTTAACTGGTTAATAAAACTCTTTTTTAAATTAGTTAATCAAGCTTTAATCATGTAAATAAGTTCCTATAAGACACTAAACTAAACTTATGTTTTGCTTAAAACTCTTTATTTTCTTAATTAAAATCAAAAAACTATTTTTCTTAATTAAAACTAAACGTCCTTTTTTTCGTTCAATTAAAACTTAAAAGTTTTTAGAGTAAAAACTTAAAACTATTTTTTTATAAATTAAAAGTTAAATCTTTGTTAATTAAAAACTTAAGTTTTTTTTAAAAAAGAAGAAATTTAAAACTTCGACCTCTCGTTCACAATTTAAACTTAAAATGTTTTTTCAAAGTGAAAAAGTTATATTAACCAAATAAACTCATTTTTTAAATTAAATACAAGTTTTCCATCAAAAAAAATATATAAACATTTCCATAATTAAAACACTAAAATTTAGAACAAAATTTTAATCATTTAAAAACAAAATTTTCTTTGTTAACAAAAATTCCAAGATCTCTTGATGCAGGTCGTATAAGTCTCATTCGAGCTTCAGTTAACCCCGTTTCGTCTCTGCTGGATAATCCATTATTTTATTCATGTTTCCATTTTTTTTGTAATTATGCGAGTACCCATCGCAATTATTTATTTTCCGCATTTTTGGAGACTTGTAATTACGCGAGTGATCGTCGCGGTGCTTTTCTCTTACAGCTTTCTTTATTTTTCCGTATTTTAATTTTGTCTTGTGATTTACCTTTAATCACCCTCCGAAGGAATTAGGTCTATCCGTTTGACCACCTAGTCAATAACCCTAACCCTTGACCATTTCAAGCCCTAATTAGCCTAGGTGTCCCGCCGTGGAAGAAAACGCCATTTACCCTAGCATTAGGTCAAAGAGTCGGTGTGCTCTGTTTTAGGGTTTCCCGCCGTGGAATCCCTAATTTAACCCTATTTTCAATTCAACTATTTCAACGTAGAAATAAGAGTTTTAAGACTCCACGTAAGCGTGTCCTTAAGATACGTTTATTCCCCATTAAAACCTTGACCACAGTCAAGACGTTTCTAACCTCCCTTTCGAGGGGAATTATAATTACTCTGATTCCATTCCCGTCAGGATATGTAGGCACAAGATGCGACGTCTTGCCGAGTAAACTTAGGACTAACCCTTAGGTCTCTTCAGGTCATTCTATCCCTTAGCTCAATATATATTTCAAACAGATAATAAAATAAAAAAAGGCATACATTAAACAAAAGGTTCCTGTAGAGTACTACAGAAGTTTAGGGTGCTAGTACCTTCCCTAAGCTTAACCAACCCCTTACCTAGGTCTCTCCCCGCATTGTGTTTACGATGCAAAAATAAGTTTTCCCTCTTTTGACCTTTTCCTTCGGATAAAGTAAAGAGCGGTTGTGAGTTGAATTATGATTCAAATTAATTAATAATTTGATATCCTTTTTCCACCGCAACACAAAGTATTAGCCATCTGAAGGTATTTGGTTTTGTATGTTACAAACATGTTCCAGAAGCTAAAAGAGAGAAGCTGAATAATAGAAGCAAAGTAATTTTATTAGTGGGGTACCACAATACAAGTGCATACAAGCTCTATTGTCCAAAAACTAATAAAGTTGAATTCAGCAGAGACGTTATTGTAAAAGAATTAGAAACTTGGGATTGGAACAAGTCTCAATCGAACTCTAATATGAAAACTTCTGAAGAAAGTTCAGAATTAGAAGTTTCTGAAGATGAGTCAGAAATTGGAGAAGATTCTGAAGTTGGAGTAAACAATGATGGTGATTTTGACTCTGAAGGAGACTCAGAAGGTGAAGATGATTCTGATCTAGATTCTGGTGGTGATTCAGATTCTGGTGACTATTCAAATTCTAGGAATATTCAGACTCTAAAGGTGGTCAAGGTTTTGGAGGGGGTCAAACTTTTGAAGCAAGAGCTTCTGAAGGAGAAGCTTCTGAAGATAGAACATCTAGAGTTCAAGCATCCGAAGGAGATTCTGAGCAAGGTCAAAGGCCACAGAGAATCAGAAACATTTCGAGAATATTTGCAGAGTTTGACATGCTACAAGACACTGAAGTGGACTCTGAAGGAGAAGTTATTTAGTGTGTTGTGTTAGTAGACTCTGAACCCGTAAGCACGGAAGAAGCTCTTGAGCGGAAAGTCTGGCTGAAGGCCATGAAAGAAGAACTTGATGCTATAGAGAGGAACAAGACTTGGAAGTTAACAGAACTTCCAAAGGACAAGAAAGCCATCAGCGTCATATGGGTTTTCAAGCAGAAGTTAAAGCCAGATGGAAAACACAAAGCGAGGTTAGTAGCAAGAGTATTTCTGCAGAAACCTAGGCTAGATTATTTTGAAGTGTTTGCACCTATAGCGAGACATGAAACAATCAGATTGGTGATTGCAATAACTGCTAACAGGAATTTTCCTCTGATGCATTTGGATGTGAAATCTGCATTTCTGAATGGTCCATTACAAGAAGAGGTATGCGTGTCACAACCTCCTAGATTTGTTAAAAAAATCAAGAAGGGATGTTGTACATATTACATAAAGCTTGGTATGGATTGAAACAAGCGCCCAGAGCTTAGAATCTGAAGATTGATTCATTTTTCAAGGAGCAGGGGTTTCAGAAATATGAGATGGAGTACGGTGTTTATATTTAGTATAATTCTGAAGGAAATATGATTCTGGTGTGTTTGCATGTTGATAACATACTACTGACAGGAAGTTCTGAACAAGAGATAGCTAAGTTCAAGAAGATGTTGATGAATGAGTTTGAAATGACTGATCTCGGGAAAATGTCATATTTTCTAGGGATGGAGTTTATATACTCTAAGAAGGGTATCATTATGCATCGGCTGAAGTATGAACTTGAGCTTCTGTAGAGATTTAAGCTGCAAAATTGTAAGGCTGCTATCACACCTGCAGATATAAATCAGAAACTGAATTCTAATTCTGATGGTGAGGATATGGATGCTACAACCTTCAAACAGTTGGTTGGTTCTCTGAGGTATCTGTATAATACCAGACCTGATATCTACTATGCAGTTGGAATGCTTAGTAAGTTCATGAGTAAACCTAAGTGGTCCTATTACTAAGCTGCTTTCAGAATTCTGAGGTATATCAAGGGAACTCTGAAGTATGGAGTGTTATTCTCTTCTGGAAGAAAGATTGAATCAGAACTTCTGAGTTAATAAAATTCTAATTGGTTGGAGACAGAGTTGACAGAAAAAGTACTTATGGGTACTTGTTTAAGTTTCTAGGAGGTCCTATTTCTTGGTGTTCCAAGAAACAACATGTTGTTGCGCTGTCAACTAGTGAAGCTGAATATGTCGCAGGCGGTGTGACTGTATGTCAAGTTGTGTCGATTCTAAACTTACTGCAGGATATGAAGATCAAAGTTAACAATCCTCTGAAGCTGATGATTGATAACAAGTCTGCAATCAATCTTGTCAAAAAATCCAGTGTTGCATGGGAGAAGCAAGTATATTGAGACTAAGTATCACTTTCTGAGAAATTAGGTTCATAATGGAGTGTCAAGTTGTGCACTGTAGCACCCAGAAGCAGTTGGCAGATGTTCTAACGAAGGCTATTAAGACCGATCAATTTCTTTGCTTAAGGGATGAAATTGATGTTGTCTGTTTTGGGTAAATATAAATTAAGGGATGGAGTTAGAAATAATTTATATTTTATTATTACTTGGAGACTAAGTTTATTAGAGGGTATTTTAATACTTTAGTATGTTGCCTATGTTGCCCTAATTTTCTGTGTCTAAATAGACTAGTGGTAGATGTCATTTATTATTCTTCCTTACAACTTTTGTAGCCTTCATTTTGCAGAGTAGAAATATATTCTCTCATTCTATTCATCTCTTTTAACCTTGTGCACCAACAATAATCGTGTTATATCATAATCATATTTTAACAATAAATAGTTGAGTCCTAACTCATATAATTAAGTTCTTATATCAAATGTAAGCGGAAAAATTTAGTGATCAATTATATGAAATTAGAACATCAATACTTACTTGTTGTAGACATGGTTTGGTAATAAGAATTGTCATTCTTGTCAGCTTGATTAAGAATCCTGAAAAGATGAGTGACCAGATCTTTTTCTGTATCTCACACTCCTGTTCACAATTCTCAATGGGACAAGTTGTAGAATCGTCAGTTATGTTTCAGATTTTGTTTCAATTGGACAAATTGTGGAGTCGTCAGTTCTGTTTTGGATTTTGTTTGTGATTACAAAGAAGACATAGTCATATAATATATATAATTTTAATATCTATCTATTATGTATCAAAGGTTAAAGCTCATTTTTTTGTCCACACCTATCAAATTTTAAATATTGCGTCTTTAATTAAAAAGACCACTTAATCAATAAAAAATTTTATTTATGCACTCCATTAAAATTGTAAGGAATCTATTTTTCACAAACTAAATAAGAATCGACAGTAATCCAAACACTAATCCACAAAATATCATATAAATATAACTTTCAGGTCTAGCGTAGGGATGGCAATGGGGCGGGGGTCGGGGGCAGGTTTAACTATACCCGCACCCACCCCCAAACCTAATCGGGGGTAAAAATTTACCGCTCAGACCCGCCCCCAGTGGAGAACAAGTGAATCCGCCCTGCCTCCACCCGCAAAAAAAAATATTATTTTTTAATTGCAATAAAAATAAATAATTTAATTAAAAAATTAATTATTTTAATAAATTAATTAATTATTTAATAAAAATTTTAATTAGTAAATGAATATTAACTTAATTAATTTAATTATTTTAATTGCAATAAGGGTATTAATAATTTAATTAAAAATATAATTAATAATTAAATATTAAAATAAGTAAAATAAGAAAATTAAACTAAAATGAATTATTCGGGGGCGGGGCGGGTGTGGGCGGGTCTTAGTGTCTCCCTGCACCCGTACCCGCACCCGTAGTTAAGAACTGAGTTTTCTCCGCATCCGCACCTAATTAAATTGGATTTTCCCCGTTAATTTCGTTAATTTTTGGGTGGGCCCGGATGGGTGCAGACAGGCTCGGGTTTATTTGTCATCCCTAGTCTAACGAAGAATACATACAAACGCTTTGACCTTTATTAAACATTCACTAGTGGGATTTTAGTTCATAGATCCTTAGAACTCTTCTTTTGAGACACGTGTATTCTTCAATTTCTTCTTGCTTTGATTTGTTGGTCCTAATTGCTTCATGTTAGGGGTGGACAAAGACTAACCACCCGAGGTTACCCGACCGAACCGAAGAAGCTTTTATGCATTGGGTCGGGTTTGATCGGGTTTACGGATTGAGCATATGATTTAAGTAGATAAGTGTGGTCGGGTTCGGTTTAATAAATTAGGTTTGTCGGTCTCCGAATCTGACCGATTTAAATTGATTTTTACTATTAGTACCCCTTTTATCTAAGTAGTATAACTCATTTTCAGGCCCATTGATTTAATTCTATCTAAAATTATATAGGTTGTTTAATTTCTTTACTTCTTCAGATAATTTTTCATTTGTTTCTTCTTCAGTTTCTTTTCATTGCCCTAACCCTAAAAATGCAACAACGCAATGCTTCCGCCGATGCCGTCATCCCCAAATTGAAATCAAACCCTAAACAAAACACTACCTCATTGTGTCGTCATCACTCATCACTGAACGATTAGTCTTCGTCGTCGCTCAAGTCATTTCCTTCAAATAGGTATATCTTTTGATTTTTTTCTTATTTGGTTTGATTTGTTATTTTTATGAGTTTTTTCTGAGTTCAACTTTAGTGTATGAGTTCATCTTTAATTTATGCTTTGTTCTTAAATCATGGCTTCTAACACAACTTCAATTTTTGATATTTTTCTGTATTTTTTCTATTTTAAATCGTGGCTTCTAACACTAATTCTTGTTATTACCATTGCTTCCAAAACACTAATTCTGTATCTTTTTTGCTGGGTTAACAAAAAATAAAGAAACAATGTCAAGTTGTATTCTTCTCAATATGCTTAATTTGTTTTGCAACCCTAATATTTTAATAATACTAATCCCTCTTATTTTTCTCATTACAGTGTTGTTGATAATTCTCTCAAGAGAGTTGAAAAGGTATGGTTATTTTTTGTATAGTTACTGAAGTTAGTGTATCAAGTGTTGGAGTTTGAATACATGCTCTAATTTGTTTAGACTTGCTCTGATTTTTTTTAATATATTGTATTCTGTTTTAAATGCAAGAGTTAGAGAAATGCAAGGAGCTGGAGAAATGCAAGGAGATGGAGGAATTAGAGATATACAAAATACATGTAAGTTTAGGCTCACTCTGATGTATTGTTATCTCAAATTCTAAATTGAAAACAATTGAAAAATGATAGAACTTTTAGACACTTTAGGTTAAATAATTCTGGTATAAGTTCCAATTTTTCATCCAAACATACCAGAGACTTATCGTGAATAGGTCCAATGTTAAGAACTGTTACATACCAAAATTCGTTGAAAATATCACAAAAAATTCCCTACAGTTTTGACTTACCATTGTTCACATAATGCTACATATATGATACTTGGTTCCTTTTTTGTTCAGTTTTTAAGTAGTGCTACTGTCATATTACATATTGTATAATGTATTCTAATGTTCACTTAATGTTCATTGCATAATGTTCACATAATGTTTAATCATTTATAAAATGGCAAGTTAAAGTATTATGTATAACTACTGATATAAATTATGCTATCACATTTAGCTATACATGATGCTTTCTAAACTTAATATTATGTGGTGTACTGTCAAAAGCTATATGTGATATAAATATTTAATGATGCTTTATTGTCAAAGCTATATGTGATATTAATATTTTGTTATACGTAATGCTTAAATAATATTCTCCATCATTCTACATTTAGCTATACATGATATAATTATTTTGTTACTTATAGATGACGTTTTACAATGCATACTGTCAAAGTAGTAAGTTTTAAAGAATAATGTTACTTAAAGCATAATGCTCACATAATATTGACTTTGGTTACTTAAAGCATTATGTTATTTAAAGCATAATGTTCGCTTTTGTTTTCTATACATGATGCTTTACATTACATACTGTCAATTTAGTAATTTTTTATAATTTAAGTTCTTTGTTTCAGCAAGTGGACAACAAACAGCAAGTGGGCAACAAACTACAGCAACAACCGATTTTCCACCAACTGACCTAAAGAAAAGAAGACATAATGCCAATGGTAATAGAAAAAGATCTGAGGTATGGGATCACTTTAACCTTATTCCTAATAGTGACCCACCAACCGCTGCGTGTAAGTATTTCCATCAAATGTATATGTGTGACTCTAAGAAACATGGAACTTCAAACTTAAAGAGTCACATGAAAACATGTCCAAAGTATCCATTAAATGTGTCTACTGACCCTACCCAAACAATCATGTCATATTCAACAACCGAGGGAATTGGGTTGCTTTCATTAAGTTCTAGGTTTAATCATGTTGCTTGTAGAAACGGTTTGGCTTATTTTATCATTTTAGATGAGAAACCATTCAAAACAGTTGAAGGGGAGGGGTTTAAGTACGTTTGTAGGCAAATGCAACCCCAATTTTATATACCGTCAAGGAGAACCATAGCTAGGGACTGCTATCAATTATATCTTGATGAGAAAGTGAGGTTGAAAGTGTTCTTTAAGTCTGATTGTAGTAGAGTTGCAATTACAACAGATTGTTGGACTTTTGTCCAAAACCTAAATTACTTGACCCTCACTGCCCATTTTACCAAAAAAGAATAATAAGCTTTACGGTTATTCCAAATCATCGGGGTAAAACTTGTAACACCCCAATTTTTAATAATTAATTGATTTATTGGAATTATTGGATAATTATTTATTTTATTGGTGAGATGATTGATTGCTAGGATTAGTGAGTTAGTGTAGTGTGTGAATAGTAAGTGAATTGGGTTAAGCCCAATAATATAAGAATTAGGGTTTTAGAGAAGAGAAGTTAGTAAGAGAAGGAAAAAGGGGGAAAAGAGAATAGAGAACATAGAAGAGAAGAAGAGAAGGAGGCAAGAGGAATAGAGGAGTGGAAGAGAGAAACTTAAAATCCAAGCATTCAAGGAATCAAGGATTCTTCCTAAAGAAAAACCTAAGGTAAGGGTGGGTATTCTCTCATTATTGGGAATGTGGATTAATGATTAATGGGTAGAAGGTTGGGTAGGGAAAAACCCTTATATTTCCCATGATTTAGAGAATTTTTTATTGTTATGAATGCCTTAATATGAGGGGGATCGATTACTGTAGCAAAGGGAACGGTTGGTGAAAATACAATTTTCTGAACACTTTTTTGAAAACGCACAGTGAGCAATCGATTGCACTAAGATGTCAATCGATTGCATACTGAGCAAAGCTGCTGGAAACTGAATTTTTAATTGAGCAATCGATTGCACTAAGATGTCAATTGATTGCACAGCAAAACAGTAGCTAAAATGATGAAATTTTCAAAGGTACAATCGATTGCACTAAGATGTCAATCGATTGCACTTAAAAACAGTAGCTAAAAATATGAGAAATTGATTCATACAATCGATTGCACAATAACTCCAATCGATTGCATGTTGTACAAAAGCTGAAATTTGGAAAAGTCATGTGCTAGAAGTTTGATTACATAGAGTCTTTCTTTAATTAAATCTTAACTAAAACATGGATTAATTGAGATGATTATTGATTATTTACTTGAGTATTGATTGATTATCAACCTTTGGTTGGTTATTGAGATATCAATTGTTGTTTAACAAGCTAATTTTGTATTGAATATTGAATTCAATTATTGGTGATGGATTGATTGTCCTATGTGTGATCACTGAACTGTGTTGTGAATTGTGATTGAATCTAATTGATTCTTGTGCATTACTTGATAAATGTAGTGATGGTGTTAAAAGTATGAATACTTTAATTATTATGAAATGTGTTGTGTGTGCAATCATGTTATAATTCTTGTATGATTAATTATTTGAGAATGCATGGGATTAAAATGCGAGAAAGGTCTTAAGTGCATATGGTTGTTTATTGCATACTCATCATTTGTTATCAAGAGGAAATGTTTTCTAGTTTCGTGGAGACTAGTGACTTGTCCCAAACCTAGAGTGGGGTTTGAAAGCCTAGGGGACGGGCTTTTATTTGTTATTGGTCTAGGGTACGGACCCGGTTTAAATTTAAAAACCGAAAAATAATAACAAGTGTTGGTACCATATGGCATGAGTTGCATTGAGTTTGCATCGAGTCGCATGGCATATATAATTGTTGTATGAAAGTATGCGTATGTGTATGACTTGTTGAATTGAGAGTTGTGAATGTGTGATTGTTGGATGATAAGGGCTGATGAAAATTGAAGTGTGAGAATATTCATTATCTTATGATTTCAATATTGATGTGAATTCTCACCCTTCAGTTGGAATGATGTTTTATATGACATCGCGCATGTATCAAGAAGTAGAACTATTCGTAGTTACGAGGTCGTTGTTGGTGCAACTGTTTAGTATTTTAATTATGTTGGGTCGAGTCGTGCTCTGGTCATGTAACACTGAGATCACTTGGTTTATGTCTCAGATATACATTATATACTCTACGCTATGTTTTTATATTCATTGGAATATTATGATGTTGATTTATATGATGAACACGAATGTTTCCGTTAACAGAATTATGATATAAATTGAATCCGCTGCTACATGCGAAGTGAAACCTTGAAAAGCATTATTATTTATTAAAGTGTTAATGAGCATGACAGGTGTTTTTGATGTTTTGAAAATTATGTGTGACGCCCTTTTGCAAATGCATGATGATTTACTCTAATTATTTATATATATTCCGCGGGGTTTAAAAGGGTGTTACAAAACTGTTGGTAAGAAGGTTGAGGACGTGTTGAAGGAGTGGGGGCTGAGAAATGTGTCTACCATCACGGTGGATAATGCATCATCAAATGATGTTGTTGTTAAATATTTGGAACAAAAAGTAAGAAACATGAATGGACTTTTGATGGATGGGTTTGGGTTTCACATGAGGTGTTGTGCCCATGTATTGAATCTAGTTGTGAGAGATGGATTACAAGTAGCTAACACCTCAATTTCAAGTGTTAGAAATGCAATTAGGTTTGTTAGATCTTGACCCCATAAGGCTTTAAAGATTAAGGAATATGTGGAATATGTTGGGACCTTATGCAAGAAGTCAGTATGTCTTGATGTTTCAACTCGATGGAACTCGACATATTTGATGTTAGATGTGGCTGAAAAGTTTCAAACAGCTTTTGATAAGTTAGAAGATGAGGATGAAGCTTATAGGGATTTCTTTGAGGTTGATTTCCCCCTAGTAGTCAAGATTGGGTTAATGTTAGGGTGTTTATAAAGTTTTTGAAGAATTATTATGAAGCGACAAAGGTTTTTTCTGTTTCAACAAAAGCAAGCTTGCATACTGCTTTTCCGTACTTGGCTGCCATTTACATTGAGCTTAAGAAATTAAACATGGACCTTAATGGATTGTTTTCTGAGGTAGCTAGGGACATGTTGAAAAATTATAGTAAATATTGGGTTGATATCCCTAAGATGAACCAACTCCTTTATTTTGGTGTTATCTTTGATCCTCGGTATAAGTTAAGATATGTAGAATGGTGCTTTAGTGATATGTATGGAAAAGAATCTGACACTACGAAATCCCTATTAAAAGACATCAATGACAATCTTTCAAAGATGTTAATTCTTTACAAACAAGAATATGACATTGTTGGAGGCTCAATTCCACCTATTGCAGCAGTTGTTTCTCATGGTGAAAATGTTGCCAACGATGAAGTAATCACATCTATAGCTAGGGAAAATGCATTTCAGGAACATTTGATGTCTATGGATTCAGTGGAAGAAGAAACGGAGCTTCAAAACTATATAGAAGGAAAATGTTTAACTTTTAATAAGAGGGATAATAAAAAGTTTGACATTCTTTGTTGGTGGAAACATAATGTCGGTCAATACCCAATTTTGTCCCAAATAGTTAGAGATATCATGCCTACGCTAGTTTCAACCATGGCTTCTGAGAGTGCTTTTAGCACGGGTGGGAGGTTTTTAGAGGTATATAGAAGCTCTCTCAAACCAGAAACGGCAGAGGCTCTAATTTATGCTCATAATTGGTTGAGGCCTTCTTTTTACCAATTCAAAGACTTGGAATTCAACGAGGAGTATGAGATTTCTGAAGATGTTTTACAAGGTATTGTTTAAATATTTCTTAAGTGCTTTTAGTAATTTGTTTTGTAATATTTTACTAATTTTTTTTATAATGTATTATAGGATTTACTGAAACTTCAGCCGAAAGTGGAGTTTTGTCATCCTCTCTGACTCAGTCACAGCCTTCTGGCTATGCCTAAAACAAATCAAGGTTGAAATCACTTGTATTTTATTAATATGTGTTTGTTGAGTATATTAAGTATTCTAATGTTTTATGCGATTTTTTCAGCCATTTTTTGAATGTTTTGGAGTCATGAAAGACTCATTTTTTCTGAAGCCATGAATAACACAGCCAAACACTTTTTGAAAGACTATCAAAACAGTCATGCACATCAAATTTTGGTAAGAATATAAAAATATACGCTTGCTGCTTTTATCATATAGATCGTTTATTTATTCAATTTTTTTTTAGATTATTCAATGATAAAAATAAATTAGAAAAACATCTTATTTGTAATCTGTTGCATAATGTAAGGCTTATTATGACCAAGTTGATAATTTTGTTTCACCTCAAATGTGTGAGCAATGGTGAAAATATGAAGAAGAAGAGGAAGAGAGATGACATTCCTATGGTTTATTCTGCAGGTAAATGACCTTTTCCTAATCCCTAGTTGTTTAGTTTTTACAATCATGCTAAAAAGTGATAGAACAAAATTATTCAGATTGATTATGCAGGCTAGAATTTCACCTTTCTAGGTCATATTCAAAAGTATGTTATTATTTGTTATGTATTGTATAGTAAATTCTGAATGTTATTGTTAAGTTGGTTTAGTATGTATGGTGGTGACATTTTGGCTTTTTTTGCTGTTAGAATTGAATATTTTGTTCAAAATTAGAATTGAACAATATGTTAATTTTTCCTAATCCCCAGTATTAGAATTGAATATTTGTTTCTTACAATCAGGCTTACCACATCGTAGCATTGATCCAATGGAAGTAACAATGAATGCAATCCGTTCAGATTGTAGACTAAGGGAGGAGATTAATGATTATCAATCATGTTCTTTGAAACTTAAGGCTGAGATTGGCGATGTTATGGCAGGTCTCAGAAATTCTCAAGAGTTAGAACTAATATTGTACTTATTCTTTATACTGCAAGGTTTTACTCATCTTGCTTTTATATTATTTCAGATGACTATTATATTGTTCTTGTGGGTCATAATTTTGACTGCATAATACTTCCTTGATATTGTTTGCTGTAAGATGCATTCTTTTTTTACTTTTGTGGGTTTTCTGTTTTTGTTTTGTATAGGTCAAATTTTAGTCAGTTGAATTACGATGGCTTTTATACTGCTATTTTGGACAAAGGGACATCAAGTCAAGAAAGGTTTTACCCTGGTTTTTATCTTTGCCTTGTCAAAGGGACATCAAGTCAACAAAGGTTTGCTTCTTAATGGTCTAAATCACAATTTGTTCTATCATTTCTTAGATGGATTTGTCTCATTTGTGAATTTGATTGTTGTTTTTTTAGTTTTGTTTTCAATTTTCTGCTATAGATAATGATATTCATGGAACTAAACAATTTTGTAATTCTTATTGAAGGTTCTTCACTTCTTTACTAGCATTCACAGTGGAAGTGGTCATTTCAAGCATGCCAAAATACATAGAAAATGGAAGGTTTTTCAAGTCCTGGTTTCACAATGGTGATTTGGCTGTGTTGGTTTATGTTATTAGATTTATTTGGCTTTGTTTATGTTACTACATCTATTAAATTATGCTGGAAGGATTAATTTAAACTTAGATTTTATATGGTCTTTGGAATGATTAATTTTAATTTTAGTTAAACAATTTGATTGTATTAATATTATTGAATTTGTTTTAATTATAAGGGAAATATGAGTTCTAATATAGATTCTGATAATTTAAATTGTTAATTTTTGAAAGGCTCAAATTTTGGTCATTTTTTAATAAACAAAAAGAAAACTGACTTAAAAATGTATTTTGGCCATTTTTATAATTGAGTTATCCTTGGTCAAAATATAAAATAAAAAAATTATATTTATTTTATTGGGGCTAAATCTGTCAAATCTGGAAAAAACCGAATTGAAGATCCGAATCCGAATAAAATCGAATTCGAAAAATCCAAAATCTAACCCGGTTGAAATTGAATTAGAATTACTCACCCGATGAATTAGTCGGATTAAAATTCTGGGCCCGAACCCAAACCGGTCCGACCCGCTGCTCAACCCTACTTCATGTAATGTTTGAGCATTTCACTATTCAAATTGCTATCTTTGTTGGACAGCCGTCCGTTCAAACCTTAAACACTAACTATCTAATGGCTTGTAGTCAAGATCGTCTTCCCTGAATCTGTCTTGACCTTTTTATTGAATAGTCTTAGCAAAACCAAAGTTAAATAAATTAGAACGTAGGTTTTTATTTGTTGGCCTCACTTAAATTACACTTTTAATTACACTTCTTATTACAAATTAAAAAATAAATAAATTTTAGTTAGAGAAAGACAAAATTGATGACAAACCCTGTTTTTGTCTATAATAACTATTACCTTCTTCTGGGACATCACACGAACGACCACATGAATTGAATGTGGAAGTGGATGTTACATTTCCCTTTCATTTCTTTTATTTTTAATTAATTTTAACCACGTCATATGTATTAGAACTCAAAATCGAAACAAATTGCAAGATCTGTTCATAGAATATTATATATTCATTGATTAATATAATAACATTTGCGCAGACATGATTGCTGCTTATTATTAATTTTCTTTGGTGAAAAGAAATACGGTGAACGTTGGACCTTAGTGATTCACTATACAAATTGAATAAAGTTTTAATAGTCAATGGTAGATTAATATTTTAAAAATATTTAAATATGTAGTATTGCTTTAAATTTACAATGCAATATTACATGTGTGTTTTTACTTCCTCTTCTTTTAATTCTAAAGATAATTTCATAAATTAACACAAAAGACAACAAATTATGTCTTAGGATACAAATTCGACATCTAAGCAAGTCAGTCAAGGTCCTCGCGCCCGAGTTCATCACCTCTTGAAAGGAGCTGAAGAGGAAGTTCTCTAGGAACTTCACCGCTTTTCGACGCCACCTGAAGACGGAAGCATCTCTGGAAGCCATCATCCAAGAAAAAGACGAATCTCTCTGGAATTACATAGAGACGTTCAACTAAGAAGCTGTCCAGGTATCCATCTCGGACGACATGAAGAGAATTTTCATCGAGCGAGGACTACGACCTCGCACCGAGTTTGCCAAGGCAGTCGACATTGAAAGGCCCGACACTTTAAACACGCGCCTCCACTAGGCCCAGACATACATTCAGTATGAGGAGATGGAGGCCGCTCACTGCGCCTGCAACTTGGGGAATCAAAAGGGTGCAAGGAGCTCCAGGCACGAGGATTTCACTGCTCCCAGACGAGGCGAGGAAAGAAGAAGAGAAGACCAGCCCCGAGAAACCCGAGAACAGAGGGGGCTAGCAGACCGATTTACTAAGTACACGTTACTCACAAATCTCCGCGAGCGCATCCTATCCGAGTAAATTAACACGGATTCAGAGAGGTGGTGTCTGTTTTCCGAAACTGACACCCCCTAAGTCCAACGTCGACAAGTCCAAGTACTGTCGATTCTACCAAAGTCATGGATACGTCACGGAAGATTGCATCCACCTCAATGATGTAATCGAGATCCTAATCAAGGAGGGGCACCTAAAATAGTACACCTGGAGAAGCGAGGTTCCTCGACAAGAGACCCGCAAAGCCAAGAGGGTCGAGGAGGTGTCGCCACCCTCTATAGAAGCCGGACTGTAAGTCGCCTTGTGTGTCTCCTGGCCAGAAGACTTTCTCCTCCCCGACAAACCTGACACACCGTTGTTCGCCCGCAACCCATTGGAACACTTCCCCACCGTAATGGTCATATCCGACTAGGGCCTAACAAGCTCTCAGTCGGGCCGGTCAAGAGGAAATTCGAGGAGCTGATCGATAAGAGCTCGAAGAAGAATGCCACCCTCAATAAGTTCAAAGGTAAATCAAACCCGATTACCTTCTACCTCGAGGAACTGCCCGGGGCGCACCTAACTCCAGCATTCCCCTCTTGATCAAGGTTTAGATGGAGAACTTTGACGTGCGTCGTATCCTAGTCGACCAAGGGAGCTAGGTGGACATAATGTACGCCCATCTGTTTACTACCCTCCAACTCGACGAGACCCACCTGACCCCGTATGTCGGCTCCGACCTACAGGGCTTCAACGGCACCACCACAAAGCCTTTGGGATACGTTGAGTTGCTCGTCACATTCAGAGCCGAGGAGACCGCCAAGCAGGCGAAGGTCCTCTTCTTGGGGATCGAATGTCCTTCTTTGTACCAGTGCATCCTGGGAAGACCAACCCTAGTTGAACTGACTGCAGTATCATCTATAGTGCACCTGAAGACGAAGTACTACACGGCTAGAGGTCGAGTCGTCACCCTCCACGGGGACACTGAGGAGGCCAGGAGATGTTTCGAGGCGGCAATCAAAGGGCTCAATTCAATCAATATCACCCCTAAGACGACCAACAGACCAGCCCGGGCTAAAGAGAAGAGGTCACTACCCCACGTCAACTCCGTCGATATCGACAGCCGCTTTCCCAGCAAGCAGAAGTAGAGTGCAGAGTCTGAAGATGCACCTCCAGCAGACAACGGGCAACCATCCCACCCAATGCGCCCCATTCCAGATGGAAACTTCGAGCTCATCACGCTCGGTGAAAACTCAGGAAGAAGCGTGAAGATTGACATGGGACTCCCTGACCTGGCGAGGAAGCAACTAAAGTCATGCCTCCGAGAGAAAATGGACTTGTTCGTGCGGAGCGCTGCGGAGATGCCCGACCTCAACCCCGACGCCTGCCACCACCTCACCATAGACCAGCCGCTAGGGTCGTAGTTCAACATAGGCATAGGTAGTCTCCCGAGAAAGCAAAGGATGCTGAAAAAGCTGTAAAAGATCTCCTAGAGGAAAATTTTATATCGGAAGCCCAGTACACAACCTGGTTGTCCGACGTTGTACTTGTTAAAAAACATAATGGAAAACGGAGGATGTGCGTTGATTACACTTATCTCAATCGGGCATGTCCCAAAAATGCATATTCGTTACCTAACATCGAAAATTCTGCAGGTTTTAAACTGTTGTTGTTCATGGACGCGTACTCGAGGTACAATCAAATCCCCATGGCGAAGACTAGAAAACAATACACGACCTTCATGACCGAGTCGAGCAACTATTACTACAATATAATGCCCTTCGGTTTGGAAAACACCGGCGCGACCTACCAGCGGATGATGAACAAAGTCTTCCGGGGAGAAATCGGCGACATGCTCGAGGTCTATATGGACGACATGATTGTGAAGTCACGAGAAGAAATCAACCATACTGCCCATCTCAGAAAGGTCTTCGAGACGGCGAGGAAATGCAGAATGAGGTTCAATCCGAAGAAGTGCATCTTCGGTGTACGGGCAGACAAGTTCCTTAGCATCTACTTAGCGGAGTAAGGAATAAAGGTGAATTCGAACAAGTGCAGGGCTTTCTCCGAGTTTGCAACACCGAACACGAAGAAGTTTATTCAGTCCTTAAACAGGATGCTCCCGTCAATGTCCTGTTTCGTTGCCAAATCTTCCCAATACGCCCTCTCATTGTTTAAGTTTCTTCCAAGGAGGCCGAGTTCGAATGAATCGAGGAGTGCGAGCATGCCCTCCTCCACCTCAAACAAGTCCTCTCAGAGCCACCGGTCCTGTCAAGGCCCGAGGTCGGGAAATCCATGTACCTATATCTTGTTGTTACAACTGAGGCCGTCAGCGCAGCGCTGATTCGTGAGACTCTCGAAGGGCAGAAACCGATCTAATTAACAAGCAAAACCCTCCAAGGTCCCGAGCTCAGGTACCAGCAAATCGAGAAGGTCACTCTGGCCCTCATCAACACGGCCAGGAGGTTGCGACATTACTTCCTGGCCCACACAATCATGGTCAAAACCGACCAGCCCATCAAACAGCTACTTGGGCGGCCAGACATGTCAGGCAGAATCCTTAGATGGTCGCTCGAACTTCCAAAATTCAAATTCCAATACGAGAGCAGAAAGGCCCTCAAGGCACAAGTTTTAGCCAACTTCGTCGCGAAAATGACCTCCACGGAGTCCCCGACCCCCGGGACGAACAAGTGGACCATCTTCGTCAACGGCGCCTCCAGCTCTATGAGAAGTGGAGCGGGCATAATCTTAGAGAATGAAGAAGGCATCTTGCTAGAAGGCTCCCTCGCCTTAGCATTCCGGACGTCGAAATACCAAGCCGAGTACGAGGCATTCATCTCAGGACTCCGCCTAGCCGAGGACCTTGATGCGAAAGAAGTAAGGATCTTTACCGACTCCCAGCTCGTTGCCTCTCAGGTACGAGGAGAGTATCAAGCCAAGAACGACAAACTCGCCGAGTACCTCGCCTTGGTAAAAGAAAAAATTAAGAGCTTCAATTTCGCAGAAGTGTACCACGTTCCACACAAACACAACACCAGGGCAGACATCTTGTCAAAACTAGCGAGCATGAAGAAGAAGGGCATAAACAAGTCTATAATCTAGGAGGTTCTCTCTCGACCGAGCATCGAGAATGAAACAGCGACAGTCGAGGTTAACTCTATCAGCAACAACAACTATTGGATGACTCCTGTGTATACCTACCTCAGCATAGGGAGACTGCCCGACAATGCAAAGGAGGCCAGCATAGTCAGGCGTTGAGCTTGCTCGTACGTCTTAGTCGAGGACAAGTTGTACCAGAGGGGATTCTTCATTCTCCTCCTCAAGTGCGTCGACAAATCCAAGGCATCAGGCATACTCCAAGAGATCCACGAAGGAATCAACGCCCAACACTTCGACGGACGGTCCCTCGCACGTAAGGCTCTACGGGTGTTAACCACTAATTTTCGACATCAGTCGAGGATTGTATTATCTGAAGTCAAGAGCACTAGTACTGAGCAGACAAAAGAACTTCGACCAACATCAAGGGGTTTGAGTCGAAGAAAGAGGAAAAAAGCTAAAAAATGCTAAGTATTGAAAAACAGTCGACGAAGACTACATCAAGGGAAGCGCGGAAGAGGATGGTCCGGGATTTAGAGGGAAGTTCCAAGTATTCAAAATTCAAGCTTAACAAAAGTGTGGGAACGGTTAGACAAAAGAAGCGCCAAAAGATGCATGATGGAGAGTCTCAACCGTCACATAGAAGTTACATTTTAGCACTATAAATAGATGTAAAATTTATGTAATAAGGGTGTTCATTCATTGCCGTACTAGTTCATATAACTCTGAGTATCCGCGTGTAGAGAAACGAGTGCAACGAGAATGTACGTGATAGAACACCAAACTTTTTATTATCAATGCGATTTGTCTTTACAATTCACTTACCTTTTTTAACTTTCAGTTTTTACATTTCAAACTGCCCTTTACAATTTTCTACCCATTTGCTTTGCAAAGACCCCCTAGTCGAACACGGAGTTCTGATTAGAGTTATTTTTCAAGCCATTTATTTGCTTACATCTTTATTTTAAAGTCTTTTAGGATTTCAATAGGTTGGCGTCGAACGCGGAGTTGGGCAATAATCTTAGCATTACATTTACGAAGTCTTTTCTACACTTTCCAGTCTTCATTTTACGCAGTCGAAAAACACTCTTTTGCACGTGTCCTAGGATTTAGTATGGTAGATCCTGCATGTTAACCAATTTCTTAGAAGTTGATAAACCAACTGTTGTTTACCAAAAATCACAGTAAACAACGGGAAAGATATTATTGGCCCACCATGGAGCAAGATGCCAAAGAACACGTCAAGAAGTGCGACAAATGCCAGTGACACGGGGACATGCACCTAGCCCCGCCCAATGAGCTCAAAATGCTCTCATCCCCATGGCCATTTTCCTGGCGAGGGATGGACATCCTCGGGCCCTTCACCATAGGGTCATACCAAAACAAGTATTTGATAGTCGGCGTCGACTGTTTCACTAAGTGGATAGAGGCCAAACCCTTAGGAAAAATCATGACCCACAACATACTCCATTTCTACAAAAGGAATATACTTGTCTGGTTCGGCGTACTCCAAGCAATCGTCATCGGAAATGGGAGACAGTTCACCAACAAGAACTTCCAGAACTTCGTTACCAAGTTGGGCATGAAGCAATACTTCACATCGGTCGAGCACCCATAAACAAACGGGCAGGTCGAAGCTGCGAACAGAGTGATTCTGCGTGGCCTAAAATGAAGACTGGGGGACGCAAAAAAGAGGTGGGTCGAGGAGCTACACAGCGTGCTTTGGGCTTACAGGACGACCCCGCACTCGACAACAGGGGAGATCCCGTTCTGACTAACCTATGGGACTGAGGCTGTGATTCCGGTAGAAATAAGGGAGCCCTCCAGGAGAACCGAATCTCCCCTCGACGAGGAAGCAAACGAAGAAGCCCTAAGGAAGGAACTCGACCTGGTCAAGGATACGGTCGGGGGCATCCCTCCGTGAAGCCTCGCTGAAACAAAAGATAATTCTGTGACATGACAACAACATCATCAAGCGTGAGTTCCAAGTAGACAGCCTGGTTCTACAAAGAAATAAAAAGGATTCCCGCGAGGGAAAACTAGCCGCGAACTGGGAAGGTCCCTACCGGGTCCGAGACAAAACGGACAACGAGACCTATTACCTCGAAAACCTACACGGGGAGGATACTGCCCGCGACTTACTAGAGTCGCGACCATAAAGGCGCAATAGGGTACAAGTGCAACTCCCAAATTCAAAACAAAAAGACAAGAGTATGCTCTTTGTGTGTGCGAGCAGACTTTTGATCCGACGGGGACCCCTCAATCGAGCTCCACTACTGTTGTCGTACCGGTAAGGAAAAACGTCTAGCTCGCGATGGAAAGTTCACGCCACGAAGCAAAGACCTCGACCGAGATCTTAGCTTCGTTTTCGATCGAGTGCCAACTCCGATCACCGACCTGTTCCTTGCACAGTTAGTCACAATATATGTTGAGAAAAACCTCGATGACGAGCATACAACAACACTATTTCATACACATACATGAAAAACAAGAAAAATAAGGCACACACAAAGTATAAAAGTGAAATACTATATTTCCAAAATGCGGGAAGAGCCCATTGTTCAAATATTACAGAATATGGCACCATTACATAGAAACAGACGTGCAGGCCAAGAGATAAAAAAACAAGAAAACAGAGCTAGGCAGCTACATCTTCTTCGAGTTGGTCACCCACCACGGCTTGACCATTTTCCTCGTCTTCAACTTCAGGCGCGACCACACGACATTCGACCACCTGGTGATAAGGGCATGTCTCCTTAGTGACCATCTGGGATCCAGGGTTCACGAGCTGGAGCTGCTCCACATCACTGTTCACGAGCTGGGCTTGTCCCGGATCTTTGACACCAGAGAAATCCGAGATGCCAAGAGCTTTTCTTTGGCTGAATCATCCTCAGCAGGATTTGCAGGTTCCTCCAACTTAGTGATCCTCGCCAAGAGCCTTGTCCTCTCCTCGTCGGCAGCCTTCACCTTCTTCTCCATCTTGCCATAGAGCTTGACCTGGACTGCACACCTATCCATGCACTCGTCGAAGTCAGTCACCAGCTTATTTCTCTCAGCCTTGACGGTCACGAGATTATTCTGCAGCTTTGTCTGGTCATTCGAGGGGCAAATCTCGTTGTTGAGGACCAAAGTCGTTTCAAAGACCCGCATCATCGCGGCCATATCCTCCAACAAGTCTTTCCTCCTTGCCTTCCGGTCAACGCCTAAGATGGCCTTGGACTCAACAGCGCTCACGGTCGAGGAGTTGTCCCCACATAAGAAATCAGGCTGGAGATAGCAGGGTGGGAGCATGAACTTCTCCCCGAACACATTCCTTGTGAGGTCGACGGTCTCAGGCTCGCCGACACGCTATCTCTTGGGGGTCCCCTGCAATGTCGGAGATTGGTTGCACTAGGAGAAGAGGAAGGCGATGAGGAAACAGACTCATCCCTTTTTTATAATCCTAGCACGGAACTCGAGGCGTCCCTAGGCACCTCGCGCACCCGTTCAGATTCCTCTCCTGCCCGGGATTGTATGTGCCCGTCCCCTCCAACGTCTCCCACGTAGGTGGGCCCACGGTCTTAGTACCCCATCGGAGACACGAAGAGCAGGGCATGGTCGCAGTAAGCGAACATGGCTCCCAGAGAGCACCCACGATATGGAGAAGTTCGGCACCTGGCTGCATCCATCATCCTCGACGTTGGGACTGACGCTTAAGTCATTACTCCTCCACTTAGGAGCAACGACTTAGGGGACTCTTATTTTGGACTGAGCCAGTACCTGCCCCACAGTCGGGCAGGCCCAACCGAATACTACATTGGAGAAGCCCAACAAGGCCCAATCCTTCATTTCGTCGAGCACGCTCAGTACTCTCTGCAGTCGGGCAGACCACTACCTAGCACGGGAAGAGCTCACGCGATTTTCCCACGTTTTCCACGTGTTCCCCACGCGGGGACACGTCATCAGACAACTATCTATGTCCTAAAGAACCAGTCTTCCACCTTCCGATGATCATGGGGAAGTTGGACTAGGGTGAAGACCACGTGTTGGTCTTCCCTACACCACGTAGACCCTGACAGTTACTGGTGTTGGGCCTGACAATCCAGTCCAATGCAATGTAACTATTGGCCCAACGTTGGGGGCGCACTATAAATACCCTCTTTCACTAGAGGGCCAGGTATTATAAATTCTACACCTTCTTTCTGTACTTGCTATTTCTTACTCGGTTTCTCACTTTAGCATCGGAGTACCTTGCAGGTACACCCCCTCCTCTTCTCCAACACCGGTGAATATAAGAGCTCACAACGCGTGGCATGCTGCTGATTCCTTTCTGATCCGGTAAGATCAATATATATATATATATATATATATATATATATATATATATATATATATATATATATATATATATATATATATATATATATATATATATATATATATATATATATATATATATATATATATATATATATATATATATATATATATATATATGTTACTTTCAATGATATGATACGAAAGATAATCAATTAGATTTCATTATTTTTTTCCACTGTTATATAAAAAAATTTATGAAGTGACACATGACACAATCAATTAGATTCAAACAAGAAATCATGTATAAATATTGTTCTCAATAATAAAAGTCTAAAATTCTGATTATTATATATTTCAATCTTTTTATTATAATATTTAAAATATGATTGAAATATTTCATAAAGTAACACAATACATAATAAATTAGATTAAAAAAAACATACATAAATATTATTTTTAACGTACATTTAAATATAATTCAATTTATCAATATACCTAATATTATATCTCATAGTTTTTCATATTTATGTAAACGCACATATCTTCTATTATTTTTTACTTAAAGATGAAAGTGTAGTTAACCATCAATAAAATTTCATATGCTTTTAAATATCTGTATACCACAAAGCTCATCTACCAAATAATTAAGCAAAAAATTTATGAAGTTTAACACTTTCTATCAAAAATAACATCTTCTTAAGACTGAGGGATATCTCAAGTATTTTGAGTCATATGATTTTAAACTATTATTTTATATTAATTTATTTGCGATGTTTAAACAAATTATTTATATTTAGGGTTAACTATATGACATTTTCTATAATGTAATGTAGATGAGTTTTAGATTATTCTCTATCAAAAGAAAATTTGATTTTCCTTTTAAAATATTAAAATTCTATGTTATTCACTTTCTAAACGTCAGAGTTATTCTCCGTGTTATATTTTATTTTTTTGATTTATTTTTAAATTAGTGTTCAAATTGTAAGTTTAAAAGTAAAACAAAAAAATTAATATATATATATATATATATATATATATATATATATATATATATATATATATATATATATATATATATATATATATATATATATATATATATATATATATATATATATATATATATATATATATATATATATATATATATATATATATATATATATATAAACTGAAACTCATCTATAAATCAATCATTAAAAGAAATATTATTCAAAATAGTGAAATTTAATACAACAAAAGATTTACCAATATAAATGTAAATGTTAGTTAAAGTGTTAGAGTTAATGTTGCCCACACTTTAAAAAAATGAGTCTTTTGAATTTGTTTTTCATATATTTATTTTTATTTTAGAAAGCAGAGCACTTGTTATAATAGAAATAAAAAAAAAAAAAAACTCTTTATTTTAAATGCAACGTGTTGGGTGTGTTAAAACAACGAAATCTAAATATTACCACTTATCAACTTGTTATATTTTAGAAACCAAAAACAACTCTCTATTTTAAATGCAACGTGTTGGGTGTATTAAAACAACGAAATCTAAATATCATATTTATGGTGTCCTTGGATGCATGATCTCTACCCCGTGCACATAGTTATTAGATAAATTATTTGATATTTATGAGGTTTTTTTTTAAATACAAGAGAGTGAAACTAAAAAAAAACTACAAGTAAATTACATGTTGTTGATTAACACCAACTAAATTTTGTTATAACTCAAAACTATAAGATTGATGAATAATTGAAAAATTAGAGTGTCGAAAGTGTAAGAAAATTTGAAAGAGATAAATTAATTGAGGATGATGATATTTTTGTTCTATTTCATTTTATTAACCATAACAATGATATTTTTAAGGTATTAATACAAGTGATTGTGATATAAAACAACAAGTCAAATAATAGAAAAGTCAAAAATTCAAACATGTAACCGATTACACAAAATTTGTAATCAGTTACAACTGCTACACAACAGAAATAACAAACAACGATAACTGGTTACTGCAAATGCGTAATCGGTTACACCAACTTCAGAAGCATTTTTCTTCAGTTTTTTTATACTTATTTTGACATTTGTAATCGGTTACACCCATGTTGATCGGTTATAACACTTGAATTATTTAAAAACTCTGAACACACCAAATTAATTTAAGTGCTCCAAGTCTTCCATGATCATGCTCATCTTCAACCTTTTGAACACATCAGTTGTGACTCCCTTAGTCAACAAATCAACCACTTGGTTTTCACTTCTGCAATATCTCAATCTTAACTTTCCTTCACTAGCAAGTTCCCTCAAGTAATGAAACATCATCTCAATGTGCTTGCTCCAACCATGTGGAATTGAGTTCTTAGCAAGATTTATCATAGAAACGTTATCAAGCGTGAGTGTAACAGTATCACCCTCATTGTTGCCCAGCTCCTTCAATAAATTTATTAGCCACACAACATAACACACACATAAAGAAACGAAAAATGTACCTGACCTTACAAGATGAGAGTGCAATTCTCAGTTCCTTCTTCAAACACCATGACATTGGTGTTCCGGTGAACATAAAGATGTATCCAGTTGTACACTTTTGATCATCTTTATCTCCGCATCAGTTGAAATTTGTAAAACTGGAAAAAAAATAGTATTTTCTTCCCATGTCCGTTGCGGGAAAGAGAATTCTGCAGCCAATCGATCATTTGATGTATCTTAGGATCCTCTTGACTGCTGTCAAGTGAGACACCTTTGGTCTCTCTATAAATTTACTCACAATACAGATAATAAACGTCAAGTTTGGTCACGTATTTCACAAATAACCCAAGGATTCAATCAACCTCCTATACTGAGTTGGATCAACATCTTGCTCATCCTTACTCTTCGACAACTGTAGCCTCAGTTTAGCCAGAGTAATGATAGCATTACGATGCTCTATTTCAAACTTCTTCAATATATCAAGAGCATACCTTCTTTGGTGCATAAGCAGACCTCTTTTGGATTTGTGAACTCAATTCCAAGAAAATATGTCATGAGTCCAAGGTCGTTCTTCTCAAATTCTTTCGTAAGTTCACTCTTGAACTTAGAAATTCAATTTTCGTTGTTGTCCATTATCAACAAGTCATCTACATATAGATAAAGCATAATCACTCTTTCATTTGTATCCGTCTTCACATACATGTCATGTTTGTATACATATTTCTTGAAGCTAACCTCCTTTAAGAAATCATATATCCTTTTGTTCCAAGCTTTTAGAGCTTTCTTTTATAATGCTTTCTTAAACTTGTAGAACTTTAGCTTTTAGTTTCTCATAACAAAATCAGGGGTTGTTCTACATACACCTCTTCTTCAAGCGATCAGTTCAAAAACGCGGGTTTGACGTCCATTTGATAGATGGTCCAATTTTTTTTATTCGTGGTACTAACAACTAGCCTAATGGTTTTAGTCCTAGCAACCGATGTGAATACCTCTTAAAAATTTATGCTTCTCTTTGAAATAATCCCTTTGCAACTAATCGAGTCTTATCCTTGATTATTTCGCCCTTGGATTTTCTTTCACTTTAAACACCCATCTCGCACCCATTGACTTCTTCTCGTTTACTAGATCAACCAAATCCAAATATTATTCTTCTCAATAGATTACAGCTTCTCTTTCATAGCACAAGTCCATTTTGGATCACTTAAAGCCTATTCCATTTTAACAAGTTTGGATTCGGGCATAAGTGTAAAATGAACGAAATCACCATCATCATTGACTTCGTTGTCATGGAACAGCTCACCATCATGGAGTCTTTGAGGAAAACCTTTTTGCCTTGTTGATATTATCATATTCTCTTCAAATCAGGCTTCAAAGACGGGTGTTTCTGCATTTCCCAATTCTATAGAATCTGAATTTTCAAAGATATAGTCGGTTACAACTTTCACGTAACCAGTTACAAGTTATTGCGGTTTCTTTATCTCGTCGAAAATGATGTCTCAGCTGATCACAAATCTCCTGTTTTTTTGCATCAAACAACTTGTAACCACAAGTGGAGTGATACCCTACAAGTATCATCATTTCTCCCTTATCATCCAACTTCTTATAAGCTGCGCCGGGACATGTCAATACACTACAGAACTGAAAACTCTTAATGACTCTGATTCGGTTTGAATCCCGACCATGATTCCTCTGGTGTACCTTTTCAACAAGTAGGCATCCGTGGATACCCCTTCTCCCCTTAACTCTTTTGGTAAGTTCTTCCCCTTTAACATGTTTCTTACGATGTTCGTGATCGATTAATTATTCCTTTCAGAAACACCTTTTTGCTATGGTGTATATGGTAGAACAACCTCATGTACAATCCCTTCTTGATTACAAAACCTCTCAAAGTATTTTGAGATATATTCACCTTCATCATGAGTTTTGAGTACTTTGAGATTGTGATCACTTTGCCGCTCAACCATGGACTTGAACTTCTTAAACACTTCACATACCTCATCCTTTCTCTTGATTAGGCATGGCCATGATTTTATACTATGATCAACGATTAATGTGACAAAATATTTATTTCCACCAATGGAATATACTTGCATCAGTCCATACACATCTGAATACACCACCTCAAGGGGATTCTTGGTTATCCAATCAACATCCTTTCTGAATTTACCCTTATGTTGCTTCAGTTGCACACATTCTTCATAAATTTTAGCCGGTGTGTTAATCAATGGAACCCCTATTACCATTCTGTTATTTCGAAAGTCTTTGAGATCTTGGAAATTGTGATGCGCAAGACGGTAGTGCCATTTCCACTCTTCTCGACTTGCCGTTGTATCAAGACATCTATGATCCATATTCTTCAGTTTAACCTTAAAGGTTCTATTGGCATTCAGACGAGCTTTAAGGACCAAAACCTTGTTTGCATCCATAACGTGCAGCCCCTTGTTTTCATATGAATCTTGTAACCCTTCTCAAGAAACTGGTCAATACTTAGAAGGTTACATTTAATTCCTGAAATGTTCAATACATCTTTGATCAAGGAATGTCCAACATCCCTTCTCATGATCAAATCATCACCGATCCCATCAATCGTTATAGTAGTTTCATCCGCAAACTTCACTTTGTTCTTCATGGCACGATTGATTTTAATAAACCAATCCTTCCTCCCCGTCATATGAGTATAGCACACTGGGTTCAAATACCATTCCTCGCAACACTAAATTGCACCTTTCGTACTCATCATGACATTTTCTTCTGCTTGTAACTGGTTATAACTTTTACATAACCTGTTACAACACGTTTCTGAAGTGTTTTCAAAATTGATGTTGTTGTTGTTGTCCTGTAACATGTTCTTGCTACATTCCCCTTCCGTGATCATGACCAAGAGTGTATTCTCCTAACCAAACTCTTGTTTTGCAACCTTGTTTTCATCTCCCTTAGGTTTCTTCTTGTTCGCATTGCACTATTTTGCAAAATGATCGAACATATGACAATTAAAGCATTTCTCCTTGCTTTTACCAAACCTCTTCCATTCACCTCTAAAGTTGCCTTGACCATAATTTTATTGCAGCTTCTCTCACCCCTTTAACAAGTCAAATTCTTGGAACTTTGGGACTCTCTTCCACCAAAATTATGAAAATTCCCTTTACCCTTCATGGGCCATTTTCCTTTTGATCTCTTTTCCTTCTCGCTGAAACGAGCTTAAAAATCATTCTCCGCCTTTTCCTTATAATTATTTCTATCCTCCATCATTTTCTCATGAGCCTCAATAGAGCTTTTTAGCTCATTTTTGCTCATTGTCACAAGATCCTTCGATTCCTCAATCGCTACAACCACGTTGTCGAATCTTGGCATTAAATAATGCAAGATTTTTGCGATAGCATACTGCTCTGTGAGTGTTTCTCCACATGCCTTTACTTGATTCACTAATAGATTGATTTATGTTGTGGAATCATTGACCGTCTCCTTTTCCTCCATTTGAATCAATTCAAGTTGATGTTTGTGAGTTTATAACCTCGCCATATTCAACTTGTCATCCCATACATAAGCCTTCTCTAAGATTTCCCATGCTTGCTTCGATGATTCGCAATCACCAACTTTCTCAAAGGTGATGTTCTGTTCATGAGGAAATATGGCAAAAGGTCAGTAATTTCTAGTGTATTGTACATACCAGACATGAAAAACAATTTTCTCATCATAAGGCATATGATCGAGAAGAATTACAAAGTATTGATCGAATATTAGATGATAAGAGTTCTCGACTTAGGTGGTGGGTTAATATTGAAGGCACCCATGTCTCAGAACAAAACCTTCAAGGTTGAACTTAGTGTATAGAGCACAAGTGTCTAGAAACTGCGAATAGTATATATGAATGGCTATGGCACTACAGACTTGACCATCTCAACTTCAAATACATCAAAAATCTGAAGATAAGAAACATGGTCTCGAGATTACCAAAAATCAACATTCCAAATTAAGTGCGTGAAGAATGTGTTCAAGCAAAGAAATACATGAATATCTTCAGCAAAGATGCAGGAAGCAAGTCGAAGGAAATTCTTGAAGTCATATTTTTAGATGTGTGTGATCCTATCCATGTGGATTTGATTGGAGGTAATAAATACTTTGTCACATTCATAGATGATTTCAGTCAAAAGTTGTAGACATGCCTAATCAAGAAGAAAAGAGATGTGATGGAGGTGTTCACAAAGTTTAAATCTACGATGGAGAGGCAAAGTGATTGAAAGCTCAAGACTTTGAGAACTTATGGTGGTTAAGAATATGTTTCCAATGATTTTGTTATTTTATGTGAGAAATAGGGGATTTTGCATGATGTGGTGCCACCCTGCACTCCACGAAAAATGGAACTGCTGAGAGGAAACATAGAATCCTCATGAACATGGTGATGAGTATGCTAAGAGGAAAGCACTTACCTAATGAGTTATGAGGTGAGGTTTTGTCGATTGCAACATACATCATGAACAGGTTTCCAATTAACAAGCTAGATGAAATCACACTAGAAGAATGTTGGTTTGGTGTCAAGCCTAACTTAAGTAATTTGAAGGTGTTTGTATCCTTAGAACATATACATGTGTCTGATCAGTTGAGAAGAAAACTTAATAGTAGGTCAATCCGGATGATCTTGATATGATATCACTTAACTGGTGGATACAAACTTTTCGACCTAGTGAATAAACAAGTTGTGATGAGCAGGGACATGAACATATATGAGCTTAAAGAATGGGACTGGAATAAAACTGTCAATAAGGATTTAGTGGGAATCTTATGTGATAAACCGGCTAGTTAAGCTGACATAGAAATTCGAAAAAAAGAAGGCAGAGGTCAAACAAGCACAAACAAACCTCAAATAACAAGAAACATGTCTGCAAGGTTGCAGGAATGTGTGATTACATTAGATGATGTGGTCGGTGATGAAGGTGAACTTGTTCATTATACATTCTATGCAGATACTGAGCCAGGCAATCTAACTGAGGCATTGAAGGACTCGAAGTGGATGTAAGCCATGATGGAGGAATTGAAGTCGATAGAAGTAAATAAAATTTGGTCATTAGTTGAATTTCTACAAGGCAAGAATGGAATTGATGTGAAGTGTTTTTACAAAGTAAATTTGAATCCAAAAGGAGAAATAACCAGACACAAAGCAAGACTTGTAGCCAAATGATTTCTTCATAGAGAAGGAATCGACTATGATGAAGTCTTTGGACCAGTTGCTAGGATCGAAACAATCAGATTGGTTGTTTTCCTAGAAAACATTAAAATCTGCTATATGTTTCAAATGGATGTGAAATGTGCATTTATGAATGACCCCTTAGATGAAGAGGTTTATGTAGCATAACAAGTTATATTTGTGAAGAAAGGTATACAAGCTGCATAAAGCCATGTGTAGCGGGGAAATTTGTGAGTGTAAGCTATTAATTAACTTAACTAAAAAATGTGAGAGTCGCCACCGCACTTTTATTTTATCCAAAAGGAAAGGAAAAATAGCGAACAAAATCTAAAGACTTCTAAAACAAGAACAAACATAGAATGGGTAAGGGGGTTGGTTACGCGACGGAAAGGTGTTAGCACTCAAAACGTCTATAGTATTCAATAGGAGACCTTTGAAATATCTATCCTCTTTGGCTTGAAAAAGTTTGTTTGAAAGGATATTAGGGAGATGAGAAGATAAATATTTTTAATATTTTTGTGTTTATAGAGACTTATCGCCTCATGCCTACGTATCCACAAAGTGTAATATAGGATCAAAACCCCGTAGTTCATGGTACAAATAACAAAAATAGTTTATTTTGATTGATTTTTAAATGTAAACACAAGTCGTCATTTTAAGGAGAAAACTACGACTAGTCACCCACAAGTATAAGACAACATTTGCATCACCTAAAGATGGAGGATTTTTCTTGGATTAAAATCAACAAGTCTATCACTCAAAATCTAAGTGCAAAATGTCAACATCTTAAATACTATGGGAAATAGGAGAATTATAACTCAACTATGGAAATAACTCATGTCTAAACTTTATGAAAAGTTTTAAAAGAAAAAGTACACAAAGGCACAAAAAGAGTTGGTGAGTTTGATCTTTTTTAAGTATTTTTTGAAATTGGTAAAAATATTATTAACAATGATTGACATTTATTAAAGAAAACAAAGTTTGAAAATCACTTGACAAAAGTCAAGATTTTATTGTGAAAGCAGTTTTAAGTTTGAAAACAAGAAGGTTTTTGAAAAAAGGAGAAGATTTTGAAAGTTTAAGAAGGGGAGGAGATGAAGTGACTATCCTAGAAATAAAAATAAAAGCTAGAGACAAGAAGGATCTAACAAAATTGTAGCACACTTCATAGTAAGAGAAATAAGAATTTCATCCATCTTGAAGCATAAGAAAATAAGCAAGCCAAATAAAGGCAAAGATCCATAATACTCCAAGCATATGGGAAGAAATCTAATTCTAAGTCCAAGGGTCCAAGAATAATCCAAGAAATACAAGGTCTAAGTCCAATGCAAAGGATAATAACCATAGCCCACCATTAAGAGAATAAATGTTTTAGGGGTTTAAGCCTTTATTAATGTTTTTGGTCCAAATGGACAAAAGAAAAAGAACATAAACATAACAAAAGGTCCAAGTGGACAAAGGAAAAATGACGGAAGCATAAACAATAATATGATATGAGATGATAATAATGGAGCATAAAAATAAAAGAGAGTTAGGGAGCAAGAAGAAAACATAAACAAAATTAGTACAATAATATTGTTAGTGAGTTAGTGATTAGTTGTTAGAACAAATAATCAACGATGGTTAACTCATGCACTTAGGCCAAAGTTAATGAAAACTCATTAGAGGATTGATAAATCAAAGCCTCTTAACAACAAGTTTCATAGGTAATGGACCTAAGACAAATAATCAAACATACTTGGACTTTCAAACATAAGTTTGAGCCACGAATGATCATTTTTCGATTACGGGATAATTTAGCACTATGTTAAGCAATCGTAATCGGGTTTATGTAAAAACCATGACTAACTTGAAGGTGAGAAAAACACTTAGAAGGGGGGGGGGGGGGTTGAATAAGGGTTTAGAAAATATTATGGCAATAAAACACAATGATTTTTATCCTAGTTCGTTGAACTCAACTAATCCAGTCCACCCTATCAAGAGTGATTTGCCTTTCTCCACAAGGACTTAATCCACTATAGTCAAACTTGATTACTGTGTAACTCACTAAGACAACTGTCTTAGTCTTCTCAAGAACTATTGATCACAACTTGATCTTCTTAAGGAAACTTTACAAATAAATGTAAAACTAACAAGTGTGTATGAAGATTGCTTCTAAAAAGCTTTAATCACAACTGTGATATTTTACACAAGTATTAAGAACTAAGAATAAAAATATTCAGCTTTTTGAGTATGAACGTTTGTATGAGAGTTGTGTATAATATCAAGGATTTGTCAAAACGTCTACTTTGAAGTGTTGTTGAAGACATCCTTATATAGTGCTGAAAGTCCCATGCTTGAAGATCGTGCATAGTAGAATAGCTGTAGCCTTTTGTCTTCTAATGACTTTTCCTTTCTCAGAAGAGGAATGTTCAGATAAAAGCCTTTTGCCTGAATTCTTGTGTCTATCATAAATAAGAAAAGAGTCGTTCAGATAAGGACAAGGAATATACCAACGGATATATTTTGAATAGCATCTTCTTCAACAAGTTTATTTCTCAAAGTTATCACATCAGAGTCTTGATGATATCAGAGTTTTGCAACCAATGTGCTTTAGCGTGAATATCAATCAGAGCAGAGTTTGAAGATCAAATCCTCTGTACTTGCAGCGTGAAGTACTTCCAGAGTCTTCTGAAAATAATGCTTGAAACTCTTCATACAAATTCTTTAGCTACGCTTCAGATGCTTCTGTAGCTTCTACTTCAGAGTCTTCTGGCAGCGCTCAGAATCTTCTGATGAGTTGCTTCTGATGCTTCAGAGCCTTGCGTAGAGAACGTTCAAATGTATTTTTGTCTTTATCAGAATATTCAATTTTAATATCTGAAACAAAAATACTTGAACAAAATTAGAGTATATATTTTCTTAATACAAAATTTCGTTAGTGTTATCATCAAAACAATGAGATATATTTAAACACCAATATGTGTTCTAACAATCTCCCCCTTTTTGATGATGACAAAAACATAGGAAATTTTGTTCAATAAATGGAAATAAATATATAACTCCCCCTGAGATACAAAATCTCCCCCTGAAATGAATACTCTAATGGAATAGAAAACTTCCCTTTTTGCAAAAGTATTCTTGTCAGATTCAGAGTCTGGTTTGGATAAACTTTTCAGAGTCAGAGTCTGATTAAACGTTTCAGAATTAGAGCCTGATTAGAATTAATGTTTCAGAAGCAGAGTCTGGTTGAATTAGTTCTGATTTGGGGATTCTCAGGATACCTTCAATGAATTTTGTCAGATGAAAGATTTAAGTTCTGAAATACTAAAATTCAATGTTAGTTATAATCATTATGTCTGAATTCCATTTTAGTAACTATTTATTTGAACATTCAGAATTTCTTTTTCTCCCCCTTTTTGTCATAATCAAAAAGAAAACTTTTAAAGACATAAAGGAATAACAGAAGAAAAGATATAAACAGATATGGAAATAAAAGATTCATTCATAAAAGATATTCAAAGTACATTCAGAAAACCAAAACATCAGACAAACATGACCATGTGCACAAACATCAGATAAGAAAACAAGATCTAAGATGGTCGAGATAAAAGCATCTTCAGAAGATTGGTAATTTCAAATGAATATTTTTCTTGCTTATCCATCCACTTCTGTATGTTGTCAGTTTTCTCATCTTGTTTTGTCATCCAAGATTTAATTTCAGATTGACCAGCTTCCAGCATAACAATCTTATCTTCTAGTTTCGGATTCTCTTTCTTAACTTCAGAAGAGGCAGAAGGAGCAAAGGCAGATGCAAGAGTAGGAGCAGAGTCAATAACCATTGCAGATGCAGATTTTGGAGGCACAAATGCAGAGGGTTTGTCTAAAATCATCAGGGCAGAGGGATTATCTATCAGAGCTACAGAGTCTTCTGGAGCGACAAGAACAACATGTTTCGCTGGTGGAGGATCCAGAAGCAGAGTGGAAGTTCTGGGAGAACTCAGAAGATCATTCAGACGAGAAATTATGACAGCTTCAGATATTCTGATCTTGGCATCTTCAGCACAGATGTTCTAGAGATTATCAGCTACAGAGTTGAATTTGTTTTTGAATCTTGTCCAAATAGCTTCAGAAGCATCTGGGTCAAGTCCAGTGAGACATTCCTTCTCAACAGATGATATCCACATTTTTAACTTAGTTTCAAAACCAGCAAGCAGAGTACCAACGTTTAATCTAGGTTTAGGTTTAAACACTTCTTCTAAAAATGTTTTTAGAGAAGATTCAGGGTTGGCAGATGTAGAAGGTTTTGAAGGAATGGTGAAAGTGGGGATAATAAACAAAGGACGAGGATAAATTGGGGAAGGAGATGGATCAGATGAAGTGGTAACTGTAGGTGAAGGTTTTCTGGGAAATAAATAATGTTTGATTCTGAAGTTAGAAGTAACAATATCAAAAGGTGTGGGATCATATGGAGTGAATATAGTGTTTTGTGAGTGAAAAGGCTCAGATGGAATGAGCTGTGTTTCAGATGAAGAGGTGGTATCAGATTCAGTGGAATCACTAGAATTTGTGGTGTGAACGGATATGGAAGAAACTGTAAACACAGTTTTCAGAGCTTGAATGTTCAAAATGTCTGATTCAACATTATTTGATTTAGATGGTTGGGTGTGTTCTAGTTGAGGGATTTCTGGTTGTTCTGGTTCTGGGTTAATAGGAATAGATTCTTCTGTTTGAGTTACAGAAGGATGTGGTTCAGAGTGTGTAGGTTCAACTGGTATTTGTTCTTCTTGATGAGAGGTTTGTGGTGAAGGTTGTGGTGTGGGAACAGATTCATTATTTTGTGATTATGGTTCAGAGTAAGTTTGTGAGGTAGGTAACGGTTCAGAGTTAAACGTTGATACTACTGCTACTGATTCAGAAATAAGAGGTAAAGTTGTAGAATCACCTGATGTCTTTACTTTCTTAACTCTGACAGAAGGTGCTTCTCCAGTAGCTTTTCTTTTCTTGATCTTCTTCTGTTGTGGTACTTCAGAAGTTTTCCGCTTCTTCTGTATGCCTGCAGCTTCTTCTTCTGAAGCTTGTTTTCTTTGCCTCTTATGTTCCTCATATATATCTGGCATAGGTTGACCTTGTAGAAAACCTTCTGGAAGTAGAATTCCTTGCTCCATACATGAACCAACAAACTTGATCAGAACTTCCTTTGGTTCTTCAGCAAAGAAGTTTGGAAAATCTTCTAGAGGAATTCTCCGTTGGCTTACTTTTTTTGTATTGATCTTGTCAGGTACAGAAGTAAGTTCATCTATGACTTTCATCCTCTGGAGATTTTTGTTATTCAGAGGTTTGCCTATGACAGAATCAAGTTCTTCTGTTACACCAACTTCATGCAGATGTGCCACCAGGCCATTCTCAGTCAGAATATCTGAGACTAATCTTCCATAAGGAATCCAATTTCTGACTTTGTTGTGTTTAGTCTTCATGTCTTCTTTAGACATCTTGATGTGGTTCCACAGATGAGAGAAGAGCAGATGAGGCAGATCCACTTTTGTGCTCTGACTTAGACAGAACATAAAGTACATCTGTTCGTTGTTGACGTAGTCAGGAGAGTTTGTGGACTTCCTGTGATGAATGCAACCAATGAAGGTTTTAGCCCAGATCTTGTAATTTGGCTTCAAATCTTTGAACTTGTTAGAAGCTTGTCTAGATGACATCACTTCCTCATACACTTCTTCCATGTTAACACGCCCAGCTGGCAAATGAGAAACTCCATCAGTTTCTTCATATCCAATCAGCTTCCTAATCAGATCCTCAGTAATGATAATTTCTTTACCCAGAACAGAAGAGATTATGAACTTGGGGAAAACAGAAGCATGAATCCAAAATTCTTTTATCAAATGGGGATAAACTGGTCCACCCAATCTATCAAAGTATTTGGTCCATCCTTGGGCATCAACAATAGACCTTAAATCAAAACCATTGTCATCCATGGACTCAAAGTCCAACATAGATTCACACAATACTTCAAGTTCTTTCACTGGTGTGAAAAGTGTTCTAACTAGTTCCTTGAATGGGACAACACCCATGTTGGAAGATGACATAGCAGCCATTGTAGATTGGAACTGAGCATACGTTGATGAAGAAGTATCCATGGAAGTTCTTGAAGATTTAGGGTTACTGAGATGTTTGGGTTTGGTGGAGAAGATGAACGAATGCAGCAAACAGAAATGCATAAACAAGTGTTCGTGAGAGTGAAAAGTGTGAAATGTGTTTAGTTGTGGCATTTATATAAATAAAAACTTAGGGCACAAAAAGGTCACACGATCAGCACGTTTACACTTAGCATTTAATTGAATTTAATAAAAAGGAATATAATCATTTCAAGCATTAATGATTCTGACAATTTGGGGGGAAAACGAGAAACCAAATATTCAAACAGTACCTCAAACGTCTTTTCAGTGTTGTGCACTCCATCTTTTCAGATTCTGAGTTACACGTGTTTGCTTGCATGCGCTTCTAAAAACTCTTTGAGAAATGAAACGTTAGCCAACGTTCAGATCCTCTGAGATTTGTTAGTTTAGATACACACAGAAATAATAATTCAAGAAATTAAATAAATGACAGATGAAATACTTCAAAGCTTAAACATTTTGCATCTGAGAAAGTTGCTACTGATAAATATTATTCTGGACAGAATTCCATGCCAATATTTTTCAGAATGAACTTAAACCTATCTTCAGCAAGGGGTTTTGTGAAAATATCAGTCAATTGATGATCTGTATCAACAAAGTCTAAGTTTATAATACCCTTATGAACATAGTCTCTAATGAAGTGATGTTTAATTTCTATATGCTTAGCTTTAGAGTGTAAAATAGGATTTTTAGACAAGCATATAGCAGACGTATTAACACAGAATATAGAAATATTACTCTCAAAGATCTGATAGTCTTCTAGCTAACTTTTCATCCAGAGCATCTGTGTGCTACATCCAGCAGCAGTAATGTATTTTGCTTTTGTGGTTGACAGCGCAATTGTAGGTTGCTTCTTGTTGTACCAGAAGATTAAATTTCTTCCTAGAAACTGACAACTTCCAAAAGTACTCTTTCTTTCAACTTTGTCTCCAGCGTAATCAGCATCACAAAATCCAACTAATTTAAATTCATCAGATTTTCTGTAACACAAACCCACATTAGAAGTACCTTTCAGATACCTTAGAATCCTCTTAACAGCTGTTAAGTGTGATTCTCTAGGATCTGATTGGAATCTTGCACACAAGCATACACTGAATAGAATGTCAAGTCTAGAAGCAGTTAAGTACAAAAGAGAGCCAATCATACCTCTGTAGAGTTTCTGATCTACTTTCTTACTTACCTCTTCCTTACCCAGAGTGCTTGTTAGATGCATTAGAGTCTTTGCCAACTTACTATCAGTCATGTTGAACTTCTTCAGAAGTTCTTTTACATATTTAGTCTGATGAATGTAAGTGCATTCTGGAGTTTGGTTGACTTGAATTCCCAGAAAGAATCTAAGTTCTCCCATCATGCTCATCTCAAATTCAGCCTGCATAGAAAGAGTAAACTCCTTTCCCAGCGTAATATTGGTAGATCCAAATATAATATCATCCATGTAAATTTGACAAATTAGCAAATATTTCTTAAATGATTTACAGAAGAGAGTTGTGTCCACTTTGCCTCTGATAAAATTCTTTTCCAGAAGAAAATTACTCAATCTCTCATACCAAGCTCTGGGAGCTTATTTTAGACCATAGAGTGATTTTTTAAGTTTAAAAACATGTTCTGGAAGTTTTTCATTTTCAAAACCAGGAGGTTGATGAACATATACTTCCTCTTCTATAATACCATTTAAGAAGGCACTCTTAACATCCATCTGATATAGAGTGATGTTATTTTGTGCAGCAAAAGAAATGAGTAAACGAATAGACTCTAACCTGGCCACAGGAGCATAAGTCTCTGTGTAGTCAATTCCTTCTTGCTGGCTATAACCTTGAGCAACAAGTCTTGCTTTGTTTCTTACAACTTCTCCTTTTTCACTCAACTTGTTTCTGAAGACCCATTTAGTTCCAATGATATTGAATCCTTTTGGTCTTGGAACCAAATCCCAAACGTCATTTCTAGTGAATTGATTGAGCTCTTCTTGCTTGGCAATTATCCAGTCATTGTCTTGCAGAGTTTCATCCATAGAAGTTAGTTCAATAACTGACACCAAACCAAATAATGACGCTTCAGATGATCTGAGGTAGGATCTTGTTCTTATAGGGTCATCCTTCTTTCCAATGATTATTCCTTCTGGATGGGAAGACTTGATTCTGGATGATCCTTTAACATTTGATTCTTCCGAAATATTCAAGTTGTTCATTTGAGTAGGCAAAGGAGTTGCATCTGGCGTTGCTTCTGCCTCTTTCACTTTAGCTTTATCTGCCTCTGAATCTTCAGAGTCTGTGAGAATTACTTCTCTATATGCAGAACTTTCAAATTGCTTTGGCTTTTGAATGCCAAACTTATCATCAAATCTAACATGAATTGATTCTTCAATAATCTGTGTCTCAGTATTGTATACTCTGTAGCCTTTAGAGCGTTCAGAATATCCAAGCATGAAACACTTCTGTGCTTTGGAATCAAACTTGTTTAGATTCTCTTTAGTGTTCAACATATAACATATACATCCAAAAGGATGAAAATAAGAAATTTTGGGCTTTCTATTCCTCCACAATTCATAGGGAGTCTTCTCCAAAAGAGATCTTACAAACACTCTGTTCTGAATATAGCACGCTGTGTTCACTGCTTCTGCTCAAAAATGCTTTGCCATGTTTGTCTCATTGATCATGGTTCTGGCCATTTCTTGCAATGTTCTATTTTTCCTCTCTACAACTCCATTCTGTTGAGGAGTTCTAGGGCAGGAGAAATCATGTGCAATGCCATTATCTTTAAAAAAAATTTCAAAGTATTTATTTTCAAATTCACCACCATGATCACTTCTGACTTTAACAATTTTAAAATCTTTTTCAATCTGGACTTGTTTGCAGAAGTCAAGGAACACAGAATGTGACTCATCCTTGTGTTTTAGGAATTTAACCCATGTCCATTTGCTATAGTCATCCACAATGACTAATCCATACTTCTTGCCTCTGATGGATGCAGTTTTCACTTGTCCAAACAGATCAATGTGAAGTAACTCTAATGGTCTTGAGGTTGAAACAACATTTTTTGCTTTGAAAGAAGATTTTGAAAATTTTCCTTTCTGACATGCTTCACAAAAAGCATCTGAGTTGAACTTCAACTTAGGAAGTCCTCTGATCAGATTGAGTTTATTAATCTGAGATATACGTCTCATACTAATATGGCCCAATCTTCTGTGCCAAACCCATTGCTCTTCATTAACAGACATAAGGCATTTTACTTTTTGAACCTTAAGTTCTGAAAGATTAATTTTATAAATGTTGTTCTTCCTTTTTCCATTAAAGAGGATAGAGCCATCCTTTTGACATACAGCTTTGCAACATTTTTTATTAAAGATTATGTCATAACCATTGTCACTTAATTGACTTATGAATAATAGATTATGTTATAATCCTTCTACAAGTAAAACATTAGATATAGAGGGAAGGTTACCATTGCCAATAGTACCAGAGCCAATTATCTTGCCCTTCTGATTCCCTCCAAACTTGACGTTTCCTCCTGATCTAAGTTCCAGGATTTGGAACATAGACCTTTCTCCCGTCATGCGACGTGAGCAGCCAGAGTCCAGGTACCATGATTGGTGTCTTGACTGCGCTGCTAAATATGTCTGCAACAGATATTATTTTGTCCTTAGGTACCCAGATCCTTTTGGGTTAGTTGCCTTAAAGTTTTGTCTGAACTTCTGTCTTTTTACAACAGGTTTGTTCTGACGTACTTTAGGTTTAAACACAGGAATGTTCTGATCAGAACTAGTGTGTTTAATATCATTAAGGTGACCAAACTTAAAATGAGTATATAATGGAGTATGCTTAATGATGAGTTTATCAACAGGTGTTGGATTTAAATCCTTTCCAGAGGAAAATTCATATCCAATTCCCTTCCTATTGTTTCTGCTAACACCATAGATCATTGAAGCCATCTTGCTTCTATCTATGCTTCTTGACAGAAACTTCTGAAAACTATAGTCATATTCTTCTAAAATGTTTTTAGAATTTGACTTAGTTTCAGATTTAGAATCTTGTTGAGCTTTTTCAAAATCATTTTTCAATTTTAAATTTTCTGCTTTAAGCTCAGCCATTTCAGATTCAAGCTTATTACTCTCAAATGCAATATGCTTTAAAAGCTTTTTGTATTTGATTTTAATTTTGCTATAGTTTTCAAGGGCTTATGATAAACTCTCAGCAAGTTCAAATCTAGTGAGTTCAAAAAAATACCTCCTCAGAGTCTGATTCTGATTCTGATTTTGATCCAAATGATTCTGCATGGTCTTCTACATCACCCATGAGTGCCATGTTTACACATTCTTCATCTGAGTTTGATGAAGATTCAGATGCATCTGAATCATCCCAGGTTGCCATCAGAACTTTCTTTTTATGCTCAGGCTTCCTTCTTGGCTTCTCCTTCTGAAGCTTTGGGCATTCATTCTTGTAGTGCCCAGGTTCCTTGCATTCATAGCAGACGACCTCCTTCTTTCCAGATCTTCTGTGTCCAAAAGACTCTTTGCGTTGATCTGGTTTCCTGAAGTTCTTGAACTTCCTCTATTTATGCTTCCAGAGTTTGTTCATCTTCTTCTTCAGAAGAAGACTCTTCAGAACTTTCTTCTAAAACCTGCAACGCTTTAACAGATTTGTTAGACTCCAAAGCAACTGACTTACCTTTCTTTTGAGGCTCATCTTCTTCAAGTTCAATCTAATGGCTCCTCAAAGGGTTGATTAGTTCTTCCAGCGTGATCTTGTTCAGATCATTTGCTAGCTTCAGAGCAGTGACCATTGGTCTCCATCTGATTGGCAAACTTCTGATGATCTTCTTTACAAGATCAGCAGTGGAGTAGCCTTTGTCCAACACTTTTAATCCAGCTGTGAGGATCTGGAATCTAGAGAACATAGCTTCTATAGATTCAGATTCTTCCATTTTGAAGGCTTCATATTTCTGGATCAGCGCCAGAGCCTTGGTCTCTTTTACTTGTGAGTTCCCTTCACGAGTCATCTTCAAAGACTTAAACAAATCAAATGTTGTTTCTCTGTTGGTAATCTTCTCATACTCAGTATGAGATATAGCATTTAATAAGATTGTTCTTGATTTGTGATGATTTCTGAACTCCTTCTTCTGAGCTTCAGTCATAGATTTTCTATTAATTTTCTTGCCATCCCCATAAGTGGGGTGAACATAACCATCAATGACTAAGTCCCAAAGATCAGCATCATATCCAAGAAAGAAGCTCTTTATTCTGTCTTTCCAATAGTCAAACTTCTCCCCATCAAACATAGGGGGTTTTGTGCTGATTCTATCCCTGTCTTCATATCTGTTGTTGTTTGATGTTGAAGCTTCAACCATAATATATCAACCAAAAACATATATCAAGAGTTTTCTCAACTGGATCTTTTCTGTTCACGGTGAAGTGAGAGCACTAACAGAACCAGAGCTCTGATGCCAACTAAAGGTGAGAAAAACACTTAGAGGGGGGGGGGGGGGGGGGGGTTGAATAAGGGTTTAGAAAATATTATGGCAATAAAAACACAATGATTTTTATCTTGGTTCGTTGAACTCAACTAATCCAGTCCACCCTATCAAGAGTGATTTGCCTTTCTCCACAAGGACTTAATCCACTATAGTCAAACTTGATCACAGTGTAACTCACTAAGACAACTGTCTTAGTCTTCTCAAGAACTGCTGATCACAACTTGATCTTCTTAAGGAAACTTTACAAATAAATGTAAAACTAACAAGTGTGTATGAAGATTGCTTCTAAAAAGCTTTAATCACAACTGTGATATTTTACACAAGTATTAAGAACTAAGAATAAAAATATTCAACTTTTGAGTATGAACGTTTGTATGAGAGTTGTGAATAATATCAAGGATTTGTCAAAACGTCTACTTTGAAGTGTTGTTGAAGACATCCTTATATAGTGCTGAAAGTCCCATGCTTGAAGACCATGTAGAATAGCTGTAGCCTTTTGTCTTCTAATGACTTTTCCTTTCTCAGAAGAGGAATGTTCAGATAAAAGTCGTTTGCCTGAACTCTTGTGTCTATCACAAATAAGGAAAGAGTCGTTCAGATAAGGACAAGGGATATACCAACGGATATATTTTGAATAGCATCTTCTTCAACAAGTTTCTTTCTCAAAGTTATCACATCAGAGTCTTGATGATATCAGAGTTTTGCAGCCAATGTGCTTTAGCGTGAATATCAATCAGAGCAGAGTTTGAAGATCAGATCCTCTGTACTTGCAGCGTGAAGTACTTCCAGAGTCTTCTGAAAACAATGCTTGAAACTCTTCATACAAATTCTTCAGCTACACTTCAGATGCTTCTGTAGCTTCTGCTTCAGAGTCTTCTGCAGCTTCTGCTTCAGAGTCTTCTGATGAGTTGCTTTTGATGCTTCAGAGCCTTGCGTAGAAAAGGTTCAGATGTATTTTTGTCTTTATCAGAATATTCAATTTTAATATCTGAAACAAAAACACTTGAACAAAATTAGAGTATATATTTTCTTAATACAAAATTTCATTAGTGTTATCATCAAAACAATGAGATATATTTAAACACTGATCTGTGTTCTAACATATTTGAGGCCGGTCAATAACAATGTTAGTGCTAATGCATGCAAGAGAAATGATATGTAAGTCACTCTCTGAAAGCAATACAACACGAAAAGAAAATAGGTAACGATATCATCTTCATTAAGAACTTGAAATAAGTTCCAATGATATTGAAGATTTTCATTGATCAAAAGAAAAAAAGTGAAGAGGAGAGGGAATGTCAAATTCAATTACAAGTTCAAGATCATTCCATCTTTAAGTTCATCCACTCATATTGGTGGATTAAAGCACTAAACATATCAGTAACTCAAAGCACTTTAAATGAATTGAATTAGTGAATGTTTATCCAACTTTATCTACACCCTAAGTCCAATGAATTTAAAGAGGAAAAGGACCTTTAAAAGTGTATTCCAAGGCAAAAATAAAAAGAGATTGGAAGAAGAAGAGGAAAGAACCAAAACAGTCCCAAAAACAAGCAAAAATCACATTCTGGACACTGGTTAACAAATTAACCATTTGCAGTGCAAAACTAGTTAATCGATTAACTAGTGTAAAATTATTTTTCTGGGCGCAGAAACCAACTATTAATCGGTTAACCGGTTTGTGCCTATTTTTGGTTAATCGATTAACACTGTAAAAGCAGTAGAAAATCAATTTGAAAGTTGCAAAATCTTTGATCTATCATTTCTTCAAACACCTCATGATCAAGGATGCAATTGTGCATGCAAATTCAAGTAAAACAACAACAAATACCACCAAGAAAACACAATTTACAAGATCCAAAGATCAAGCAACAAGAATCAACCATATATCACATTGTGAAGGATGTATCAAGAAAAACAATGGTGGATCAAGAGATTACCACTTCAAATCTGAAAATTCTTCAAATCAACTCCAAAGACCACACTCCAAAGCCTTGATCTACTGAAATTGATGATGAAAAAGTGAATGGATGAAGGTTTAGCTCAAATATTAGTAAGTTCTAATGATGAACTTACTAACTTTCAAAGGAAGAAAGAGCTTTGGTGAATTTGGTAATTGGAGAAAAATCAGAGTCAAGAAGGAATTTGACAATGTGATTTTGGCTATCAAAAGCTTGTGAAATGAGAGAAATGAAGCCTCTATTTATAAGAGTTAGGCTTGGAAAATTTGGTGGATTGGAATTTGGTTTGAAAACCAAATTAGGTTTGGAATTTGAATTTGGAGGGAAATTCATGATCAAGTGGTAATTAGTGAAGGTGTATGGTGGGAATCAATTATGATGAGGTAGGGGAATAAAAATGAAGTGATCTAGAATATTCTCGTGAAGAGACATTTGAATTTGGTGCCAAAAATGCTGCAGAATTTGAAATTGCTGCATTTTAAAAAAAAAACGTATTGGTTAATCGATTAGCCATTTGCATGTGTAAATGTGTTAATCGATTAACATAGTGAAAATTTGCCTTTTGATGTGTTGTCTTGGCTCTGACTCGATTTTTCTGACTCGTCAAAGAAGGCATGGAAATAAACACATGAACCTTGGAGTCTCTTGAATAATAGTCAATCAAATCTTAGAAAACTTTTGATCAAATGATTTTGAATTGCTTGCAGATCAACTTTGACTTTTTTCAGATAAAATTCATTCGAGCTGAGGGATTGGTATTTGATATCTTTGATCCAAATTCTGCTTGAAAAAGAGTTAGTAAAGAAAAAGAAAACAAACATATCTTTGGATTTTAATTAAGATTAGTAAACATAAACATAAACAAATATCAAACAAACAAGAAAATAAGGGTGCTCGGTGATCTCTCACGAATAAACACACAAAGGAAGGCAAGAAAACCAAAGCTTGCGATCTTATTTGTAGAATGAAATTCAAATGATATGTGAGATCTTAGGGCTAAAAATTAGGGTATTACACCATGTATGGACTCAAAGAAGCTCCAAGAACTTGGAATAAGAAGATAGATAGTTTACTAAGAGAGATGGAATTTGTAAAGTGTACAATTGAGCATGGAGTATATGTCAAATGAAGCAGGAGTGAACTTCTTATACTATGTCTCTATGTCAATGTCCTATTGTAACAGGTAGGTGCAAGAAGAAGATCAAAGACTTCAAATCTAATCTGAGCAAGGAGTTCAAAATGTATGACCTGAGAAACATTTTATACTTCCTTGGTATTAAATTCTACAAGATTATTAGAGGTCTGATGATTCATCAAATAAGATATGCAAGTGAGATACTCAAAATATTTGAGTTGGAGGATTGCAATGCAACTTCGACACCTGTTAAACCAAGACTCCAACTGACGAAGGACTCAGATGAAGATGGTGTTGATCAAACTCAGTACAGAAGACTCATTAGTTCATTAATATACGTTTGTCATTCAAGGTCTGATGTAGCATACAATGTAGGTATGGTGAGTAGATTCATGTAGAAGTCAAAGGTATCACACTTTGCAGCCACAAAAAAGATACTAAGGTATATTAAAGGAACTCTCGATTATGACATTTTGTTTCATGCAACATATGAAGGAAAATGCACATTAGTGGGTTACACTTATTCAAGTTGGTGTGGTGATGCTAAGGATAGAAAATTCATGATTGTTTATGTGTTTATGATAGGTGATGTTCCAGTTGCTTGGAATTCAAGAAAGGAACCAGTAGTAGTGTTGTCATCATGTGAGGCTGAGTACATAGCTGCCTCATTATGTGTGTGTCAAGCAACATGGATGGTGAATTTGATAGAAGAAATTACAGGGAACAATCATGGGAAAATGACCATGAAGATCGATAACATGTGTGCTATCAATTTGGAAAAGAATCTGATAGCACATGGAAGAAGTAAGCACATCGAGATGAGGTTTCATTACCTTTGCGAGCAAGTAGCAAATGGGAAGCTAAACTTGGAACACTGCAGATCAGAGAACCAAATTGCAGACATAATGACGAAGGTTGTGTAGGTCGAATTGTTCAAGAGATTATGAACAATGATGAATGTAGATAACTTAGACACATTGAATTATGTGGTGTGTTAAATATGTAATTTTGTGTGTTAAGCATGATGTAAGATTTGACAGGGTCGAAGTCGGATGTATTCGATAGAGTAGTAGTCAAATACAATCTTTAGTTGTCAAAGTATGTAGTTGTTAAAGGAGTCAATTTCGACAGAGTCGGAACTTAGTATTTGTTTAACATCTGAGTTAGTTAAAGAGATTACTTGGTGTGTAAGTAATCTCAACTATAAATAAGGAGACACCCTCATTTGTAAATACAGAGAATTTCATTCTGTTAAAACTCAATAAAAAAATTCTTTCTTCTCCCAAAACCATAAATTCATCTTCTCTCTCAAATGATCTCATCTCATCAAATCTTGGTACATCAATATGTGGTTGAATCACTCAAATAAAGACTAAAGAATGAAAGGTGCGAAGATTGATTATTGTTCATCAATATTAAATTGAACTATCTCCAAAATTGGAGTTTAATTCCCACCATTTATAAATTATGTTTTAAATCAATCAAACTACTTAAAAATGAACTAGTAAAAATAAATTTAAATACAATTTTAAATTTCTTTTTCTCAAAAATATTTGATTCCTAATTTTGGGTCATCAACTTCATTTTTTAAAAATTTATATTTTCATTTTATTTTAGACTTAATTTTAGTGACGTGTTCTATCCATTATTGATAGAATTAAGCATCAAACATGAATAATAATCTTAAAAAAATCTAAGATACTATGTAGTAATAGTAAATGGGATGTGAATGGGAGTTTCAGAAGAAACAAAAGAAAAATTAAATCAAGAGACCAAAAACCAAATTTAATTTATAAAAGAAAAAGAAGAGATGGATCAAAGTTAAATTTAAGTATAAAACTAAAATCTAAAGCAACCATGGATTAGCTATTGTTACCATTAATAAATGCTCTACTAATTATCACAACCTGCAAGGCACTACAAGTGGGGATGAACATCATCCAACAGCAACATCATTATTAAAAAAAGTAGCACTGTACCGTGAGGTCGTGCAAAATTTGCTTTTTTTCTTCTCTTTTGTTTTGTTTTGATTTCTTATATACATTTCATATTTTCATCTTCATAATAAAAGGAAGAAAAAAAGGTTAAAAAGAAGAAGTGTAATCTGCATAACTATAAAACTCACTAACACCAGAAGCATCCCAAAGACGTTGATTATAATCCTCCATCATATCATCAGGCACAAAAGCTCTTCTACAAAGAGGACATGTTTTCTGATCAAGATCAATCCAACGGTCCACACAATTTCGATGAAATATATGTCTACAGTTTCTCAAACACCGGATCTCTTCCTCCGACGAGAATTCCAACAGACAAACCGCGCAGCAACAGCCTTCTTCGGCTCCGGCGAGGTCGCCGTACTTTGTCTCCGGTAAGAGCTCCCGGATCAGAACTGCTGAAACGGAGGGGGGTTTGGTAGGTCCTGGTGTGAGAGGAGTTTCTGCGTTGGTGTGGGGCCAGACGGTGTCGGTTTCGAGGAAATCGGAGAGGCCGAGGAAGTGGAAGAGGTGGATAACAAGGTTTCGGAGGTGGCCGAGGAGGGTTAATGTGTGGAGTAATAGGTTTGGGAAGAAGACTTCGGCGTAACCCACTGGGAAACCCATCGGAAAATATGGAGTTGCAATTATAAGTGAAACGTAAATGGTGTTTAGAGAGAGAAGGTAGTGGAGAGAGAAATGAAAGAGAAGGTTCGGTTTGAGACAGTGAGCGTGGATTATATATATATATATATATATATATATATATATATATATATATATATATATATATATATATATATATATATATATATATATATATATATATATATATATATATATATATATATATATATATATATAGATGCTTTCTTTTGGATTTTGTCAGGAAATAGTTTTAACTACTCTTTCCGTCTTAATATGGGTGTTGGTATTATTTTATGAACTTTATTGCATAAATTTTTATAAATAGTATTATACTAGTTGGAAAAAATGAATATAACAATATCGTACATCTTTCTTAAACTAGGTAGTTTATTTCTTCATATATTGAAACTGTAGAATATCGATTTAGACTAAAGGATTAAAGAGCATATGAACATCTGTTGGATGTGGGTGTTTTCGATTCCTTGCTTTGTTGTTATTTGCCCAGTTTTTTTTTCTTTGTATGTAGAGTATTTCTATCATAGGGATGAGAATGGATTACTTATAAGCACATTTTAAAAATAAATAGGTCTTCTAAATTAAAAATTCCTAAAACTTAAATAGATCTCAAGGCTACAATTTTTTAAAAAGAATACTTTTTTAAAAAATTGATTTTTTAAAAAAATCAATTTTTTATTTTCAAAAAAATTGATTTTATATTTTTGAAAGAAAATCGACTTTTTTTCATTTTTGGAAAAAATCAGTTATTTTTAATTTTTTAAAAAATGACTTTTTTTTGGAAAAATATTTTTAGGAAGAATTGACATCTTTTATTTTTGGAAAACACTTTTTTTAATTTTCAGAAAAAATCGGATTTTTTATTTTTGAAAAATAGATTTTTTTAATTTTCAAAGAAAACTAAACTTTTTATTTTAAAAAATCAATTATTTTCCAAAAGAAATTAACTTTTTTAATTTTTCTAAAATATATTTTTTTTTAATTTAAAAAAATCAATTTTTTTTGGAAAAAAATTAACTTTTTTTATTTTTGAAAAAATATCAATTTTATTTAGTAGTAGCTTTGTTTTCTAAAATATTTTTTTATTTTTCAAACAAAATTATTTTTATAATTAATTTTTAAAAATATTTATTTTCTAAAAATGTGTAATTAAAAATAAATTAGATTTTAAGACTCTTATTTAGACTTCATAAAAAACAAAAAATATTCAGAAGGGGTAAAAAATAAAGACTCTAAAAAATATCCATGTAGTAGGAGATATAAATAAAAGGGACTAAGTAAAGGGCCTAATTGTTGGAGCTTTGTCTTATAGGGTTTTTTTTTACTCCATGTTAGTTAAATATGATACTATTATTAGAAAAAATATATATAATTAACTAAAATTTATTTCTCCTTAGTCAAGCAAAGAATATTAATTGAATAATTCCTCTGATGCTAATAAAAAAAATTTAGTAGATGACATTTTCTTATGAATTGATTCTAATTCGTTTGGTTTGAAGTATGTTTTTCTTGATATTAATCTATTTAGTTTGATATGAGACAAGGGATATGTTCCGTTCAGGAATTAGAAATGAATGCAGTTGAAGAACTAATGTTCTCGAAATGAATGTTAAGTCAATTCAAGTTTCAAGAATAGTATGGTAAAAAATGGAGATCAACGTGTGTACTTCGCACTTCACATGAATTAGTTTTATACATTGGATCAAGTGGAGTGAATTTAAGATGAATTGGACCTTAGCCATTTGACCATTTGGCCAGCCTAGAACAGTTGCCATAAGGCTTTTCTAGGCACTAAATGAGTCGGGAAAAGTCTTAAGTGATGTTGGTTGGCCTCCAGGATGTTGTCTAATATGAAATAGAATTAAAACTATTAGAATCAGTTGAAGAAATAGTGGAGAACAAGCGCATTAAATGCATACCCATAATCAAAATGTTTCATAGTTTTCTTCACTTGTGTGCGCTCGAGTTTGCGTTAATACACAAAGGGAAATCTAGTCGTTGATCTTGTGACTTCTTTTTTTAGTTGGTTTAAATCTTTCAATTGTAGTTGCCTATAAATATGAGGAGTTGAGTGTCTGGAAATTTTTGCAACCCTTGGTATTCAAACTTACACTCACTTTCACATAAAACTTCTTTGTTCCCCATTCCTTGAGAGTATTAAGTGGAGCAATCTATAATGCCTTGCTCAAAGTTTTTTCCTTTCTTCCTTTTCTCAGCTTTATCAATATCTCGTAGTCATGTACCTTCTTCAACTCAGCTTTTCTTTATGCACTTCGCGTTGTCTAGACAGGATGGGCGATGATGTCGCTAACCTAGCGAGTGATTCTAAGAGTGATACTTCTTCTATTTCAAGAATAAGGATATCTCATGATTCTCATCTCCTTCATATTGATCATTAATCATTTGGAACCAAAGGTCTTCTCCTTATCTGATGAAGCTGATTTGTAAAGGGTATCAAGGGACTCCCTATAAGAAGAGGATTCTTCATTCGACTCATTAGAATTCCTTTTATCAAGTTTCGGCATAATGGTTAATCGCACTGAGGTCCCTATACCCCCTCCCATCTTAAGCGAGAAGAAGATATAAGCCAACCGGCAGAGGAGAGAACACGCTAAGGATTGTATTCAACTTTTTCTGAGACCCGATAACTGTAAACCCAACAATGGTGACGTGAATGCCTACTTGGATCTTCAAGATCAGTCAAATACAACAGAGTATTGTAACAGCCCAATTTTTAATAATTAATTATTTATGTTAATTAATTGATTTATGTGATTTCTTTAATTTAAATGAATGGGTAGATATTTTGAGAGAAGAAAATATGATGGAGAGGAATAGAATAGAAAGAGATATAAGAGAAAGAGGAGAGAAAAGAAAGGATAGAAAGAAAAGAAGGAAAGGAGAGAAAGAAAGAGGAAGAAGAGAAAAGAGAAGGAAAAGAGAGGAAAGCTTGGATTCATTAAGATCAACCCTTAGGAGTCGATTTAATCGGGTAAAAGTGTGAAATCTTATTATTATATCAATGTGTGTGATTATGTATGTGTGTGTTTGGATTGTTTGGATGTTTTCCATCTTTTTCCATTCTAGGTCAGAAATGGTTTAATCCATAGAAACCGATGTTTGAACGGTTAGAATCTGGAATTAATAGTGTAGTTTAGTTGAGGAATGTTAGGATAAGACTAATGGAACTTGTTTGAATTGAATCGGGTGATTTTGGGAGTTTCTGAGGTTTTTGGACAGTTGGGGTTTTTGAGTACGCAGACACTCGCTAGCACGTTCGCTAGGCGAGCAGAGTGGCGAGTCATTCGCTAAGCGAGCTGGTAGCGAGTTGCCAACGAACGTCCCCAGACTTGAGCAGAATGGAAATGATCCTCTTCGCTGGTAGCGAGTGATGTAGCGAGCTTGTTCGCTAGGCGAGGCTCTAGCGAGCCAGTAGCGAATCCTTCCAGTAGCTTCTGACTGTCTTCGCGAGCTTGTTCGCTAGGCGAACCAGTAGCGAGTGTTCGCCAAGGACTCGCTAAGCGAGGGGTGTAGCGAGCGTGACAACATTCTTATTTTTTGTTGTGTTCCATCCAACGTTGATTGTTCGGCTCGAGTATGATCAGTCTTTCTGATTTGCATAGTTGTATGCTATGGGTAGCCATATGGCGTGCATCCTAGATTATAGAATCGATCGTGAAATGTGGCCTTTTGGCAAATATATGCATTGTTTAAATTGATTAAAAGTGTATGATGATGTGATGGAGTTCGTTGCTGTTTGGCGCGATAATCTGAATGCATATCCATTGTATGCGATTGTATGTGAAGAATTCATGAATATGTATTTGTGATTGAATCTAATTGATTCTTGTGTACTACTTGATGAATATGGTGATGATGTTGAAAGTATGAATACTTTGATTATTATGAAATGTGTTGTGTGTGCAATCATGTTATAATTCTTGTGTGATGAATTATTTGAGTATGCATGGGATTAAGATGCGAGAACGGTCTTAAGTGCATATGATTGTTGATTGCATACGCATCATTTGTTCAAGAGGAAATACTGCTAGTTTCGTGGAGACTAGTGACTTGTCCCAAACCTAGAGTGAGGTTTGAAAGCTTAGGGAATGGGCTTTTGTTGTTATCGGTCTAGGGAACGGACCCGGTTTAAGTGTAAAAACCGAAAAATGATAACAAGTGTTGGTACCACATGGCATGAGTTGCATTGAGCTGCATTGAGTCACATGGCATAGGTATAATTATTGTATGGAAGTGTACATATGTGTATGAATTGTTGAATTGAGAATTTAGGATGTATGCATGCTGAAATATGCTTGGTGATTATCCATATTTGTTTATATATACATTGTGATGTGTATGATGAATTGGGTGAAAAATGTGGAATATGTGTATTCTATGCTTGTGTGTGTGTGTGTATATATGATTATTATGATAATATTTCTCACCCTTCTGCTGTTTTATGGTGCCCTATGAGGCATTGCAGAGTAGGTAGACTGGAGGTCCTTTTGTGAAGTGTGCCTTGATCTTTTGGTCGGTTAGCTAGGATGTATAGGATTCTTTTGTGATACATTGTATATGTATCTAGTTGTTGGGTCGAGTCATACACTTCCTCTTCTATAACACCATTTAAGAAGGCACTCTTAACATCCATTTGATAAAGAGTGATGTTATTCTTTGCAGCAAAAGAAATGAGTAGGCGTATAGACTCTAACCTGGCCACATGAGCATAAGTCTCTGTGTAGTCAATTCCTTCTTGCTGACTATACCTTTGAGCAACTAGACTTGCCTTGTTTCTTACAACTTCTCCATGCTCATTCAATTTGTTTCTGAAGACCCATTTGGTTCCAATAATATTGAATTCTTTTGGTCTTGGTACCAAATCCCAAACGTCATTTCTGGTGAATTAATTTAGCTCTTCTTGCATAGCGAGTATCCACTCATTATCATTCAGAGCTTCATCAACAGAAGTTGGTTCAATGATAGATACCAACCCAAAGAGTGACGTTGTAGATGATCTGAGGAAAGACCTTGTTCTGATAGGGTCATCCTTCTTCCCAATTATCACATCCTCTGGGTGAGAGGCCTTGATTCTGGAAGATGATCCTTTAACATTAGGTTCTTCAGAGATATTCAAATTGTTCATCTGAGCAGCCAATGGAGTTGAATCTGAGGTTGCTTCTGGTTCTTTCACTTGAGCCTTTTCTGCCTCTGAGTCTTTAGAGTCTGTGAGAATTACTTCTCTATCTGCAGAATTAACAAGCTGCTTTGGCTTTTGATTTCCAAACTTATCATCAAATCTAACATGTATAGATTCCTCCACAATCTGTGTCTCAGTACTGTATACTCTGTAGCCTTCAGAGCGTTCAGAATACCCAAGCATGAAACACTTATGTGCTTAAGAATCAAACTTGTTCAAATTCTCTTTAGTATTCAACATAAAACATATACATCCAAAAGGATGGAAATAAGAAATGTTGGGCTTTCTGTTCCTCCACAACTCATAGGGAGTCTTCTCCAGAAGAGGTCTTACAGACACTCTGTTCTGAATATAACAAGCTGTGTTTATTGCTTCTGCCCAAAAATGCTTTGCTAGATTAGTCTCGTTGATCATGGTTCTGGCCATTTCTTGCAATGTTCTATTTTTCCTCTCTACAACTCCATTCTGTTGAGGAGTTCTAGGGCAGAAGAAATCATGAGCAATGCCATTTTCGTTAAAATATTTTTCAAAAAATTTGTTTTCAAATTCGCCACCATGATCGCTTCTGACCTTAACAATTTTAAATTCTTTTTCATTCTGGACTTGTTTGCAGAAGTCAAAGAACACAAAATGTGACTCATCCTTGTGTTTTAGGAATTTCACCCACGTCCATCTGCTGTAGTCATCAATAATGACTAATCCATACTTCTTGCCTTTGATGGATGCAATTTTCACTGGTCCAAATAGATCAATATGAAGTAACTCTAATGGTCTTGAGGTTGAAACAACATTTTTAGTTTTAAAAGAAGATTTTGAAAATTTTCCTTTTTGACATGCTTCACAAAGAGCATATGAGTTGAACTTCAACTGAGGAAGTCCTCTGACCAGATTGAGTTTATTAATCTGAGATATACGTCTCATACTAATATGCCCCAATCTTCTGTGCCTGACCCATTGCTCATCATTAACAGACATAAGGCATTTTACATTTTGAACCTTAAGTTCTGAAAGATTGATTTTATAAATGTTGTTCTTCCTCTTTCCATTAAATAGGATTGAGTCATCCTTCTGACTAACAGCCTTGCAACATTTTTGATTAAAGATTATGTCATAGCCATTGTCACTTAATTGACTTATGGACAATAAGTTATGTGTTAATCCTTCAACAAGTAAGACATTAGAAATGGAAGGAAGATTACCATTGCCAATAGTTCCAGAGCCAACTATCTTGCCTCTTTGGTTCCCTCCAAACTTAACGTCTCCTCCAGATCTAAGTTCAAGGCTTTGGAACATAGACCTTTCTCCCGTCATGTGACGCGAGCAGCCAGAGTCCAGGTACCAAGATTGGTGTTTTGACTTTGCTGCTAAAGATGTCTGCAACAGATATTATTTTGTCTTTAGGTACCCAGATCTTTTTGGGTCCTTTAGGGTTAGTTGCCTTAAAGTTTCGTCTGAACTTCTGCCTTCTAACAGCAGGTTTGTTCCAATTAGCTTTAGGTTTAAACACAGGAATGTTCTGACTAGAACGTGTGTGTTTAATATCATTAAGATGACCAAACTTAAAAGTAGAATACAAAGGAGTATGCTTAATGATAAGTTTATCAGCAGATGTTGGATTTAAATCTTTCTCAGAAGAAGATTCATATCCAATCCTTCCTGTTATTTCTACTTACACCATAGATCATTGAAGTCATCTTGCTTCTCTCTAGGCTTCTTGGCATAAATCTCTGAAAACTATAGTCATATTCTTCTAAAATATTTTTAGATTTTGACTTAGTTTCAACTTCAGAATCTTGTTGAGCTTTTTCTAAATCATTTTTAATTTTCAAATTATTTGCCTTAAGCTCAGCAATTTCTAACTTCAGAAGATCATTCTCAGATACAAGACTGTTTTCACGCTTCTTGTATTTGAGCTTAATCTTACTATAGGTTTCCAACATTTCAGATAAACTCTCAATAATTCTGCTCTAGAAAGTTCAGAAAATACCTCCTCAGAGTCTGATTCTGATTCTGATCCAGATGATTCTGCATGGTCTTCTACATCATCCATGAGTGCCATGTTTGCACATTCTTCATCTGAGTCTGATGAAGATTCAAATGCATCTGAATCATCCCAGGTTGCCATCAAAACTTTCTTTTTATGCTCAGGCTTCCTTCTTGGCTTCTCCTTCTGAAGCTTTGGGCATTTATTCTTGTAATGCCCAGGTTCCTTGCAATCATAGTGTAACCCGGTGAACTGACTTTAAACAATGTTGCGGATAGCAAGAGTCGCCACCGACTTTTATTTTATCCATAAGGAAAGGTTATAAAAGAACAGGAAAGACCTTAGAGAATATTTTGGGTCCGGGGGGTAGGTTATGAAAAGGGAAGGTATTAGCATCCTTTTCATCCATGGTTATCCATGGGCTCTTAGGTACTTAAGCTCACTTTTGAATTGTTTTGAAATTGTAGTGTGTGAATAGAAAATTTTCAGAATAGTTAATAAATAATCCATGTAAGGATGTGTTAAGAACTTGTTTGAAAACTTGTTGAAAATTTGTTTAAGTGCGAAACAGTTTTGAAGTGAGCAAGCACCTAGGAGTAACCTACCCTAATGTTTAAAGGTCTTTCTTATTCTTCATTCTTTCCTTTAGTAAGACTATCCCTACTATAATGGAGTAGGTAGTCCTTACTTTGGATGTTAAGGGATATGTGAGGGACAATTTGACTTTGAAGGCCATTGTGGGATGTAATAAGCACATATAAGGGACCATCATCATTTTTCGAAAGGGACTCGATTCGTAAAGGCAACCATAAGGGACTTTGATGATTTTTATATTTGAGGGACTTGCTTTATACACCCCACTTAACCATTATTCGTAGGCAACTTGAGGGATATCCTTAGGAAGTGAGACGGCGATTAAAATCGACTTACGTGTGTGACGTGTTTATTTTAATTATCTTTATTTAAAAGTGATCTAAATTTATTTTAATATTACATACATGTTGTTACACTCCCTAATTACTAACCATAATAATAATTAAATAATTAAACAACTTTACATCCAAGAAACAATTACAAAATAATAAGCAAAATAATTAAATAAAATATAAATAAGCAATAATAAATAATAAAGGGGGTTAATTCTAAGTTTACTCGGCAAGACATCGCATCTTGTGCCTACGTATCCTTACGGGAGTGGAATCAGAGTAATCGTAGTTCCCCTCAATAGGGAGGTTAGAAACTTCTTGACTGTGGTCAAGGTCTCAAGGGGAATAAACGCATCTTAAGGACACGCTTACGTGGAGTGTAGAAACTCCAAATCTCTACGTTGAAATGTTAAGTTGTAATTAGGGTTAAATTAGGGATTCCACGGCGGGAAACCCTAAAATGAGCGCGGCGGCTCTTTGACCTAATGCTAAGGGTAAAATTGTAATTTTGCCTGCGGCGAGGCATTTGTGAAAATTAGGGTTTGTAGTTTGTAGTTTTGAGGATTTGAAATTGAATGTGTGAAGTTTTACGGACTATTGGCGCGGCGGCCAAACAGTTAGACCTAACCTTCGGATGTGTGCAATGTGACAGAAATAATAGTAAACGCGTGAGATAATTGAATCATGCAAACAGAGAGATAATGTCATAACTTAAACCATGCAAGCAGAAATTTAAAGGCAGAATTTAAAGAGCGATTGTTAAGTTCGCGAGGTTACATGAGAGGAGCAGATACAATATGATAATGAAATTTGAATTGAACAATAATAAAATAAAATAAATAACGGTTCTAGTTATTATTTTAAAAAAAAGATTTTAGTTATTATTTTAAATTTATCTAAAAAAAAAGTTTTTCTTAAAAATAATAGGTTTTCATATTAATTTGGAAAAGATGTTAATGTTATTTATTTTAAAAAAACAGATTTTTATATTATAACAAATTTTAATAAATTAATGATAACAATAATAATAATAATGGTAATAATAATGATAATACTGATAATAATAATAAATAATGATAATAATAATAATAATAATAATAATAATAATAATAATAATAATAATAATAATAATAATAATAATAATAATAATAATAATAATAATAATAATAATAAAGCAATAATGAATTTTAAATGTGCCAAATAACCCAACAATGTTGCTAACGCAGAAATGCGCTCATCGCAACCAGATCTAAATCGGACGAAACAAAATTTATCGCAAAGAAAAAGAAATTAAGCAAAAAATAGTATTATTGCTCACACAAAAATGCGATCATCGCAACCAGATCGAACTAACACAAATGTCACGCGTCATGCACACAAATGTGCAAACATCGTATCGACATAATTCGATCAAAAATCTTATATATATAAACTCTAACAATTTAAAAATTATATATATATAAACGTAACAGTAATAGATAAAGAAAAAGAAATAACGGTAATAGATGAAGAAAAAGAAATAACGGTAAAAGATGAAGAAAAAGAAACAACAGTAATAGATGAAGGAAAAGAAATAACGGTAAACGATGAAGAAAAAGAAACAATAGTAATGGATGAAGAAGAAAACTAAATAACGGCAAACGACACTCACTCCTCTTAGGTTTTTTTCATTCTCTCCTTTTTTCCAACAAGGCAACACATGTATATATAGGGAACAAATTAGGGTTAACACCAAATTGTCAATAATGTCCCTAAAGCCCATTTTAAAGCCCAAACTAAATAATTAGTTAAGAAAAAATAAAATTTAAATAATTTAAAATAATTAAAATAAACTTAAAATAAAAACTAATAGTAAAAAATATTATAAAAAAAACAAAAATTTTTTCAATATTTTTTATTTTATGATTTTTTGGATATTTTTATGAATAATTTAGAAAAAAGTGAAAAAAATAATATTTTAAAAAATGATTTAATTAAAATACGAAAATAATAATTAAATAATAATAAAAAACTATTTTTGTTATTTTTTTAATGAAAGATAGAAAAATTTAGAGTAAAAATAATAAAAACAAACAAAAAAAAAATGACAAAGGTGAGATTCGAACTCTCAACCTCTCACACTCATAACTCCTTACACATGTCCTCCTGCCAATTGTGCCATTTTTACTTTTTTAGAAAAAAATGCATGCCATATGATATTTACCTGCAAAAAGTCAAACGACTACACAAATTTGTTAGTAATTGATTAAATGCAATGAAATGCGACGACAAATCTTAGGGCAAAATTTGGGGTATTACAGTTATTATGATAATATTTCTCACCCAACCTCTCTTTGATGTTGGCAAAAAAAAAATCATGAAGTTTGACTTTGGTTTGACCACAGTTGACCTCAGTTTGACCTTTTAACTGCATTGACTGCTTTTGACTTATCTGATCATCTGACTGAGCAAACTTTTGAGAAAAGTCTTGAAACTTGACATGGGGGTTCTTATACACATATAAGATGTTATGAAGCTCACTTGAAGTCTTGGAAGTCCATTTAGCCTGATTAAAGTCAAAACCCTAGTTTTGGATGCACTGCTTAGGAGGTGCATTGTCTGAGGGAATTGTCAACTCTTCTGACCAATTATGAATTTTGTGAACCTTGTGAACCTTCTTGGAACACAGAGTCTTGTATTGTGAGGGCAAATTTTGGGGTGCAACAGCTGCCCCTGTTCAATTTTCTGAAACCTGAGGGGTTAGATTGGTATATTTGCCAGTCGTAACCTGGAAGGTTGAAGGGGATTGAACACAAAAGCCTAAAAATTTGCACTCACCAGTGCATGGAGTGATATTGATGGTTGGTTGAACATGATTGAGTGGGCTTAAAGATGCCACTAGGGGAAAGTTCTTCAGTAGTATAATGAGAACTGTCAGGAGTCTGGAGTAATACTGATGTAACAGCATGTCTTCATGAGGATAGAGCAATCAATAATGATAACCCTAAAGCAGTCTTGAAGTGATAAATCTGACCTCAGGAGGATAGAGCAATCAATAGCTCTAAAGCAGTCTTGAAGTAATAATGGCTTCAGGAGGATAGAGCAATCAATAGCTCTAAAGCAGTCTTGAAGTAATAGAATGGCTTCAGTAGGATAGAGCAATCAACAGCTCTAAAGCAGTCTTGAAATAATAATGTGATATGTCTTCAGGAGGATAGAGCAATCAATAGCTCTAAAGCAGTCTTGAAGTAATGATTTCAGGAGGATAGAGCAATGGATAGCTCTAAAGCAGTCTTGAAATAATAATGTAATTTCAGGAGGATAGAGCAATGGATAACTCTAAAGCAGTCTTGAAATAATTAGATGGCTTCAGGAGGATAGAGCAATGAATAGCTCTAAAGCAGTCTTGAAGTAGTAATATGACCTCATGAGGATAGAGCAATGAATAGCTCTAAAGCAGTCTTGAAGTAATAGGATGATTTCAGGAGGATAGAGCAATCAGTAGCTCTAAAGCAGTCTTGAAGTCATGAGAGGCTATCAGGAGGATAAAATAACCCTGAGGTTACAATAAAGCAGTCCCAAAGTAATAAGAAGCTCATCAGGAGGATAAAGTAACCCTGAGGTTACAATAAAGCAGTCCCAAAGATCATAAGATTGTTTGTTGGATAATTAACCTGAAAACAAGGTAGCATTCTGTATAACAACATTAGTTTATGCTTTATGTATGCATGTATGACATGATGCACTTAGGTAATATACTATAGACATATATGTTATGGTATGATGTAAATGATGTATGTATGCTATGACACTGCTGGAAGTGTCTGGATATCCTTGTATAACAACTGCTGGCCAAGAAAAATAAATCCCGATTCGTTGTTGAAGAATATATAACCCTCCGTCTGCTGGGGATAACAAGGTATAGATAACCTCCCGTTGTTGGGGATAACAAGGTATAGATAACCTCCCGTTGTTGGGGATAGTAGGGTATAGATAACCTTCGTTTTCGTTTGATAGTAGGATAAGTATAACATCCCGTCTTCGTTCATCGTGCCCTTATTGGAAAGTAATTTCCCGTATATCCGTATGAGGATAAAAGAGATGGATATAAATTCCAGGGGAGATTAGACTTTGTGAAAATGGCTTAGTCCTACTGATGGTTTGTAACTGTCTTGTAAAGATGAACCTGCGAAGCTTCATTGAAATCCTGCCCTCGTTCGTCCTTAGTAAATACTATTACTGCATTTTCATGCATTTCTGGTAAACATCAATCATATTAAAAGCATACATGCATTTCTGGTAAACATCAATCATATTCAAAGGCATACATACATTCAAACACAACCAATGGACGTTTCGCTTATGTAAATAGGGTAAAAGTAAATCTGGATTCAAAAGATGGAGTTTATTTATATCAAAAGTGACCCATACACGGGTAAGTTTGTACAAGGAGACATAAACCCTAGTAAGAGAATTTTGTCATGAAGTTTTACAAAAAGAATCAGCTATGTGGGAAATAATCCTATTGAGTTTCAATTCTACTATTGCCACTCAAGTATCTCATCTTCTTGCTGTTGAGACGGAAACGATTGGATTGAGCTTTATCTGTTTGAGCTTGAGTAAGTAGTACAACTGGTTGCAGTTTCATGAGTGATCCAAACGAGACATAGTCATACGCTTTAATCCCTAACTTTTGCCTGGATTGCCCTTTCAGGTTTTCAATCCACCGGGATACCCTTTTTTGCCCAAGCCGCCTTTTCAGGTTTTCGACTTGCCGGGTGTACATCTTTTTATATATATATCCCTAATTTTTGCCCAAACCCTTTTGGTTTGCCGGGATGCCCTTATTTTTGCCTAGGCCTGTCAACCTAGCGGGTCTCTTTTTATGCGTAGTATTTTTTAACTATGTCTGCGTTTACAGGTTGTGGGAAGTCTTCACCATCCATTGTAGTCAGTATCATGGCACCTCCTGAGAACACTGTCTTGACTACAAATGGTCCCTCATATGTTGGAGTCCACTTGCCCCTAGGATCACCCTGTGGTAATATGATACGCTTGATTACCAAGTCACCAGCCTGATATACCTTTGGCTTAACCTTCTTGTTAAAAGCTTTGATCATCCGTTTCTGGTACATCTGGCCATGACAAACTGCTGCTAACCTTTTCTCATCAATCAAATTTATCTGGTCAAGTCGAGTCTGAATCCACTCATCTTCATCCAAGCCTGCATCCTTCATAATTCTCAAGGAGGGGATCTGAACTTCAATAGGCAGAACTGCTTCCATACCATAGACTAAGGAGAATGGGGTTGCCCCTGTTGAAGTACGTATTGTAGTACGATAACCATGCAGAGCAAATGGTAACATCTCGTGCCAATCCTTGTAAGTAACAGTCATCTTCTGTACAATCTTCTTAATGTTCTTATTAGCAGCTTCAACTGCCCCATTCATCTTTGGACGATACGGAGAAGAGTTGTGATGCTTAATCTTGAACTGCGTACAGAGATCAGTAATCATAGTGTTGTTCAGATTAGAGCCATTGTCAGTGATAATCCTTTCAGGGATACCATACCTACATATGAGATTATTCTTAATGAACCGAGCCACAACATTCTTAGTCACAGATGCAAATGAAGCTGCCTCTACCCACTTCGTGAAGTAATCAATAGAAACCAGGATGAAACGATGCCCATTAGAAGCAGTAGGCTTGATCTCACCAATCATATCAATGCCCCACATGGCAAAGGGCCAAGGAGCAGTCAACACATTCAATGGAGATGGAGGTACATGTACTTTATCAGCATAGATTTGACATTTGTGACATGTTCTGGAGTGTTGATAGCAATCAGCTTCCATGGTAGACCAATAGTAACCTGCTCTCAAAATCTTCTTTGCCATGGTATGACCACTAGAATGAGTGCCAAAGGTCCCATCATGCATCTCTTCCATAATTTCTGTAGCTTCCTTCTTATCCACACAACGAAGCATAGTTGAATCATGATTACGCTTATACAGAATGCCATTACTCAGAAAGAACTTAGCAGAAAACCTTCTCAGGAACTTCCTATCTTTGACAGATGCCCCTTCAGGGAACTCCTGAGTTTCAAGATAGTTTTTCACTTCATAGAACCAAGGCTTCTCCTCTGCCCCTTCAGTGTCAATCTCATTGCAGTATGCAGGCTTCTCAAATCTATCAATGGTAATCTTGGGAGCTTCATCATCCCAGCTGATCTCAAACATAGATGCCATGGTGGCCAATGCGTCTGCCAACTGATTCTCTCTTCGTGGAATATGTCCAAAAGTAATCACTTTGAAATGTGGGATCAAAGACAACACATGTTCTCTGTAAGGAATGAGATTATCATGCTTTGTATCCCAATCTCCTTTAATCTGACTTACTACCAGAGCTGAATCTCCATACACCTCAAGGAACTGAATCTTCATATCAATAGCAACTTGCATACCCATGATACATGCCTCATACTCAGCCATATTATTGGTACAATAGAAACAAAGTCTGGCAGTAATCGGGGTATGACAACCTTCAGGGGAACTAATCACAACACCAACACCATTACCATGTGCATTGGAGGCACCATCAAAAACCATAGTCCATCGGGATCCTTGTTCAGGTCCGTCATATTGTCCAGGTTCTTTGGTAACAGACATAATGTCTTCATCAGGGAACTCAAAATTCATTGACTGGTAATCACCTACTGCTTGATGAGCCAAATGATCAGCAACAACACTCCCCTTAATGGCCTTCTGAGTAGTATACTGTATATCATATTCCGTCAAGATCATTTGCCATCTTGCAATTCTTCCGGAGAGAGCAGGTTTCTCAAATATGTACTTGATTGGATCCATCTTCGAAATCAACAAGGTAGTATGGGTCAACATATACTGTCTTAGTCGGCGAGTAGCCCATGCCAAAGCGCAACAAGTTTTCTCGAGCAGTGAGTATCTTGTTTCACAGTCGGTAAACTTTTTGCTAAGGTAGTATATTGCCTGCTCTTTTCGACCAGACTCGTCATGTTGCCCCAATACACACCCCATTGAGTTGTCTAATACTGTTAAATACATAATCAAGGGTCTTCCATCAACTGGTGGCATTAAAATTGGAGGTTCTAGCAAATATCTCTTGATTTCATCAAAGGCAGTCTGGCACTCATCATTCCATTCCATCACCTGATCTTTCTTCAACAACTTGAAGATTGGCTCACAGATGGTAGTTAATTGGGAAATAAATCTTGCAATGTAGTTCAATCGTCCCAAGAAACCTCTAACCTCCTTCTCAGTACGGGGAGCTGGCATCTCTCGTATAGCTTTCACTTTTGCAGGATCCACTTCAATACCTTTTCCACTGACAATGAAACCCAGGAGCTTTCCAGATCTAACTCCAAAAGTACACTTGTTTGGATTTAATCTCAACCTGTATTTCTTCAACCTCTCAAACAACTTGTGCAGATGATCAAGATGTTGTTCTTCATTCTGAGACCTGGCTATCATATCATCCACATATACCTCTATCTCATGATGAATCATATCATGAAACAAAGCCACCATAGCACGCTGATATGTTGCCCCTGCATTCTTCAAACCAAATGGCATTACCTTATAGCAAAAGGTGCCCCACTGTGTCACAAATGTAGTCTTCTCCATATCTTCAGGTGCCATCTTGATTTGATTGTAACCAGAGAAACCATCCATAAAAGAGAATACCTTATGCTGAGCAGTGTTGTCTACCAGAATATCAATATGAGGAAGTGGAAAGTCATCTTTAGGGCTAGCCTTGTTCAGATCTCTGTAGTCTACACACATACGTACCTTACCATCTTTCTTAGGAACTGGTACCACATTTGCAACCCACTGAGGATAAGAAGTTACGGCCAAGAACCCTGCATTGAACTGTTTCATTACCTCTGCTTTGATCTTTTCTGACATTTCAGGACGCATACGACGAACCTTTTGCTTCTTTGGACGACAATCTTCTTTCACTGGCAAACGGTGAACCACAATGTCTGTATCCAACCCTGGCATATCTTCATAAGACCAAGCAAAGATCTCCACATAGTCACGTAGCATCTGAATCAACCTGCTCTTGACACTGTCCTCTAAATCAGCCCCTATCTTGACCTCTTTTCTGTTTTCTTCAGTTCCCAGATTCACAACTTCGACTGGCTCTTCATGTGGCTGTATAGCTTTCTCTTCCTGTTGTAACAACCTAGCAAGCTCTACAGGTATTTCACAATCGTCCTCGTTTCCGTCTTCAGTTTGATAGATCGGATTCTCGAAATTGTAATTGGCAATAGTAGAACTGTTATCAACTGGATCCAGAGTGGATGAGGATCTGCATTTTAGTGACGTGGGTGTGTGTAAGAACACATAGCTGATAAAGCAAAAATAAAAGAGAAAGAAAGACAAGGAACACAATATTCACGAAAACGAAACGTCCACTGATTTTATTGAATGAAGTATGCAAATGAAATGACAACCCGTAACAAGCACACCATTGTGCCCCGGGTAAGGCACATGGCTTGAAAGTTTTAATTGTTCCAGAAATTATAAATTTAAAAACATAACACAGTAATAGTATTTACTCCTGACTAAAGGAGATAGGGATAACATCTTCAGCTGTCCAATTATTGAGTCCAGCACCCACAGTAGGAAAAATCCATGCCTCCAAGTTGTAGTCTTCATCTTGATCTCCCACAGCATTGATAACCCCTTGATTGGTGATACGAACAGCACGAGCACGACGAACAGCCTTCTGGGACTCTGCAGTGAAACCCAAACCAAACTTGTCAGACTTGTATGGAATATCAGGAAGCTGACCCCAAATAGTACAACCACCTTCTTCCACCACAACTTTTGCATCATTGAGGGAGGCCATTGCCATTGTTGGAGGGTTTCTGATGACCACAGGAACCTTCTTCACAGCAGGAGGAGTCACACAATCCTTAACAGCCCAGGGAACCACTTCAAATGACTGACATGGAGTTTCAATGTATTCACCTTCTACTTCCAGATACTTGAAAGTGTTTACATGGCTGACAAAGTATTCTTCCTCTCCAAAGACAGTAACAACTTTTCCATTCACCGGATATCTCAACTTTTGATGTAATGTGGAGGTCACAGCACCTGCCCCATGGATCCAGGGACGACCAAGCAGACATGAGTACGAAGGACGAATATCCATCACATAAAATGTAGCAGTGAACACCTGAGAGCCAACCTTGATTGGAAGATCAATTTCCCCATGCACTACTCTTCTAGAACCATCAAAAGCCTTTACCACAATATTACTGGGCTTCAATACCGTATCTTCAGGACTCAGCTTGTTCAGGACTTCTTTAGGCAACACATTCAGAGAGGAACCATTGTCTATCAGCACATGAGACAGGGTAGTGCCCCTGCATTCAATTGAAATATGCAAGGCCCTGTTATGATCCCTCTTGGCAGGGGTCAAGTCAGCATCAGAAAATCCTAACCCGTTGTCATAGGTCAGGTGAGCAACACAATTCTCAAACTGGTCCACAGAAATTGCACTGGGTACATGAGCCATCTTTAGAAACTTGATCAATGACTTGGCATGAGCCTCAGAACATAATAATAGGGAGAGCATAGAAATCTTTGAGGGAGTATGCCCCAGCTGATCAACAATATCATAATCACTCTTGCGAATGATTTTCAATACTTCTTCCATCTGCTTAGAGAGGTCATCAGCAGCTGGCACATCAGTAGATACAGGCTCAATAACAGGACCCTTGCCCCTAGCATCAGTGGTGGAAGTAACAGCAGGAGTAACTGCACTCTTAGAAGCAACTGGAGGAGAGAAGACTCTTCCACTACGAGTGATCTTGCTAGATCCAGCAATATTATCAATGTCAACAGGCATATCAGGTAAAGGCTCCTGCTTGACACCATGGATGTAAACATCAGACCCATAGTGCCAAGGCACAGCTTTGTCAGATGTATAAGGAATAGGACCAGGAGTGGTAATGATCAGAGGAGCTACTCTGGCTTCAGCAACAACTTTCACAGGACCTTCAGCAGTAATCTTGATTGGGCCCTGATGAGTGATTTTAATGGGACCCTTTGAAGTGATTCTTAGTGGTACTTTGTCAACCATGTCAACCTCTTCAATCTTCTTACCCCGAGTCAGATGATCCACCATACTTTCTACAGATGTTGGTCTTCTTTCAAACACTATAGTATATTTATCCATGAGACGTTGAATCCCATCTCTCAAAATGAAGCAACTATCCGGCTTATAGGTACAATATAGACAATCTTCATGACAACCTGGAAAGATCCCAGCTTGTACTAACCTCTTTTTGATAACAGACAATGGTGTGCTCAACTCCATAACTGAATAGACATGCAGATCTTCATCAATATCTTCATCAATGGCGTTGACAGTCTTCTCGTGACTTGGCATTGGAGCTGTAATCACATTTGGAGTACCTGGTGGATCAAACTCAATTTCTCCAGCATCAATCATATCCTGAATTTTGTTCTTCAAGACCCAGCAGTTATTAGTATCATGTCCTGGACAGTTTGAATGATATGCACATCGTGCATTGGGATTGTACTTGGGAGATGTAACATTGGGATTCTGAGGAGCCTCCCTCAGGGTAATAAGTTCAGCCTTCAACAAATGTTGTAATGCCTGAGCCATTGACATGTTGATCTTCGTGAACTGTCTTCTAGCCCTCTGTTGGTTGCCCTGAGGCTGCTCTGTTGTTGCAGGAGTTGGATTTGAAATATGAACTGCACTAACAGACTGATGCCTTCTGTTACGATCAGGCTGACCATACACAGCATTAGATTCTTTCTTCCCAGTGGGAGGCTTCTTTGCAGCACCTGATGAAGAAGTGCCCACTTGGATCTTACCACTCTTGATACCATTCTCTACTCGCTTTCCTGTCATGATCAACTCAGTGAAGCCAGATGATGAGCTTCCAATGAGGTGACTGTAAAGCGGACCATTCAGCGTACACATGAACATATCAACCAACTCCCTATCAGTCAAAGGGGGTTGAACTCTTCCAGCTAAGTCTCTCCACTTTTGAGCATACTCCTTAAAGCTTTCTTTGGCACCCATAGACATGCTTTGAAGCTGCATGCGAGTGGGGGCTAAGTCAGCATTGTATTGATACTGCTTGTAGAAAGCTTCAGCAAGGTCATTCCAATCTCTGATGTTGACACTCTCCAACTGATAATACCACTCTAGCTGAGCTCCAGATAAACTCTCTTGAAAGAAATGGATCCACAACTTTTTATCAGCAGTGTGGGGTTGAATTCTTCTGACATAAGACCTCAGGTGCAATTTGGGACAAGAGACCCCATCATAGACAACAAATGTAGGAACTTTGAACCCAATGGGTATGACCACCCCAGATATCAAGCTTAAATCCTCAAAATCCAGCCCAGATGATTTCTGTAATTCCATAGCATCCATTCTATCCACCAGCATCTTGAATTTGTCTTCGTTAGGCTCATGGTAGTAGTTAGCCTCAGAATCAGAGTCCCTCATAGTGTTGTGGGGACTGCCTCTCTCCTGCTCAGATTCTTCAGATTCATAGTCTTCAACCTGTTCCTTGGTCTTGGCAGGACCTTTGAACCTTCTTCCCATGTTGAGCAACCCAGCAGACCTTCTAGCCTTCTTAGTCTTCTTGGCCAGCAGTGTCTTCAATTCATCCTGCCCCTTGGATAGGTTCAGGATCAGCTCTTGGAACTGTGCATTCTGTGCCTGGAGATCCTTAACTGATTGTTCAAGAGCCATTGCTGAAATGAACAGCGAGAAGATGAGAACCCTGTGCACAATTATAAACCTGTGATGCAATGATATGGGAATGCATATGCAATGTTTTCAAGGACCGCAGGATTTAAATTTGCTTAAACAAACAAGAAAGTGACTTTTTATTAGTAATGACTTGTTTTGCCTTTTAGGCTTACAAAAAATGAAAACGAAATAAGTACAAAAGATGGGGTTTTAAGTCTCCCATGGACGTTTCCTCTTTGTGTTGAGGTATGAGTTGAGGTTTCGTTCCTCATGAAGTAGCTTTGTTAGCTCTAGGATCCTTGCTTGGCTTGCTTTGTAATGAGCCTCGAAAGTATCCCTTTGCTCTTTCAGTTGGATCCATGATCTCTGCAAGTCTTCCATATCAGTAGGCATGTCTGGGTGAAGGATGGTATAAGCTGTGTCTCCTTCAGCAACAGGTTCCATGGTAACTGGTAGGATGGCAGGATATGGCATCATGAGTGTCTGAGCACGAAATCGTACCCATCTGAGATAAGCCTCCATAGGAATGGTGTACTTAGGCTCCAGTGTCTTGCTGTCAATCCTGTTTACCTTTCCCCAAGCTCGTATGAATCTCTGACGGTAACCCTGAAGATCGTTGTCGTAGTCAAACACAATGCCCTGAATCAACATGTCATGTGGACCATCGCTCCGGGCGTAACCAAACTGTCGTAAAGCTAGAGATGGGTTGTAGGTGATGCCTCCTCTTATGCCTAGAAGTGGCACATTAGGAAACTCCCCACAACGGTCAATGATGATGACATTCTCTATAGATCTGGAGCACCAATGGATGTCTGAGTGAGAAAGTGACATGATCCTCTTGGACCATCGGAACCCTTGCTCATTCTTCATTACTGAGCGAGGAAGGTGAGAAATAAACCACCTAGAAAGTAAAGGTATGCAGCACATCAAAGTTCCTCTTGCCCTTGTAGTACGGGTGTGAAGAGAATGTAGGATGTCTCCAAGTAAGGTAGGCACGGGATTGTGACTCAGGAATATGTTGATGGCATGAACGTCTATGAACTGATCAGGATTGGGGAACAACACTAAGCCATAAATCAATAAGGCTAAGATCTCCTCAACAGCATCGTAGCTCATAGCCTTCAAGAACATTTGAGCTTTATCCACTAATACCTTGGCAAGAATACCTTTAACTCCACTTCTCGTCTCTAGAACAATGTCAGACTTCTTCAGATGTAGAGCTGCAGCAATAACTTCTGGTTTAAGCTCCTTCTCTAAGCCTGTGAATGGCTTCTGATCAAGAACAGGTATACCCAGAAGTTTAGAGAACTCCTCCATGGTTGGAACCAGCTGATAATCAGGAAATGTAAAGCAATGGTGCTTAGGGTCAAAGAACTGAAACAGCACACTCATCATGTCTTCACTGAACCCTGAAGTAACTAGATCCAATAAGTGACCATGTCTCTTGTTGAACTGGGAATGATCAGGCACTAGGGAAACCAACTCCTTGAGCTTAGCAGGTATCCCTACAAAGTTGATCCTGATGGTGTTTCTACGAGCAAAAGCCATGACCTGCAACAAAGAACAAAGATAAATCCTTTGGTCCTTGAAATGGTTAGGGAAAATGATATGCTTATGATGCATGATGATGTCATGATGTCATGCTCAATCACAAACATGTGGCACACACAAACAAGTCACACCATAGCCCTAGGTTTAAAGGCTTGCATGAGGTTCAAAGGCAAGTACCCTCCCCTGAAGTTAGAGGGTTCATCCTGTCCTACAAAAGTAACCAGGTTCTAAGGGATCTCAATATCATTGATCCTTCGCAAGGGTGGTTGTTCAGAAGGCAACTTACTTGCCAACCAAAACCCTCCAAGTTTAAGATCTCAATGAGCGTAGTATCGAGTGTCAACCAACTTCAGTCTGCACCAAAGCCGGTTACCTCACTACTTTCTAAAGGCCAAGATGAGTTAACTAGGGTTCTAAAAGTCAGTTAGTGCATTGACAACATATGGCAGCCTCAATATTATCCTCAACTTGACTTAAGGAATATAAGCACCAACCAAGAAGTCGCACTAACTATGGCCACCAGATCAACCGTATCGATATACGTCGTACAGTTTCCTTGGTCTATTGCCATTTACCTAAGGTACACTAGATCCGGGTTAAGACCTTTCACACATAAGAGCACCCCAACAATATAATAATAAAGCAAACAAGGCAAACAATTTAAAGTGATCTTAATTCCTAAGGGTACCCCTCTTAAATAGATCCCCAGCAGAGTCGCCAGTTCTGTAACCCGGTGAACTGACTTTAAACAATGTTGCGGATAGCAAGAGTCGCCACCGACTTTTATTTTATCCATAAGGAAAGGTTATAAAAGAACAGGAAAGACCTTAGAGAATATTTTGGGTCCGGGGGGTAGGTTATGAAAAGGGAAGGTATTAGCATCCTTTTCATCCATGGTTATCCATGGGCTCTTAGGTACTTAAGCTCACTTTTGAATTGTTTTGAAATTGTAGTGTGTGAATAGAAAATTTTCAGAATAGTTAATAAATAATCCATGTAAGGATGTGTTAAGAACTTGTTTGAAAACTTGTTGAAAATTTGTTTAAGTGCGAAACAGTTTTGAAGTGAGCAAGCACCTAGGAGTAACCTACCCTAATGTTTAAAGGTCTTTCTTATTCTTCATTCTTTCCTTTAGTAAGACTATCCCTACTATAATGGAGTAGGTAGTCCTTACTTTGGATGTTAAGGGATATGTGAGGGACAATTTGACTTTGAAGGCCATTGTGGGATGTAATAAGCACATATAAGGGACCATCATCATTTTTCGAAAGGGACTCGATTCGTAAAGGCAACCATAAGGGACTTTGATGATTTTTCTATTTGAGGGACTTGCTTTATACACCCCACTTAACCATTATTCGTAGGCAACTTGAGGGATATCCTTAGGAAGTGAGACGGCGATTAAAATCGACTTACGTGTGTGACGTGTTTATTTTAATTATCTTTATTTAAAAGTGATCTAAATTTATTTTAATATTACATACATGTTGTTACACTCCCTAATTACTAACCATAATAATAATTAAATAATTAAACAACTTTACATCCAAGAAACAATTACAAAATAATAAGCAAAATAATTAAATAAAATATAAATAAGCAATAATAAATAATAAAGGGGGTTAATTCTAAGTTTACTCGGCAAGACATCGCATCTTGTGCCTACGTATCCTTACGGGAGCGGAATCAGAGTAATCGTAGTTCCCCTCAATAGGGAGGTTAGAAACTTCTTGACTGTGGTCAAGGTCTCAAGGGGAATAAACACATCTTAAGGACACGCTTACGTGGAGTGTAGAAACTCCAAATCTCTACGTTGAAATGTTAAGTTGTAATTAGGGTTAAATTAGGGATTCCACGGCGGGAAACCCTAAAATGAGCGCGGCGGCTCTTTGACCTAATGCTAAGGGTAAAATTGTAATTTTGCCTGCGGCGAGGCATTTGTGAAAATTAGGGTTTGTAGTTTGTAGTTTTGAGGATTTGAAATTGAATGTGTGAAGTTTTACGGACTATTGGCGCGGCGGCCAAACAGTTAGACCTAACCTTCGGATGTGTGCAATGTGACAGAAATAATAGTAAACGCGTGAGATAATTGAATCATGCAAACAGAGAGATAATGTCATAACTTAAACCATGCAAGCAGAAATTTAAAGGCAGAATTTAAAGAGCGATTGTTAAGTTCGCGAGGTTACATGAGAGGAGCAGATACAATATGATAATGAAATTTGAATTGAACAATAATAAAATAAAATAAATAACGGTTCTAGTTATTATTTTAAAAAAAAGATTTTAGTTATTATTTTAAATTTATCTAAAAAAAAGTTTTTCTTAAAAATAATAGGTTTTCATATTAATTTGGAAAAGATGTTAATGTTATTTATTTTAAAAAAACAGATTTTTATATTATAACAAATTTTAATAAATTAATGATAACAATAATAATAATAATGGTAATAATAATGATAATACTGATAATAATAATAAATAATGATAATAATAATAATAATAATAATAATAATAATAATAATAATAATAATAATAATAATAATAATAATAAAGCAATAATGAATTTTAAATGTGCCAAATAACCCAACAATGTTGCTAACGCAGAAATGCGCTCATCGCAACCAGATCTAAATCGGACGAAACAAAATTTATCGCAAAGAAAAAGAAATTAAGCAAAAAATAGTATTATTGCTCACACAAAAATGCGATCATCGCAACCAGATCGAACTAACACAAATGTCACGCGTCATGCACACAAATGTGCAAACATCGTATCGACATAATTCGATCAAAAATCTTATATATATAAACTCTAACAATTTAAAAATTATATATATATAAACGTAACAGTAATAGATAAAGAAAAAGAAATAACGGTAATAGATGAAGAAAAAGAAATAACGGTAAAAGATGAAGAAAAAGAAACAACAGTAATAGATGAAGGAAAAGAAATAACGGTAAACGATGAAGAAAAAGAAACAATAGTAATGGATGAAGAAGAAAACTAAATAACGGCAAACGGCACTCACTCCTCTTAGGTTTTTTTCATTCTCTCCTTTTTTCCAACAAGGCAACACATGTATATATAGGGAACAAATTAGGGTTAACACCAAATTGTCAATAATGTCCCTAAAGCCCATTTTAAAGCCCAAACTAAATAATTAGTTAAGAAAAAATAAAATTTAAATAATTTAAAATAATTAAAATAAACTTAAAATAAAAACTAATAATAAAAAATATTATAAAAAAAACAAAATTTTTTTCAATATTTTTTATTTTATGATTTTTTGGATATTTTTATGAATAATTTAGAAAAAAGTGAAAAAAATAATATTTTAAAAAATGATTTAATTAAAATACGAAAATAATAATTAAATAATAATAAAAAACTATTTTTGTTATTTTTTTAATGAAAGATAGAAAAATTTAGAGTAAAAATAATAAAAACAAACAAAAAAAAAATGACAAAGGTGAGATTCGAACTCTCAACCTCTCACACTCATAACTCCTTACACATGTCCTCCTGCCAATTGTGCCATTTTTACTTTTTTAGAAAAAAATGCATGCCATATGATATTTACCTGCAAAAAGTCAAACGACTACACAAATTTGTTAGTAATTGATTAAATGCAATGAAATGCGACGACAAATCTTAGGGCAAAATTTGGGGTATTATAGTTATTATGATAATATTTCTCACCCAACCTCTCTTTGATGTTGGCAAAAAAAAAAAAAAATCATGAAGTTTGACTTTGGTTTGACCACAGTTGACCTCAGTTTGACCTTTTAACTGCATTGACTGCTTTTGACTTATCTGATCATCTGACTGAGCAAACTTTTGAGAAAAGTCTTGAAACTTGACATGGGGGTTCTTATACACATATAAGATGTTATGAAGCTCACTTGAAGTCTTGGAAGTCCATTTAGCCTGATTAAAGTCAAAACCCTAGTTTTGGATGCACTGCTTAGGAGGTGCATTGTCTGAGGGAATTGTCAACTCTTCTGACCAATTATGAATTTTGTGAACCTTGTGAACCTTCTTGGAACACAGAGTCTTGTATTGTGAGGGCAAATTTTGGGGTGCAACACATAGCAGACAACCTCTTTCTTTCCAAATCTTCTGTGTCCAGAAGACTCTTTGCGTTGATCTGGTTTCCTGAAGTTCTTGAACTTCCTCTGTTTATGCTTCCAGAGTTTGTTGATCCTTCTGAACAGCAGAGACAATTCATCTTCTTCTTCAGAAGAAGACTCTTTAGAACTTTCTTCTAAAACCTGCAACGCTTTAACAGATTTGTTAGACTTTAAAGCAACTAACTTACCTTTCTTTTGAGGCTCGTCTTCTTCAAGTTCAATCTCATGGCTCCTCAGAGAGCTGATCAGTTCTTCCAGCGTGATCTTGTTCAAATCCTTTGCTAGCTTCAGAGCAGTGACCATTGGTCTCCATCTGATTGACAAACTTCTAATGATCTTCTTAACATGATCAGCAGTGGAGTAGCCCTTGTCCAAGACTTTCAAGCCAGCTATGAGAATCTGGAATCTAGAGAAAAAACTTCTACAGATTCAGATTCCTCCATTTTGAAGGCTTCATATTTCTGGATCAGCGCCAGAGCCTTGGTCTCCTTTACTTGAGAATTCCCTTCATGAGTTATCTTCAAAGATTCAAACATATCAAATGCAGTATCTCTGTTTGTTATTTTCTCATACTCTGTATGAGATATTGCATTTAACAAGATGGTCCTTGCTTTATGGTGATTCCTGAATTCTTTCTTCTGAGATTCAGTCATAGATTTTCTGTCTATCTTTTTGCCATCCCCATCAGTGGGGTGAACATAGCCATCCATGACTAAATCCCAAAGATCAGCATCATAACCTAGAAAGAAGCTTTCAATTCTGTCTTTCTAGTAGTCAAACTTCTCCCCATCAAACATAGGGGGTTTTGTGTTGATTCTATCCTTGTCTTCATATCAATTGCTGTTGGATGTTGAAGCTTCAACCATAATGTATCAACCAAAAAAAATATCAAGAGTTTTCTCAACTGGATCTTTTCTGTTCATGGTGAAGTGAGAGCACTAACAGAACCGGAGCTCTGATGCCAACTAAAGGTGAGAAAAACACTTAGAAGGGGGGGGGGGGGGATTGAATAAGGGTTTGAAAAAATTATGGCATTAAAAACACAATGATTTTTATCCTGGTTCGTTGAACTCAACTAATCCAGTTCCCCCTATCAAGAGTGATTTACTTTTCTCCACAAGGACTTAATCCATTATAGTCAAAATGATTACAGTGTCAAACACTAAGAACAACTGTCTTAGTATTCTCAAGAACTACTGACCACAACTTGGTCTTCTTAAGGAACCTTTACAAATGAATGTAAACTAACAAGTGTGTTTGAGTTTGCTTCTAACAAGCTTTAATCACAACTGTGATTTTTTACACAAGATTAATAATGAATGATAAAACTATTCCTCTTTGAATGATTGTATGAGAGTTGAGAATAATTTCAATTGATTCAATTTCGTCAACTTTGAAGAGATGTAGAAGACGTCTTTTTATAGTGCTGAGAGTCCAATGCTTGAAGACTGTGCAAGTAGGGTAGCTGTAGCCTTTTGTCTTCACATGACTTTTCCTTTCTCACAAGTAGAATGTCCAGAGAAATTCCTTTTGCCTGAATCCTTGTGTCTATCACAAATAAGGAATAGTTCTGTTGGAGAGGACGTTGAGAATACTACCAAGTCTATTCACGTGCTGACATCTTTTCAAATGCAAACAACATCAAATCCTTTGATGTGCTTCTTGTTCTTCAGATCAGATTCAATGAAATCAGAGTTGCAGCAATAGTGCTTTAGCGTCAGTGATCTAATCAGAGCATAAAAGTTTATCAGAGCCTCTGTACTTGCAGCGTAAAGTATATTCAGAGTCTTCTGAAATAATGCTTTAACTCTTCATACAAAATCTTCAGCTACGCTTCAGATGCTTCTGCAGCTTCTGCTTCAGAGTCTTCTGCAGCTTCTGCTTCAAAATCTTCTGGCAGCGCTCAGAGTCTTCTGATGGCTTGCTTCTGATGCTTCATAGCTTTGCGTAACTTGCTGTTCATATGCATTTTGCTTCCATAATGATATTTAATTTAATATATCAAACAAAAATACTTGAACAAAATTAGAGTATATATTTTCTTAATACAAAATTTCATTAGAGTTATTATCAAAACATAGAGATAATATTTAACACCAATCTATGCTCTAACAATCTCCCTCTTTTTGATGATGACAAAACATAGGAAATTTTGTTCAATGAAAAGGATAAAATATATAACTCCCCCTGAGATAAAGAATCTCCCCCTGAAATGAATACTCTAATAGAAGAAAATACTTCCCTTTTTGCATGAGTATACTATTCAGATTAAGAGTCTGGTTGAGAAACTTCTGGTTGGAATCCTGGTTAGAATATACTTTCCAGAATCAGAGCTTGATTTTCCTTCCAGAATTAGAGCCTGGTAATATCTTGATTTACTTTCCAGAGACAGAGCCTAGTTTACTCTTACTGATTTTCTTTCCAAGAATCAGAGCCTGGCTTATTTTCCATAATCAGAGCCTGGTTAACTTCTAGTATCAGAGCCTGGTAATCAGAACTTGGTTTGAATTATCAGAGTCTGGTTAAACCTGGTTTGAGTAAAAATCTGATTTAGGGATTCTCAGGGTAACTTCAATGAATTTTGTCAGATGATACGTTAGTTCTGAAAGACTAAAATTCAATGTTAGATATAATTTGTTATGTCTGAATTTCATTTTATTAACTGTTTATATTTGAACAAAAAGAATTTCTTTTTCTCCCCCTTTTTGTCATAATCAAAGAGAAAACTTTTAAAGACAAATAAAAGATTATCAGAAGAAAATAGAATAAAACAGATAACATCAACAAACAGACAGATATATTCAGATAATCAGAGTACATTCAGAACAAGACATGATTCAAATAAAGTGAACAAACATAAGAACTAAGATAAACGTGATGCAAGAAGCTTAAGGATGTGGGTCATCTCAGAAGTAGATTCCTCTTGCTTAGCCATCCATTTCTGTATGTTGTCTGTCTTCTCATCTTGTTTTGCCATCCAAGATTTAATTTCAGATTGACCAGCTTCCAGCACAACAATCTTGTCTTCTAAGTCTGGATGCTCTTTCTTGACCTCAGAAGAAGTAGACGGAGCAAATTCAGATGCAAGAGCAAGAGCAGAGTCAATGACCATTGCAGATGCGGATTCTGGAGGCACAGATTCAGAAGGTTGGTCTACAACCACCAGAGCCAATGGATTGGTTTCCAGAGTCACTTTAGGAGCAGATTCTTCAAGAGTCTCAGAGGTAGCAGTAATTCTAGAAGATGAAGGTGCATCCTCAAGAAGCAATGTAGGAGATCTGGTCACATTCCAAAGCGTATGTCTGACAACTTCAGCAAATCTGAACTTTGCGTCATCAGAGCAAATGGTCTTCAGATTAGAAGCCACAGAGTTAAATTTGGAAATGAACTTATTCCAGCATTCTTCAGAAGCTTCTGGATTAATGCTTGAGAGACATTCATCCTTTACAGAGTCCAAACTCATCCTTATTTCTTTCTTGAATTTAGCAAATAAAACATCAACATTCAGCCTAGATTTAGGTTTAAGGTAGGCTTCCAGAGGTGATGGTTTGGTTTGTTCTGGTGGGGGTGGTATGGTAAAGGTTGGGATAATGAACATAGGACGAGGATAAGAAGGTAATGAAGGTTGTTCAGAAGAAATGACATTTTTGAGTCTGGATGTAAATGAATTGGGAAACAGGAACTGTTTGAAGTTTGATGCAGAGGGAATGACATCAAATGGTGTAGAGTTATAGGGGATAAAACAGAGTTTTGAGAAAGCAGGGGTTCTGATGGAATGATATCTGGTAGTTGTTTTAGGTAGGTTTGAAGTACAGATGGAAGGATAGATGAAGAAATAGGTTTAAATGGAATGGTAGGTGCAGAGGCTTCTCTTCTGATATAAAAGTTTTTAAGTTTTAGACCATAAGGAAGGGGATAAGAGGGATATGGTTTAAAAGAAGTCAAGGAAGCAAACTCAGAAGTTCTAGGTTCATAGCCACGGAGAGAGGGTGGTGAGTAAACTTCTGGTGGTAAGTCAGATTCTGATGAATCAGATGATTCAGGTGAATGACAAGATGTGGAAGAGATTTCAACCAAAGTTGTCAGAGGTTGAACATCTAACACATCAGAATCAGATATTAAAGGTTTAGTGGGTTGGATAGACAATGTTTCATGAATATCTGGTTGTGGTTGTTATTGTTGTTCTGGTTCTTGTGGTGTTGGTTTTGTAAGTTTTGAAGTTTGTGGTTCAGGTGGGGGAATTTGAGATGCATGTTGTGGTATAGATTCTCTTGGTGTGGATTCTGGGAGTGGAGAAGATATTGGTTCAGTGGGAACAGATTCAAATTGAATTTGTGGTTCAGAGACTTTTGGTTATTCAGGTTGATCAAATGTAATGGGTTCAGATGATAGAGGTTGTTGTACAGATGATTGAGAAGGTACATAAATGGTTTGAGTTTGAGAAGGAGGGGGTTCAAGAATAGAGCTAACTGTTGATGAATTAATTGCAATTTCATAAATAATAGGTAAGGATGAATCAATACATGTTTTCTTGACACACTTGATTTTCACAGATGAAGCTTCTCCAGAAGCCTTTCTCTTCTTCTTCTTCTTCTGTGGTTCTTTAGCAGTTTTATGTTTCTTCTGACTAGCAGCTTCTTCTGACTCTAACTGTCTTTTCTTCCTCACATTCTCTTCATAGAAATCTTGTTCGGGTTCTCTAGCCCTTTTAATCAGATCAGCTAGAACAGGAATTCCTTCTGCCTTGCATAACTGAACATACTCAAGAATGGCATGTCTTGGTTCGTCAGCAGAAAAAATAGGAAAGTCATCCAAAGGAACTCTCCTCTGACTCACATTGAGCTTAGCAGGTTTGGATGATAGTTCTTCAACTACTTTCATTCTTTACAGACTTTTCCCATTTAAAGGCTTTCCAACTAGATAAGCAAGATCCTCTGTATATCTAGCTTCTGTCAAGTGAGCAACCAATTGATTTTCTGTCAGAATGTCTGATATCAATCTTCCCATTGGTATCCAATTTCTGATCTTCTGGTGCTTAGTCTTAACAGTTTCTCTTGACATCTTGATGTGTCTCATTAGATGAGAGAAAAGAAGATGAGGCAGATCCATTTTAGTCTTCTGACTCAGACAATACATGAAGTATAGCTGATCAGTGTTAACATAGTTTGGAAATTAGAAGATTTTCTATGGTGAATGCACCCCATGAAAATCTTGGCCCAGATCTTGTAAACTGGCTTCAAATCCTTGACCTTGTTGGAGACTTCACCAGAAGTACAGCTTCAGCATAAACATCTGACATATCAATTCGCTCGGCTGGCAGATTTGTAACTCCATATGTTTCTTCATACCCAATGAGTTTCCTTATCAGTTCTTCAGTGATGATTATATCTTTTCCCAGAACAGGAGATACAATGAACTTAGGGTAAGTGATTGCATGGATCCAAAACTCTTTCACCAAGGAAGGATACACTAGACCCATTAGTCTGTCAAAGAACTTTGTCCAACATTGAGCATCAATAACTGGACGAAGGTCATACCCATTTTAGCAATGGATTCAAAATCCATGATAGATTCACATAGCACTTCAAGCTTATCAACAGGAGTAAGAAGAGTTCTTACCGGTTCCTTAAACGCAACAGTACCCATATTTGCTGAGGAAATAGCAACCATAGTAGATTGGAGCTGTTGAGATGTTGATGAAGATGTTGCCATTGTTGAAGAATTTGCCATTGTTGTTCTTGAAGAAATAGGGTTACGAGCAGTTTTGGGTTTGGGAGAGAGATGGAAACAATGAAACAAGAAGAAATGCATACAAGGTGTTCGTGAGAGTGAAAAGTGTGAAATGTGTAAAGTTGTGGCATTTATAGAAAAAATTAGGGCACACAAGAGTCACACATTCAGCACGCTTGCACTTAGCATTTAATGAAAAGAATATAATCATATCAAGCAATTAATGATTCTGAAAATTGGGGGGAAAACAAGAAACTTAATATTCAAAAACAGTACCTCAAACGTCAATTCAGTATTGTGCACTCCACCTTTTCAGATCTAGAGTGACACGTGTTTGCTTGCATGTGCTTCTAAAACTTCTTTGAGAAATGAAATGTTAATCAATGTTCAAATCCTCTGAGGTTTGTTAGTTCAGATTTGCACACAAAGAATAAAATAATAAACAATAAACAAATAGAAGTAATACTTTAGAGTTAAAAACATTTTCATCTGAGAAAATTTTCTTCTGATAAACATTTTATTCTGGACAGAAATCCACACTTATATTTTTCAGAATAAATCTGAGTCTATCTTCAACAAGGGGTTTTGTAAATATATCAGCCCACTGATGATTTATATCAACAAAGTTTAAACTGATAACTCCCTTCTGAACATAGTCTCTGATGAAGTGATGTTTTATCTCTATATGTTTTTCCTTAGAGTGTAAAATAGGATTTTTAGACAAACATATAGCAGAAGTATTATCACAGAAGATTGAAATATTACTCTCATGGATCTGATAGTCTTCTAGCTGACTCTTCATCCAGAGAATTTGAGTGCTACAACCAGTAGCAGTTATATATTCTGCTTCTGTTGTTGAAAGCGCAATAGTGGGTTGCTTCTTGCTGTACCAAGAGATCAGATGACTTCCAAGAAACTGGCAGCTTCCAGAAGTACTTTTTCTTTCAACTCTGTCTCCAGCGTAATCAGCATCACAGAATCCAACTAATTTATAATCATCAAATTTTATGTAACACAAACCAACATTAGTAGTACCTTTCAGATACCTTAGAATCCTCTTAACAACTGTTAAGTGAGATTCTTTAGGATCTGATTGGAATCTTGCACACAGACAAACACTGAATAGAATATCAGGTCTAGAAGTAGTCAGATACATAAGAGAACCAATCATACCTTTGTAGAGTTTCTGATCTACTTTCTTACTTACCTCTTCCTTACCCAGAGTGCTTGTAGGATGCATAGGAGTCTTTGCTGATTTACTCTCAGTCATGTTAAACTTCTTCAGAAGCTCCTTCACATACTTAGTCTGATGTATGTAAGTGCATTCTGGAGTTTAATTGACTTGGATGCCCAGAAAGAATCTGAGTTCTCCTATCATGCTCATCTCAAATTCAGCCAGCATAGAAAGAGCAAACTCCTTTCCAGGCGTAACATTGGTAGATCCAAATATAATATCATCTACGTAAATTTGACAAATTAACAAATCTTTCTTAAATGTTTTACAGAAGAGAGTTGTATCCACTTTGTCTCTGATGAAATTCTTTTCCAGAAGAAAATTACTCAATCTCTCATACCGAGCTCTGGGAGCTTGTTTTAAACCATAAAGAGATTTTTTAAGTTTGAAAGCATGTTCTAGAAATTTATCATTTTCAAAGCCAGTAGGTTGGTGAACATACACTTCCTCTTCTATAACACCATTTAAGAAGGCAGTCTTAACATCCATTTGATAAAGAGTGATGTTATTCTGTGCAGCAAAAGAAACGAGTAGGCGTATAGACTCTAACCTGTCCACAGGAGCATAAGTCTCTGTGTAGTCAATTCCTTCTTGCTGACTATACCCTTGAGCAACTAGCCTTGCCTTGTTTCTTACAAATTCTCCATGCTCATTCAATTTGTTTCTGAAGACCCATTTGGTTCCAATAATATTGAATCCTTTTGGTCTTGGTACCAAATCCCAAACGTCATTTCTGGTGAATTGATTTAGCTCTTCTTGCATAGCGAGTATCCACTCATTATCATTCAGAGCTTCATCAATAGAAGTTGGTTCAATGATAGATACCAACCTAAAGAGTGACGTTGCAGATGATCTGAGGAAAGACCTTGTTCTGATAGGGTCATCCTTCTTCCCAATTATCACATCCCCTGGGTGAGAGGCCTTGATTCTGGAAGATGATCCTTTAACATTAGGTTCTTCAGAGATGTTCAAATTGTTCATCTGAGCAGCCAATGGAGTTGCATCTGAGGTTGCTTCTGGTTATTTCACTTGAGCCTTTTCTGCCTCTGAGTCTTCAGAGTCTGTGAGAATTACTTCTCTATCTGCAGAATTAACAAGCTGCTTTGGCTTTTGATTTCCAAACTTATCATCAAATCTAACATGTATAGATTCCTCCACAATCTGTGTCTCAGTATTGTATACTCTGTAGCCTTTAGAGTGTTCAGAATACCCGAGCATGAAACACTTATGTGCTTAAGAATCAAACTTGTTCAGATTCTCTTTAGTATTCAACAAAAAACATATACATCCAAAAGGATGGAAATATGAAATGTTGGGCTTTCTGTTCCTCCACAATTCATAGGGAGTCTTCTCCAGAAGAGGTCTTACAGACACTCTATTCTGAATATAACAAGCTGTGTTTATTGCTTCTGCCCAAAAATGCTTTGCCAAATTAGTCTCGTTGATCATGGTTCTGGCCATTTCTTGCAATGTTCTATTTTTCCTCTCTACAACTCCATTATGTTGAGGAGTTCTAGGGCAGGAGAAATCATGAGCAATGCCATTTTCATTAAAATATTTTTCAAAAAATTTGTTTTCAAATTCGCCACCATGATCGCTTCTGACCTTAACAATTTTAAAATCTTTTTCATTATGGACTTGTTTGCAGAAGTCAAAGAACACAGAATGTGACTCATCCTTGTGTTTTAGGAATTTCACCCACGTCCATCTGCTGTAGTCATCAACAATGACTAATCCATACTTCTTGCCTCTGATGGATGTAGTTTTCACTGGTCCAAACATATAAATATGAAGTAACTCTAATGGTCTTGAGGTTGAAACAACATTTTTAGTTTTAAAAGAAGATTTTGAAAATTTTCCTTTTTGACATGTTTCAGAAAGAGCATATGAGTTGAACTTCAACTGAGGAAGTCCTCTGACCATATTGAGTTTATTAATATGAGATATACGTCTCATACTAATATGCCCCAATCTTCTGTGCCTGACCCATTGCTCATCATTAACAGACATAAGGCATTTTACATTTTGAACCTTAAGTTCTGAAAGATTGATTTTATAAATGTTGTTCTTCCTCTTTCCATTAAATAGGATTGAGCCATCCTTCTGACTAAAAGCCTTGCAATATTTTTTATTAAAGATTATGTCATAACCATTGTCACTTAATTGACTTATGGACAATAAGTTATGTGTTAATCCTTCAACAAGTAAGACATTAGAAATGGAAGGAAGATTACCATTGCCAATAGTTCCAGAGCCAACTATCTTGCCTCTCTGGTTCCCTCCAAACTTGACATCTCCTCCAGATCTAAGTTCCAGGCTTTGGAACATAGACCTTTCTCCCGTCATGTGACACGAGCAGCCAGATTCCAGGTACCAAGATTGGTGTTTTGACTTTGCTGCTAAAGATGTCTGCAACAAATATTATTTTGTCTTTAGGTACCAAGATCTTTTTGGGTCCTTTAGGGTTAGTTTCCTTAAAGTTTCGTCTGAATTTCTGTCTTCTGACAGCAGGTTTGTTCTGACTAGCTTTAGGTACAGAAAGGTTCTGACTAGAACGTGTGTGTTTAATATCATTAAGATGACCAAACTTAAAAGTAGAATACAGAGGAGTATGCTTAATGATAAGTTTATCAACAGATGTTGGATTTAAATATTTCTCAGAAGAAGATTCATATCCAATACCCTTCTTGTTATTTCTACTCACACCATAGATCATTGAAGCCATCTTGATTCTCTCTAGGCTTCTTGCCATAAATCTCTGAAAACTATAGTCATATTCTTCTAAAATATTTTTAGATTTTGACTTAGTTTCAACTTCAGAATCTTGTTGAGCTTTTTCTAAATCATTTTTAATTTTCAAATTGTTTGCCTTAAGCTCAGCAATTTCTGACTTCAGAAGATCATTCTCAGATACAAGACTGTTTTCACGCTTCTTGTATTTGAGCTTAATCTTACTATAGGTTTCCAACATTTCAGATAAACTCTCAATAAGTTCTGCTCTAGAAAGTTCAGAAAATGCCTCCTCAGAGTCTGATTCTGATTCTGACCCAGATGATTCTGCATGGTCTTCTACGTCATCCATGAGTGCCATCTTTGCATATTCTTCATCTGAGTCTGATGAAGATTCAGATGCATATGAATCATCCCAGGTTGCCATCATAACTTTCTTTTTATGCTCGGGCTTCCTTCTTGGCTTCTCCTTTTGAAGCTTTGGGCATTTATTCTTGTAGTGCCCAAGTTCCTTGTAATCATAGCTGACAACCTCTTTCTTTCCAGATCTTCTGTGTCCAGAAGACTCTTTGCGTTGATCTGGTTTCCTGAAGTTCTTGAACTTCCTCTGTTTATGCTTCCAGAGTTTGTTGATCCTTCTGAACAGCAGGGACAATTCATCTTCTTCTTTAGAAGAAGACTCTTCAGAACTTTCTTCTAAAATCAGCAACGCTTTAACAAATTTGTTAGACTTTAAAGCAACTGACTTACCTTTCTTTTGAGGCTCGTCTTCTTCAAGTTCAATCTCATGGCTCCTCAGAGAGCTGAGTTCTTCCAGCGTGATCTTGTTCAGATCCTTTGCTAGCGTCAGAGCAGTGACCATTGGTCTCCATCTGATTGGAAAACTTCTGATAATCTTCTTAACATGATCAGTAGTGGAGTAGCCCTTGTCCATAACTTTCAAGCCAGTTGTGAGAATCTGGAATCTAGAGAACATAACTTCTACAGATTCAGATTCCTCCATTTTGAAGGCTTCATATTTCTGGATCAACGCCAGAGCCTTGGTCTCCTTTACTTGAGAATTCCCTTCATGAGTCATCTTCAAAGATTCAAACATATCAAATGCAGTATCTCTGTTTGTTATTTTCTCATACTCTGTATGAGATATTGCATTTAACAAGATGGTCCTTGCTTTATGATGATTCCTGAATTCTTTCTTCTAAGATTCAGTCTTAGATTTTTTGTCTATCTTTTTGCCATCCCCATCAGTGGGGTGAACATAGCCATCCATGACTAAATCCCAAAGATCAACATCATAACCTAGAAAGAAGCTTTCAATTCTGTCTTTCTAGTAGTCAAACTTCTCCCCATCAAACATAGGGGGTTTTGTGCTGATTCTATCCCTGTCTTCATATTTGTTGTTGTTGGATGTTGAAGCTTCAGCCATAATGTATCAACCAAAAAAAATATCAAGAGTTTTCTCAACTGCATCTTTTCTATTCACGGTGAAGTGAGAGCACTAACATAACCGAAGCTCTTATGCCAACTGAAGGTGAGAAAAACACTTAGAAAGGGGGGGGGGGGGGGGTTGAATAAGGGTTTGAAAAAATTATGGCAATAAAAACACAATGATTTTTATCCTGGTTCGTTGAACTCAACTAATCCAGTCCACCCTATCAAGAGTGATTTGCCTTTCTCCACAAGGACTTAATCCACTATAGTCAAACTGATTACAGTATCAAACACTAAGAACAACTGTCTTAGTCTTCTCAAAAACTACTGACCACAACTTGGTCTTCTTAAGGAACCTTTACAAATGAATGTAAACTAACAAGTGTGTTTGAGTTTGCTTCTAACAAGCTTTAATCACAAATGTGATTTTTTACACAAGATTAATAACGAATGATAAAACTATTCAGCTTTGAATGATTGTATGAGAGTTGAGAATAATTTCAGTTGATTCAATTTCGTCAACTTTGAAGAAATGTAGAAGACGTCCTTTTATAGTACTGAGAGTCCAATGCTTGAAGACTGTGCAAGTAGGGTAGCTGTAGCCTTTTTTCTTCACATGACTTTTCCTTTCTCACAAGTAGAATCTTCAGAGAAATGCCTTTTATCTGAATCCTTGTGTCTATCACAAATAAGGAATAGTTCCGCTGGAGAGGACGTTGAGTATAGTACCAAGTCTATTCACGTGCTGACATCTTTTCAAATGCAAACAACATCAGATCCTCTGATGTGCTTCTTGTTCTTCAGATCAGATTCAATGAAATCAGAGTTGCATCAATAGTGCTTTAGCGTGAGTGATCTGATCAGAGCATAACATTTTATCAGAGCCTCTGTACTTGCAGCGTAAAGTATATTTAGAGTCTTCTGAAATAATGCTTTAAATCTTCATACAAAATCTTCATCTACGCTTCAGATGCTTCTACAGCTTCTGCTTCAGAGTCTTCTGTAGCTTCTGCTTCAAAGTCTTATGCAGCTTCTGCTTCAGAGTCTTCTGGCAGCACTCAGAGTCTTCTGATGGCTTGCTTCTGATGCTTCAGAGCTTTGCGTAACTTGCTGTTCATATGCATTTTGCTTCCATAATGATATTTAATTTAATATGTGAAACAAAAATACTTGAACAAAATTAGAGTATATATTTTCTTAATACAAAATTACATTAGAGTTATCATCAAAACATAGAGATAATATTTAACACCAATCTGTGCTCTAACAATCTCCCCCTTTTTGATGATGACAAAATATAGGAAATTTTGTTCAATGAAAAGGATAAAATATATAACTCCCCCTGAGATAAAGAATCTCCCCCTGAAATGAATACTCTAATAGAAGAAAATACTTCCCTTTTTGCATGATTATACTATTCAGATTAAGAGTCTGGTTGAGAAACTTCTGGTTGGAATCCTAGTTAGAATATACTTTCCAGAATCAGAGCTTGATTTTCCTTCCAGAATTAGAGCCTGGTAATATCTTGATTTACTTTCCAGAGACAGAGCCTGGTTTACTCTTACTGATTTTCTTTCCAAGAATTAGAGCCTGATTTATTTTCCATAATCAGAGCCTGGTTAACTTCTAGGATCAGAGCCTGGTAATCAGAACTTGGTTTAAATTATCAGAGCCTGGTTAAACCTGGTTTGAGTAAAAATCTGATTTAGGGATTCTCAGGGTAACTTCAATGAATTTTGTCAGATGATACGTTAGTTCTGAAAAACTAAAATTCAATGTTAGATATAATTTATTATATCTGAATTTCATTTTAGTAACTGTTTATATTTGAACAAACAGAATTTCTTTTTCTCCCCCTTTTTGTCATAATCAAAAAGAAAACTTTTAAAGACAAATAAAAGGTTAACAGAAGAAAATAGAATAAAACAGATAACATCAACAAACAGACATATATATTCAGATAATCAGAGTACATTCAGAATAAGACATGATTTAAATAAAGTGCACAAACATAAGAACTAAGATAAACATGATGCAAGAAGCTTAAGGATGTGGGTCATCTCAGAAATAGATTCCTCTTGCTTAGCCATCCATTTATGTATGTTGTCTGTCTTCTCATCTTGTTTTGCCATCCAAGATTTAATTTCAGACTGACCAGCTTCCAGCACAGTAATCTTGTCTTCTAAGTCTGGATGCTCTTTCTTGACCTCAGAAGAAGTAGACGGAGAAGATTCAGATGCAGGAGCAGAGTCAATGACCATTGCAAATTCGGATTCTGGAGGCACAGATTCAGAAGGTTGGTCTACAACCACCAGAGCCAATGGATTGGTTTCCAGAGTCACTTTAGGAGCAGATTCTTCAAGAGTCTCAGAGGTAGCAGTAGTTCTAGAAGATGAAGGTGCATCCTCAAGAAGCAATGTAGGAGATCTGGTCACATTCCGAAGCGTATGTCTGACAACTTCAGCAAATCTGACCTTTGCGTCATTAGAGCAAATGGTCTTCAGATTAGAATCCACAGAGTTGAATCTGGCAATGAACGTATTCCAGCATTCTTCAGAAGCTTCTGGATTAATGCTTGAGAGACATTCATCCTTTACAAAGTCCAAACTCATCCTTATTTCTTTATTGAATTTAGTAAATAAAACATCAACATTCAACCTAGATTTAGGTTTAAGGTAGGCTTCCAGAGGTGATGGTTTGGGTTGTTCTGGTGGGGGTGGTATGGTAAAGGTTGGGATAATGAACAGAGGACGAGGATAAGAAGGTAGTGAAGGTTGTTCAAAAGAAATGAAATTTTTGACTCTGGATGTAGATGATTTGGGAAACAGGAACTGTTTGAAGTTTGATGCAGAGGGAATGACATCAAATGGTGTAGAGTTATAGGGGATAAAAACAAAGTTTTGAGAAAGCAGAGGTTCTGATGGAATGATATCTGGTAGTTGTTTTAGGTAGGTTTGAAGTACAGATGGAAGGATAGATGAAGAAATAGGCTTAAATGGAATGGTAGGTGTAGAGGCTTCTCTTCTGATATAAAAGTTTTTAAGTTTTAGACCATAAGGAAGGGGATCAGAGAGATATGGTTTAAAAGAAGTAAAGGAAGCAAACTCAGAAGTTCTAGGTTCATAGCCACGGAGAGAGGGTGGTGAGTAAACTTCTGGTGGTAAGTCAGATTCAGATGAATCAGATGATTCAGGTGAATGACAGGACGTGGAAGAGATTTCAACCAAAGTCGTCAGAGGTTGAATATCTAACACATCAGAATCAGATATTAAAGGTTTAGTGGGTTTGATAGACACTGGTTCATGAATATCTGGTTGTGGTTGTTGTTGTTGTTCTGGTTCTTGTGGTGTTGGTTCTGTAAGTTTTGAAGTTTGTGGTTCAGGTGGGGGAATTTGAGATGCATGTTGTGGTATAGATTCTGTTGGTGTTGATTCTGGGAGTGGAGAAGATATTGGTTCAGTGGGAACAAATTTAGATTGAACTTGTGGTTTAGAGACTTTTGGTTGTTCAGGTTGATCAGATGTAATGGGTTCAGATGATGGAGGTTGTTGTAAAGATGATTGAGAAGGTACAGAAGTGGTTTGAGTTTGAGAAGGAGGGGGTTTAGGAATAGAGCTAACTATTGATGAATTAATTGCAATTTCAGAAATAATAGGTAAGGATGAATCAGTACTTGTTTTCTTGACACACTTGATTTTCACAGATGAAGCTTCTCCAGAAGCCTTTCTCTTCTTCTTCTTCTGTGGTTCTTTAGCAGTTTTCTGTTTCTTCTGACTAGCAGCTTCTTCTGCCTCTAACTGTCTTTTCTTCCTCATATTCTCTTCATAGAAATCTGGTTCAGGTTCTCTAGCCCTTTTAATCAGATCAGTTGGAACAGGAATTCCTTCTGCCTTGCATAGCTTAACGTACTCAAGAATGGCATGTCTTGGTTCGTCAGCAGAAAAAATAGGAAAGTCATCCAAAGGAACTCTCCTTTGACTCACTGCTTTTACATTGAGCTTAGCAGGTTTGGATGATAGTTCTTCAACTACTTTCATTCTCTGCATACTTTTCCCATTTAAAGGCTTTCCAACTAGATAAGCAAGATCCTCTGTAAATCCAGCTTCTGTCAAGTGAGCAACCAATTGATTCTCTGTCAGAATGTCTGATATCGATCTTCCCATTGGTATTCAATTTCTGATCTTTTGGTGCTTAGTCTTAACAGTTTCTCTTGACATCTTGATGTGGCTCATCAGATGAGAGAAAAGAAGATGAGGCAGATCCACTTTAGTCTTCTGACTCAGACAATACATGAAGTATAGATGATCAGTGTTAACATAGTCTGGAGAATTAGAAGATTTTCTATGATGAATGCTCCCCATGAAAATCTTGGCCCAGATCCTGTAAACTGGCTTCAAATCCTTGACCTTGTTGGAGACTTCACCAGAAGTACAGACTTCAGCATAAACATCTGACATATCAATTCGCCCGGCTGACAGATTTGTAACTCCATATGTTTCTTCATACCCAATGAGTTTCCTTATCAGTTCTTCAGTGATGATTATATCTTTTCCCAGAACAGAAGATACAATGAACTTAGGGTAAGTGATTGCATGGATCCAAAACTCTTTCACCAAGGAAGTATACATTGGACCCATTAGTCTGTCAAAGAACTTTGTCCAACATTAAGCATCAATAACTGGACGAAGGTCATACCCATTTTCAGCAATGGATTCAAAATCCACAATAAATTCACATAGCACTTCAAGCTTATGAATAGGAGTAAGAAGAGTTCTTACTGGTTCCTTAAACGCAATAGTACCCATATTTGCTGAGGAAATAGCAGCCATAGTAGATTGGAGCTGTTGAGATGTTGATGAAGATGTTGCCATTGTTGAAGAATTTTCCATTGTTGTTCTTGAAGAAATAGGGTTACGAGCAGTTTTAGGTTTGGGAGAGAGATGGAAACAATGAAATAAGAAGAAATGCATACAAGGTGTTCGTGATAGTGAAAAGTGTGAAATGTGTAAAGTTGTGGCATTTATAGAAGATATTAGGGCACACAAGAGTCACACATTCAGCACACTTGCACTTAGCATTTAGTGAAAAGAATATAATCATATCAAGCAATTAATGATTCTGACAATTGGGGGGAAACCGAGAAACTCAATATTCAAAAACAGTACCTCAAACTTCAATTCAGTATTGTGCACTCCACCTTTTCAGATCTAGAGTGACAGTGTTTGCTTGCATGTGCTTCTGAAACTTCTTTGAGAAATGAAACGTTAACCAACGTTCAGATCCTCTGAGGTTTGTTAGTTCAGATTTGCACACAAAGAATAAAATAATAAACAATAAACAAATAGAAGTAGTACTTCAGAGTTAAAAACATTTTCATCTGAGAAAATTTTCTTCTGATAAACATTTTATTATAGACAAAAATCCATACTTATATTTTTCAAAATAAATTTGAATCTATCTTCAGCAAGGGGTTTTGTAAATATATCAGCCCACTGATGATCTGTATCAACAAAGTTTAAACTGATAACTCCCTTCTGAACATAGTCTCTGGTGAAGTGATGTTTTATCTCTATATGTTTTGCCTTAGAGTGTAAAATAGGATTTTTAGACAAACATATAGCAGAAGTATTATCACAGAAGATTGAAATGTTACTCTCATGGATCTGATAGTCTTCTAGCTGACTCTTCATCCAGAGCATCTGAATGCTACAACCAGCAGCAATAATGTATTCTGCTTCTGTTGTCGAAAGCGCAATAGTGGGTTGCTTCTTGATGAACCAAGAGATCAGATGACTTCCAAGAAACTGGCAGCTTCCAGAAGTACTTTTTCTTTCAACTATGTCTCCAGCGTAATCAGCATCACATAATCCAACTAATTTATAATCATCAAATTTTATGTAACACAAACCAACATTAGTAGTACCTTTCAGATACCTTAGAATCCTCTTAACAGCTGTTAAGTGAGATTCTCTAGGATCTGATTGGAATCTTGCGCACAGACAAACACTGAATAGAATATCAGGTCTAGAAGCAGTCAGATACAGAAGAGAACCAATCATACCTTTGTAGAGTTTCTGATCTACTTTCTTACTTACCTCTTCCTTACCCAGAGTGCTTGTAGGATGCATAGGAGTCTTTGCTGATTTACTCTCAGTCATGTTAAACTTCTTCAGAAGCTCCTTCACATACTTAGTCTGATGTATGTAAGTGCATTCTGGAGTTTGATTGACTTGGATGCCCAGAAAGAATCTGAGTTCTCCCATCATGCTCATCTCAAATTCAGCCTGCATAAAAAGAGCAAACTCCTTTCCAAGCGTAACATTGGTAGATCCAAATATAATATCATCTACGTAAATTTGACAAATTAACAAATCTTTCTTAAATGTTTTACAGAAGAGATTTGTATCCACTTTGTCTCTGATGAAATTCTTTTCCAGAAGAAAATTACTCAATCTCTCATACCGAGCTCTGGGAGCTTGTTTTAAACCATAAAGAGATTTTTTAAGTTTGAAAGCATGTTCTAGAAATTTATCATTCTCAAAGCCAGTAGGTTGGTGAACATACACTTCCTCTTCTATAACACCATTTAAGAAGGCAGTCTTAACATCCATTTGATAAAGAGTGATGTTATTCTGTGCAGCAAAAGAAATGAGTAAGCGTATAGACTCTAACCTGTCCACAGGAGCATAAGTTTCTGTGTAGTCAATTCCTTCTTGCTGACTATACCCTTGAGCAACTAGCCTTGCCTTGTTTCTTACAACTACTCCATGCTCATTCAATTTGTTTCTGAAGACCCATTTGGTTCCAATAATATTGAATCCTTTTGGTCTTGGTACCAAATCCCAAACGTCATTTCTGGTGAATTGATTTAGCTCTTCTTGCATAGCGAGTATCCACTCATTATCATTCAGAGCTTCATCAACAGAAGTTGGTTCAATGATAGATACCAACCCAAAGAGTGACGTTGCAGATGATCTGAGGAAAAACCTTGTTCTGATAGGGCCATCCTTCTTCCCAATTATCACATCCTCTGGGTGAGAGGCCTTGATTCTGGAAGATAATCCTTTAACATTAGGTTCTTCAGAGATATTCAAATTGTTCATCTGAGCAGCCAATGGAGTTGCATCTGGCGTTGCTTCTGGTTCTTTCACTTGAGCCTTTTCTGCCTCTGAGTCTTCAGAGTCTGTGAGAATTACTTCTCTATCTGCAAAATTAACAAGCTATTTTGGCTTTTGATTGCCAAGCTTATCATCAAATCTAACATGTATAGATTCCTCCACAATCTGTGTCTAAGTATTGTATACTCTGTAGCCTTTAGAGCGTTCAGAATACCCAAGCATGAAACACTTATGTGCTTTAGAATCAAACTTGTTCAGATTCTCTTTAGTATTCAACATAAAACATATACATCCAAAAGGATGGAAATAAGAAATGTTGGGCTTTCTGTTCCTCCATAATTCATAGGGAGTCTTCTCCAGAAGAGGTCTTACAGACACTCTGTTCTGAATATAACAAGCTGTGTTTATTGGTTCTGCCCAAAAATGCTTTGCCAGATTAGTCTCGTTGATCATGGTTCTGGCCATTTCTTGCAATGTTCTATTTTTCCTCTCTACAACTCCATTCTGTTAAGGAGTTCTAGGGCAGGAGAAATCATGAGCAATTCCATTTTCATTAAAATATTTTTCAAAAAATTTGTTTTCAAATTCGCCACCATGATTGCTTCTGACCTTAACAATTTTAAAATCTTTTTCATTCTGGACTTGTTTGCAGAAGTCAAAGAACACAGAATGTGACTCATCCTTGTGTTTTAGGAATTTCACCCACGCCCATCTGTTGTAGTCATCAACAATGACTAATCCATACTTCTTGCCTTTGATGGATGCAGTTTTCACTGGTCCAAACTGATCAATATGAAGTAACTCTAATAGTCTTGAGGTTGAAACAACATTTTTAGTTTTAAAAGAAGAGTTTGAAATTTTTTCTTTTTGATATGCTTCACAAAGAGCATCTGAGTTGAACTTCAATTGAGAAAGTCCTCTGACCAGATTGAGTTTGTTAATATGAGATATACGTCTCATACTAATATGCCCCAATCTTATGTGCCAGACCCATTGATCATCATTAACAGACATAAGGCATTTTACATTTTGAACTTTAAGTTCTGAAAGATTGATTTTATAAATGTTGTTCTTCCTCTTTCCATTAAATAGGATTGAGCCATCCTTCTGACTAACAACCTTGCAACATTTTTGATTAAAGATTATGTCATAACCATTGTCACTTAATTGACTTATGGAAAATACGTTATGTGTTAATCCTTCAACAAGTAAGACATTAGAAATGGAAGGAAGATTACCATTGCCAATAGTTCCAGAGCCAACTATCTTGCCTCTCTGGTTCCCTCCAAACTTGACGTCTCCTCTAGATCTAAGTTCCAGGCTTTGGAACATAGACCTTTCTCTCGTCATGTGACGCGAGCAGCCAGAGTCCAAGTACCAAGATTGGTGTTTTGACTTTGCTGCTAAAGATGTCTGTAACAGATATTATTTTGTCTTTAGGTACCCAGATCTTTTTGGTCCCTTTAGGGTTAGTTGCCTTAAAGTTTCGTCTGAACTTCTGTCTTCTGACAGCAGGTTTGTTCTGACTAGCTTTAGGTTTAAACACAGGAAGTTTCTGACTAGAACGTGTGTGTTTAATATCACTAAGATGACCAAACTTAAAAGTAGAATATAGAGGAGTATGCTTAATGATAAGTTTATCAACAGATGTTGGATTTAAATCTTTCTCAGAAGAAGATTCATATCCAATACCCTTCCTGTTATTTCTACTTACACCATAGATCATTGAAGCCATCTTGCTTCTCTCTAGGCTTCTTGCCAGAAATCTCTGAAAACTATAGTCATATTCTTCTAAAATATTTTTAGATTTTGACTTAGTTTCAACTTCAGAATCTTGTTGAGCTTTTTCTAAATCATTTTTAATTTTCAAATTGTTTGCCTTAAGCTCAGCAATTTCTGACTTCAGAAGATCATTATCAGATACAAGACTGTTTTCACGCTTCTTGTATTTGTGCTTAATCTTACTATAGTTTTCCAACATTTCAGATAAACTCTCAATAAGTTCTGCTCTAGAAAGTTCAGAAAATACCTCCTCAGAGTCTGATTCTGATCCAGATGATTCTACATGGTCTTCTACATCATCCATGAGTGCCATCTTTGCACATTCTTCATCTGAGTCTGATGAAGATTCAGATGCATCTGAATCATCCCAGGTTGCCATCAAAACTTCCTTTTTATGCTCAGGCTTCCTTCTTGGCTTTTCCTTCTGAAGCTTTGGGAATTTATTCTTGTAGTGCCCAGGTTCCTTGCAACCATAGCAGACAACCTCTTTCTTTCCAAATCTTCTGTGTCCAGAAGACTCTTTGTGTTGATCTGGTTTCCTGAAGTTCTTGAACTTCCTCTGTTTATGCTTCCAGAGTTTGTTGATCCTTCTGAATAGCAGAGACAATTCATCTTATTCTTCAGAAGAAGACTCTTTAGAACTTTCTTCTAAAACCTGCAACGCTTTAACATATTTGTTAGACTTTAAAGCAACTGACTTACCTTTCTTTTGAGGCTCGTCTTCTTCAAGTTCAATCTCATGGATCCTCAGAGAGCTGATCAGTTCTTCCAGCGTGATCTTGTTCAGTTCCTTTCCTAGCTTTAGAGCAGTGACCATTGGTCTCCATCTGATTGGCAAACTTCTGATGATCTTCTTAATGTGATCAACAGTGGAGTAGCCATTGTCAAGAACTTTCAAGCTGTGAGAATCTAGAATCTAGAGAACATAACTTCTACAGATTCAAATTCCTCCATTTTGAAGGCTTCATATTTCTGGATCAGCGCCAGAGCCTTGGTCTCCTTGACTTGAGAATTCCCTTCATGAGTCATCTTCAAAGATTCAAACATATCAAATGCAGTATCTCTGTTTGTTATTTTCTCATACTCTGTATGAGATATTGCATTTAATAAGATGGTCCTTGCTTTATGATGATTCATGAATTCTTTCTTCTGAGATTCAGTCATAGATTTTCTGTCTATCTTTTTGCCATCCCCATCAGTGGGGTGAACATAGCCATCCATGACTAAATTCCAAAGATCAACATCATAACCTAGAAAGAAGCTTTTAATTCTGTCTTTCCAGTAGTCAAACTTCACCCCATCAAACATAGGGGGTTTTGTGATGATTCTATCCCTGTCTTCATATCTGTTGTTGTTGGATGTTGAAGCTTCAGCCGTAATGTATCAACCAAAAAAAATATCAAGAGTTTTCTCAACTGGATCTTTTCTGTTCACGGTGAAGTGAGAGCACTAACAGAACCGGAGCTCTGATGCCAACTGAAGGTGAGAAAAACACTTAGAAGGGGGGGGGGGGGGGGGTTGAATAAGGGTTTGAAAAAATTATGGCAATAAAAACACAATGATTTTTATCCTGGTTCATTGAACTCAACTAATCCAGTCCACCCTATCAAGAGTGAGTTTCCTTTCTCCACAAGGACTTAATCCACTATAGTCAAACTGATTACAGTGT